>OX336391.1:686864151-687383377 GCA_946902985.2 Meconema thalassinum | reverse complement strand
TTTCCTACATATTTGGTAAAGGAAATGTACTTTTCTTTGGAGTTAGCGATAACATCCACTCTCTCAGTAGTACATCCCAATTGCTTTACAATGAAATTTGCGTCGTAGCCACTCATATTATGTAGAAACACAGGAACGGGGTTTCGTGTTTTACACCTCAAATTACAGTTATTGTGAGCACTTCCACGGTATTCCCCTGTAATATGGCAGTGGTCTCGAACTTTCCAGTCCTCTTTGGTGAATGGTTTTCGACACAAATAACAGGTTTCAGAACATTGGAACTCTGCTTCTTGAGCCTGAGTTAAGGCCTTTGGAACATTTAAGCTGTAAAGTCTATCAATTTCATTAGCTATTGAGATCAAACAGTCCATAAACTTTTCTGCAGCGTCAGGTCCACGATAAATAACAGGTTGGCTTGGAAGATTTGTCTTTATGTGTTCCACAGCGGGTGATGGTTTAACGTATATACCAAAGCTCATAGGAACATGACTCTGGTATGGCACTGTATAACTTGCTTCAGGATTGGGCAAACATGTTTGATAGGGTAAGAGTATACTTTCGAAATCTGCATAGATAACGTAAGGTATTCTTAGCATTTTTTCCACGTTTAAAAATTTGACAATGGGGTTTTTAATAGGCATTTCAACCCTAGCAATGTCATGCTGGACACACAAAGCTCTATGTTCTTTCAATTTTTCCATTCCTTGTTGTCCATATTGATTATCAAAGTGAGTAAAACACCGTTTACACGTATATATCTTATGTTCACGGCGGGTAATCTGATGTGCTACTAGTTTATCAAAATCTTTGATAAAGACGTAGTGGTTCTGGCCGGATGATGAACTTAGCAGAAGGAGGTCGCGATGGTCTTGCATCTCTTGATCCACAACCTTTAGAGGGAACAATTTGTTGTCTTGTTCCAATCCAAATACATTAATGGATATATCGTTGGCTTTTTCAAATTTGGGAATGTCAACTAGCGATGTAGGAAACGATATTACAGAAAAATCATACTTGTTGTCCAGGTCCTTGTATTTACTAATGCGATGAGCATTCTTTTTAACCAGTTTTGCTAAAATGGCATACATAAAACACTTTTCATCATTCAAATTTTCAGGATTAATGCAGGCTTTTCTTGCTTGTATAGCTGCTGGTAATGGAATATATGTGCTTCCACGCAAGGGATTGTACTTATTTATTTTCAATCGTACTCCTTCCACTGCTAACAAAGCCCAATTACTGCCTTTTAGCTCAGATTCCTCCATTTCCGTAGTTAACTTTGTAAATTGTGTTTCCAAGAAACTACTTAAGTCCGTTTCCAAAAATAGGGCCTGATTTCGTGTTTTAAATGCACGATCTGTAATTTCATTGGTAGATGTATGAATGAATCTACATTCAGCCACAAGATTAACTTTTATCGACTTGTGCATTGCTAGTTCTTTCTGCATAGCTTGTATTATTTGCTGTTTGGACTCTTTAAGGTATGAATTTAAATCCTTGCACGTATCGCAACGAATGAAATAGGATTTAAGTCGACCTCCAAAAGATGCCTCATATTCAATAAGTCCATTTTTGTCAGGGACCAATGACAGTAGGTAATGTTTTGTAGGCTCTGCTTTTTGTCTTTTAGCTACCGACACAACATTACAACATTCTTCATGACGACGTCCATTGTAGGCATTGTTGAATGTACTACCACAGGTCTTGCACTCATGAAATTCACCACACGATACTTCATGTCGCTTCCTATGATAGTCTCGAAGAAAAGTCTTTCCACACTCTTTACACATATAGCTAGGAATGGCTTCTTCCATTATGATTGTTGATTTCTGCAAACAGCTGCTTACTGCGTATCACAGGGCTAGAGGTTGGTCAGTGAGACGGTCTTTCACGATGTGAACACCGTGAGAGGTAGTAGTCAACTGGTGCTATTCTTGTGAAGGGTCCACTAATATACCCCTAGTCTAGACCAACAGCTCTTTACAGCGTATGACAAGGCTGTATACTGGACAGTGAGACGGTCTTTCACAATGTGAACACTGTAACAAGTAGTAGTCAACTGATTATATACTTGCTAAGGGTTCTCTAATATACAATAGTCGAGACCAACAGCTACTTACTGAGTAATACAAGGCTGTACAATAGTTGTTTTGACAGTCTTTCACGATGTGGTCACTGTGAATGGTAGTAGTCAACTGATGATATTCTTGATAAGGGTCCTCTAATGTACACCTGGTTAAGGGTAACAGCTGTTCACTGCTTATGACAAGGCTAAAGACTGGTTACTTCAACGGTCTTTCACAATGTTAACACTGTGACAGGTAGTAGTCAACTGAAAATATTCTTATGGCCTACTCAAGGTTATCAGGTACTTACTGCATATCAAAAGGCTGTACACTCATGTGTGTTAGGCACTCTTTCTTGCTAAGGACCCCAATATTCCCTACACAAGGCTATACATGTTAGTTCTAAACACTTAGTGGTTAATTGTATATTCAATTTTTGTACAAAGCATATACGAGCACGTTTTTATGAGGTAAAACTTTACCAAATAGTCAAATGCGACACGCAAAGTATGTTGCCGCTATCTAGCGGTGACTATGAGAACTACTTGACCGACCAGCATGCTACCTAGCGCTCCATTTCAATACTCGCTCACTGAACGAACAGCATACTATCTAGCGGTCGATATCAATACTCACTCAACTACCAGCCTGCTACCTATCGGTCAATATAACAACTCACTCAACTACCAACATGCTACATGGCTTTTTTGGTCAGTTTTTTGTTGGCTTATGTTGGCTTTTATTGGCTTTTGTTGGCTTTTGTTGGCTTTTGTTGGCTTTTTGTTGGCTTTTGTTGGCTTTTGTATTAGCTCTTTTATATTTGCTCTTGTTTGTTGGGAAAGTATGTTGGTCTTGGAAAGTATGTCAGTCCTTTTTTTATGGCTGTAAAATGCTTACAGCCATGTTTGTAAGCAGCAACAACAACAACAACACACAAAATTCCAAAAAATATCGAAAGTACTCTAAGTTTTATCAATGACTCTCAACTCTTACACTTACCTCTATCCCATGCATAGTCAAAAATTAGTATATTTTTCAAATTTTTCAAAAAATATTTGGAAAGTAGGCTGTATCATTAAACTAAAAATCCTGAAAAGACATATGTTAACTCCAACACCTACTTCTATACCCCTCTCAGTCCAAAAATAGTGTATTTTTCAAATTTTCCAAAACATATTTCCAAAATGGGTTATATTTCCGAAATTTAAAAGTTTACAAAAACGTTTGTTTGACATAAACGAATGGCCTTTGCCCCCTCTACCGTCGTACCAAGTCCCAGGTCTCTAGGACAACAAACATAAAAATTTGAAAATGGGCTTATATTTCCAAAATTAGGAATTTTACAAAAACGTTTGTCTGACGTAAATCAGTGGTCATTACCCCCTCTATCCCCACACTAAGTCTCATGTCTCTAGAACAACAAAAATAAATTTTTGAAAAATGGGCTTATATTTCCAAAATTAGGAATTTTACAAAAACGTTTGTCTGACGTAAATCAGTGGTCATTACCCCCTCTATCCCCATACCAAGTCTCAGATCTCTAGGTCAACAAAAATAAAATTTTGAAAATGGACTATATTTCCAAAATTAGGAATTCTACAAAAAAGTTTGTCTAACGTAAATCAATGGTCTTTACCCCCTCTATTCACATACCAAGTCTCAGGTCTCTAGGTCAACAAAAATAAAATTTTGAAAAAATGGTCACTAGTTTGGAAACTAGGAATTCTACGAAAAAGTTTGTTTAACATAAATGAAAGGTCTCTATCCCCTCTACCTGTAAACCAAGTCCCAGGTCTGTAGGACAAAAATGAAAAAAGTTCAACTGGGAAAGTAGGCGATTTTTCATAAAACCAAACATTCTAAAAAGTGTTCTATGGGTATAAAAGAATGGTCTCTATGTCCTTTATTTTTTATAATAAAACTTTTTTATTTTTTGAGTTTTTTTGAAAAAGTTCAATTTTGAAATTTTTATATTTTGGAAACTAACAAGTTTACAAAAATGTTTGTTTGACATAAATAAATGGCCCTGACCCCCTCTACCAACAAAATAAATTTCAAGTCTCTAGGACTAAAACTGTACAGTAGTGGAGTAGTGGCGCTTCTAACGCACTCCAAAACCCTCCTTGCCCCACTACTAAGCCTCAGGCATGTAAAATGGGTGGGTTAGAAGCACCACTACTCCACTACTGTACAGTTTTAGTCCTAGAGACTTGAAATTTATTTTGTTGGTAGAGGGGGTCAGGGCCATTTATTTATGTCAAACAAACATTTTTGTAAACTTGTTAGTTTCCAAAATATAAAAATTTCAAAATTGAACTTTTTCAAAAAAACTCAAAAAATAAAAAAGTTTTATTATAAAAAATAAAGGACATAGAGACCATTCTTTTATACCCATAGAACACTTTTTAGAATGTTTGGTTTTATGAAAAATCGCCTACTTTCCCAGTTGAACTTTTTTCATTTTTGTCCTACAGACCTGGGACTTGGTTTACAGGTAGAGGGGATAGAGACCTTTCATTTATGTTAAACAAACTTTTTCGTAGAATTCCTAGTTTCCAAACTAGTGACCATTTTTTCAAAATTTTATTTTTGTTGACCTAGAGACCTGAGACTTGGTATGTGAATAGAGGGGGTAAAGACCATTGATTTACGTTAGACAAACTTTTTTGTAGAATTCCTAATTTTGGAAATATAGTCCATTTTCAAAATTTTATTTTTGTTGACCTAGAGATCTGAGACTTGGTATGGGGATAGAGGGGGTAATGACCACTGATTTACGTCAGACAAACGTTTTTGTAAAATTCCTAATTTTGGAAATATAAGCCCATTTTTCAAAAATTTATTTTTGTTGTTCTAGAGACATGAGACTTAGTGTGGGGATAGAGGGGGTAATGACCACTGATTTACGTCAGACAAACGTTTTTGTAAAATTCCTAATTTTGGAAATATAAGCCCATTTTCAAATTTTTATGTTTGTTGTCCTAGAGACCTGGGACTTGGTACGACGGTAGAGGGGGCAAAGGCCATTCGTTTATGTCAAACAAACGTTTTTGTAAACTTTTAAATTTCGGAAATATAACCCATTTTGGAAATATGTTTTGGAAAATTTGAAAAATACACTATTTTTGGACTGAGAGGGGTATAGAAGTAGGTGTTGGAGTTAACATATGTCTTTTCAGGATTTTTAGTTTAATGATACAGCCTACTTTCCAAATATTTTTTGAAAAATTTGAAAAATATACTAATTTTTGACTATGCATGGGATAGAGGTAAGTGTAAGAGTTGAGAGTCATTGATAAAACTTAGAGTACTTTCGATATTTTTTGGAATTTTGTGTGTTGTTGTTGTTGTTGCTGCTTACAAACATGGCTGTAAGCATTTTACAGCCATAAAAAAAGGACTGACATACTTTCCAAGACCAACATACTTTCCCAACAAACAAGAGCAAATATAAAAGAGCTAATACAAAAGCCAACAAAAGCCAACAAAAAGCCAACAAAAGCCAACAAAAGCCAACAAAAGCCAATAAAAGCCAACATAAGCCAACAAAAAACTGACCAAAAAAGCCATGTAGCATGTTGGTAGTTGAGTGAGTTGTTATATTGACCGATAGGTAGCAGGCTGGTAGTTGAGTGAGTATTGATATCGACCGCTAGATAGTATGCTGTTCGTTCAGTGAGCGAGTATTGAAATGGAGCGCTAGGTAGCATGCTGGTCGGTCAAGTAGTTCTCATAGTCACCGCTAGATAGCGGCAACATACTTTGCGTGTCGCATTTGACTATTTGGTAAAGTTTTACCTCATAAAAACGTGCTCGTATATGCTTTGTACAAAAATTGAATATACAATTAACCACTAAGTGTTTAGAACTAACATGTATAGCCTTGTGTAGGGAATATTGGGGTCCTTAGCAAGAAAGAGTGCCTAACACACATGAGTGTACAGCCTTTTGATATGCAGTAAGTACCTGATAACCTTGAGTAGGCCATAAGAATATTTTCAGTTGACTACTACCTGTCACAGTGTTAACATTGTGAAAGACCGTTGAAGTAACCAGTCTTTAGCCTTGTCATAAGCAGTGAACAGCTGTTACCCTTAACCAGGTGTACATTAGAGGACCCTTATCAAGAATATCATCAGTTGACTACTACCATTCACAGTGACCACATCGTGAAAGACTGTCAAAACAACTATTGTACAGCCTTGTATTACTCAGTAAGTAGCTGTTGGTCTCGACTATTGTATATTAGAGAACCCTTAGCAAGTATATAATCAGTTGACTACTACTTGTTACAGTGTTCACATTGTGAAAGACCGTCTCACTGTCCAGTATACAGCCTTGTCATACGCTGTAAAGAGCTGTTGGTCTAGACTAGGGGTATATTAGTGGACCCTTCACAAGAATAGCACCAGTTGACTACTACCTCTCACGGTGTTCACATCGTGAAAGACCGTCTCACTGACCAACCTCTAGCCCTGTGATACGCAGTAAGCAGCTGTTTGCAGAAATCAACAATCATAATGGAAGAAGCCATTCCTAGCTATATGTGTAAAGAGTGTGGAAAGACTTTTCTTCGAGACTATCATAGGAAGCGACATGAAGTATCGTGTGGTGAATTTCATGAGTGCAAGACCTGTGGTAGTACATTCAACAATGCCTACAATGGACGTCGTCATGAAGAATGTTGTAATGTTGTGTCGGTAGCTAAAAGACAAAAAGCAGAGCCTACAAAACATTACCTACTGTCATTGGTCCCTGACAAAAATGGACTTATTGAATATGAGGCATCTTTTGGAGGTCGACTTAAATCCTATTTCATTCGTTGCGATACGTGCAAGGATTTAAATTCATACCTTAAAGAGTCCAAACAGCAAATAATACAAGCTATGCAGAAAGAACTAGCAATGCACAAGTCGATAAAAGTTAATCTTGTGGCTGAATGTAGATTCATTCATACATCTACCAATGAAATTACAGATCGTGCATTTAAAACACGAAATCAGGCCCTATTTTTGGAAACGGACTTAAGTAGTTTCTTGGAAACACAATTTACAAAGTTAACTACGGAAATGGAGGAATCTGAGCTAAAAGGCAGTAATTGGGCTTTGTTAGCAGTGGAAGGAGTACGATTGAAAATAAATAAGTACAATCCCTTGCGTGGAAGCACATATATTCCATTACCAGCAGCTATACAAGCAAGAAAAGCCTGCATTAATCCTGAAAATTTGAATGATGAAAAGTGTTTTATGTATGCCATTTTAGCAAAACTGGTTAAAAAGAATGCTCATCGCATTAGTAAATACAAGGACCTGGACAACAAGTATGATTTTTCTGTAATATCGTTTCCTACATCGCTAGTTGACATTCCCAAATTTGAAAAAGCCAACGATATATCCATTAATGTATTTGGATTGGAACAAGACAACAAATTGTTCCCTCTAAAGGTTGTGGATCAAGAGATGCAAGACCATCGCGACCTCCTTCTGCTAAGTTCATCATCCGGCCAGAACCACTACGTCTTTATCAAAGATTTTGATAAACTAGTAGCACATCAGATTACCCGCCGTGAACATAAGATATATACGTGTAAACGGTGTTTTACTCACTTTGATAATCAATATGGACAACAAGGAATGGAAAAATTGAAAGAACATAGAGCTTTGTGTGTCCAGCATGACATTGCTAGGGTTGAAATGCCTATTAAAAACCCCATTGTCAAATTTTTAAACGTGGAAAAAATGCTAAGAATACCTTACGTTATCTATGCAGATTTCGAAAGTATACTCTTACCCTATCAAACATGTTTGCCCAATCCTGAAGCAAGTTATACAGTGCCATACCAGAGTCATGTTCCTATGAGCTTTGGTATATACGTTAAACCATCACCCGCTGTGGAACACATAAAGACAAATCTTCCAAGCCAACCTGTTATTTATCGTGGACCTGACGCTGCAGAAAAGTTTATGGACTGTTTGATCTCAATAGCTAATGAAATTGATAGACTTTACAGCTTAAATGTTCCAAAGGCCTTAACTCAGGCTCAAGAAGCAGAGTTCCAATGTTCTGAAACCTGTTATTTGTGTCGAAAACCATTCACCAAAGAGGACTGGAAAGTTCGAGACCACTGCCATATTACAGGGGAATACCGTGGAAGTGCTCACAATAACTGTAATTTGAGGTGTAAAACACGAAACCCCGTTCCTGTGTTTCTACATAATATGAGTGGCTACGACGCAAATTTCATTGTAAAGCAATTGGGATGTACTACTGAGAGAGTGGATGTTATCGCTAACTCCAAAGAAAAGTACATTTCCTTTACCAAATATGTAGGAAATGTTAAGCTTAGATTTGTGGATACGTTTCGGTTAATGCCGAGTAGTTTGGAAAACTTAGTTTCCAACTTAACATCATACCCTGAAACAGACAAGTACTTTGGAAAAGAAAATGCAATGCTCATGACTCGTAAAGGGGTATTTTGTTATGACTACATTGACTCATGGGAAAAGTTAAGTGAAACGTGTTTACCTCCAAAAGAGGCATTCTTTAACAAATTAAGTCAAGAAGATGTTAGTCAAGAAGACTATGAACATGCCAAAAGTGTCTGGAATCAGTTCAACATTAAAACTCTAGGGGAATATAGTGACCTCTACCTAACTTCAGATGTACTCCTTCTTGCAGACAGCTTTGAAACCTTTAGAAACAAAACACTAGAAACACACCGAGTGGATGCTGCACACTTTTTTACTTCGCCTGGTTTAAGTTTCGAGGCAATGCTCCTTTACACAGGCATTGAACTGGAATTGCTACAGGATTACGATCAGATTCTTTTAATCGAGTCTGGAATACGTGGAGGCATATGCCAGGTGTCTCATCGGTATGCTGAAGCTAACAATAAATACATGGAAACCTATGATTCTGAGAAACCATCGCAGTTTATTACCTATGATGATGCCAACAACCAATACGGGTGGGCTATGTGTCACTCCCTTTCTTATGGTGGATTTCAGTGGGTTTCTCCAGATACTGTTGATCTAGAAAAACTAAAGAAAGACGATCCTGTGGGATACATTCTAGACGTTGATGTTGATTACCCATCTGACCTTCATGATCTACACAACGATTTACCTTTCCTACCAGAGTGTACACAACCTAAGGATTCGTCTCTGAAAAAACTAATTCCTCATCTTGGAAATCGAAGGCGATATGTTGTTCACTACATGGCATTAAAACAGGCTTTAGATCATGGAATAAAATTGATAAAAATTCATCGTGTGTTAAAGTTTAAACAAAGACCTTGGTTAAAGGCATACGTTGATTTTAATAACAACCTTCGAAAACAAGCCAAAAATGATTTTGAGAAAAATCTGTACAAATTATTCAACAATGCCATTTTTGGGAAAACAATGGAAAATATCCGTAAAAGAATAGACATACGTCTTGTGACTGACAGCAAAAAGGCAGAAAAGCTAATAGCAAAGCCGACATTTATCGACAGAACAATTTATGGCCCTAACCTAGCTGCTTTCCACATGTCTAAACGTAACATTGTATTCAATAAGCCTATATATATTGGAATGTGTATACTGGATATTTCAAAAACTCTCATGTATTCCCACCACTATGATGTCCTGCTACCCTATTATGGCATGAACAATCTTAAACTCATGTATATGGATACTGACTCGTTCATATATTTGGTTAACACCCCAGATGTATATCAAGACAAGTTGGATTTCCTACAACACCTGGACACATCAGATTATCCTACTAATCACATATGTTACTCTACATCAAACAAGAAAACGTTGGGGAAATTTAAAGACGAGGCTTGTGGACAAATTATAAAAGCATTTGTTGGACTTAGAGCTAAAATGTACGCATTAGACATAAATGGTAAAGAAATCAAAAAGATTAAAGGTATTAACAGAGGTGTTGTCAAAAATTGTATAAGCTTTCAAGATTATAAGGATTGTGTCATGAAAAACAATGTAAAAAGAATACCAATGAACATTATCGCTTCTAAACAACATGACATATCATCTATAAGACTAAACAAAATTGCTTTGTGTCCTGGTGATGATAAAAGAGTGATTGATGCTGATGGTATAGGTACACATGCCTATGGTCATTACTCAATCATTAACCATGCTTAAAGAGTTAAGTTATGAATATCAAAATCTTCTGCCTGCAACTAGCAAATACATAAAACAAAACAATTTAGGAAATAAAACAATAGCACTACAAAAATAAAAATAAAACAAAATAAGAAATGGCATTCATAATCAAAAATAAATAAAATAGAAAACAAAATAAAAACAAGTGTACAATTTATAACAATAAGGAATATATATAAAAATGTATTATGTGTAAATAGTGTACATGTATTTAAATAAAAAAATATTGTACCGTATGGAAACTGCTTGTACATTTTTTATTACTACTCACCTCTCTCCACTCCTAATGCAAAATGAACATGTAAAACACAAATTGGAAAATCCATGTTTCCATATTGACAAAATAAAAAAAAACCATTAAACTGAAATTTTAAAAACTGTAAATGGGAATTTGGTAAATTGACAAATGTGTAAACAACAAATTGGAAAATCCATGTTTCTATATCATGAAATTGAAAAACTTTAAACTGACATTTTAAGAACTGTAAATGGGAAATTGTGAAATTGATAAATGTGTAAACAACATAATGCAAAATCCATGTTTCCATGTTATGAAATTGAAAAACTTAAAACTAACATTTAAAAAAATGAAAATGGGGAATTGGAAAATTGTCATATGTGTAAACAACAAATGAAAAAAAAAAACGGTTGGGGTAGTTATCATATTGTACAGTAACCTATAAAACTAGCATAAGGATAGTTGCTTGTACCCTTATATACTTTGTGTATGTGCATTAGCCTTTGAATTAGCTTAAGTTAGGTTTGGCAAAGTTAGGTTTGGTGAGGTTAGGTATGTGACCTAGTAGTTTACTCTTTTCGGAAAATGTAAAAAGTAAAATCTAAAATCAAAAAATCTTAAATTTAAAATGTAAAATCTAAAAAAAACTAACATCTAAAATACAAAAAATCAAAAATGTAAAATGTAAAATCTAAAAAATGTAAAATGAAAAAAATCAAAAATCTAAAATGTTAAAACATAAAATCTAAAATCTTTAAATGAGGTTTCTGTGGGTTAGGTTAGGTTAGGTTATAACTAAGTTTATTATTTGTGCTCTCTCATTTGCTCTTACATTTTTGCTCTCACTTTGAAGTTTGGTTATGTTAGGTTAGGTTAGGTTAGGTTAGGTGTGGTTAGGTTATAACTAAGTTTATTATTTGTGCTCTTACATTTGCTCTCACTTTTTTCTCATACTTTTTGCTAAATTTTTTTCGCTTGCAATTTTAAATTAGGTAGGTTACGTTAGGTTAGGTTAGGACAGGTTAGGTGAGGTTAGGTTAGGTGAAGTCAGGTTAGGTTATAACTTAGTTTATTATGTGTGCTTTCACATTTGCTTTTATATTTGCTTTGACTTTGAAGTTAGGTTAGGATAGGTTAGGTTAGGTTAGGTTAGGTTAGGTTAGGTGAAGTTGGGTTAGGCAGAATTGTTGAGGTATGAATCAAAAGCCAGCTCTTGTCAGTTTTGCCTCACAAGGCTGAGTGTACCCCGTTCCACTCATGAGACCAGAAATTAAATTTCTTGGCAGAGCCGGGATTCGAACCTCAGGAATGACCTCCAAGAATGCTAGCCACTACACCAAAAAGTGGACAATATAAGGCTGGTCTTGATTATACATGATCAATTAACAATTACCTAATAATAATAATAATAATAATAATAAATATTCCATTTGGCAACTACACGGCCGACCTCTCCCTGTGACGTAATCCACGGTCTCAGGCCGTGGCGGCCATTTTGCCCAATAGCCCCTGTGCCAGCTCTGAATGAAACCTCCATAAGAATAACATAGAGTGATTGCGCGCGGCGGCCATCTTGCCCATTAGCCCCTGTGCCAGAACCGGCTTATTTATCCTACTAACGTTACATTCCATATCGGCATTCAAACTCTCACATGTTGCAATTGGAAAGAGAGATTCTCTAAAAAAAATCAATTTCACCCTCTAGTAGGGGTAAGTTTTATTAAGGGGTGGAAATATGTTGTTCATTGGAAAGGGGGGTGTTCGCCTGAGTAATTTGACACCTCGTACAAGTCTCTAGCCTGATTGGTTGGCGAGATATTGCCATTTTAGTATTCCAGCGGTGGAGCGGTGGCGGTGGTCACAGAACCCCTCAAAAACCACAATGCCAAGGTAAGGTTATAATTGCTTTGGAGTGGAGTTTCGACTCCCATAGTGCACTGGCTTTGCTCGTGACGCGGATACACATGTATCAAATACGTCTTGCAATGTCCTTCCCAGTGTGTACTTGGCAGTGTCTTGGTGAGGTGTGCTCTAACCAACTGAAGAGCCCAATAGCACACCGGGGCGAAACGCTGTCAATTTGTTGAGTTATGCCGGAACATTTAGCACAATTTGTGTTTAAATATATAATGGCTCAACGGGCAATACATAATTTTGTTTTGAAAATTGTATAGGTTTAAGTATTGCAATAACTCTTGATCTCCTCCACAGTTTAGGGATTTTGCAGCTGTTGATGCAGTTGTTGAATAAGTCCAAAAGCCATTGTTTACTGGTGGGACAAAAATTTTTGAGTTGCTCAATGCAAATGTCATCAAGAACTGCCACCTTGCCTTATTCAGCGCTCTATTAAATCTTCCATAGCAAACCGGTTAAAGAGAATGCTGCTTTCCTGATTAGTCAGTATGTCTTGACTTTGTCTTGATTCATTTCCAGCTTTGCATGGTTTGTCACTCTTCAAGAGCTGGCTTGCAATTTGGTTTGCAGAAACGTTATATGTACTATGGTCCTAGTAGAATCATTACTATGGTGTCTAAGTAATCTCCATGCGTTGTAAATGATTCTTCCCATATCCAACTCTTCCATTACTTTACTCCACTGGTTGCGTTTGGATTCTGAAATGGAAGAAATCACACGCTGTCCGCTGTGGATAGTTTCGTCACTGAAAGGATCATTTCTGAATAGGTCTTGGTATTCTTTAAGCAAAGTGGATGTTTCGGAAGTAAGTACTTGAATATAACTGATTCTACAGCCCCTATGTATGTTTTAGGTAGATTTCATTAAAAAGCTAACTATTGCAATGGGTACCATATTTCGACTTCCGGAAAATGTCGACATTCGCGTTTCACATCCCCTAGACCCCAAAACCACCGTCAGTTCAAAAGTTTATACATAATTTATGTATATATACATGTATGTATGTACATATATCACTTTCTTGTGGGCACGATAACTACCGCAATTTTTCACCGATCACTTCGAATTTTGTACAGAATATGTATTTCTATAAAATCTCGGTCGAGTTCGTTAATGAGCACAATCGGTTGAAGGAGGTGAAAATGGGGGGCTTTTTTCGAAAAAGTGAAATATCGCTATAACTCTCTTAATATTTGAAATATCGAATCCATTCACAGTTCATACTATGTGTCGAATAAGGACCAAACATTTATGTTTGAAAAGTTTTTTGATAGCACCAACCATAGACCAAAGGGGTGGGAAAAATTGGGGGTTTAGGGAAACATTAATCATATCTCTCTTAATAGGCACAATATCAAAACCGTACAAAATGGAAAATATGCCCCTAATAATTATCTAAAACTTTTGTCTGAAGGACACCATTACGCCAAGGGATGAACAAAATGATTTCGGAATTAGAAGAAAATGCCAAATGCCATCAGAAGTTACCATGACAACGCTTCTAAACTGATGAGGGATGAGCTATCAGAGGTTGGCATGACAACGCCACTGCACGAGATCACATTCAGTTTACTATCTGACTCTGTGGGAAGCGGCTTTGGTGACGTAACCGGTAGCATACTGAACTTCTATGCCCAAGGTTCGCGGGTTCAAAGCCAGCCGAAGTCGTCAGATTCTCTAAGAGCGCTAAGAATCCCTCAGTATGCTTTCCTTAGGAGGGGAAGTTCCAAAGTTCGTTGCGAGTTGATGGTTGTGGTGGCATCTAGTTGCCAAGTTTACAGCTAGGTTTCGTTGACGGTGGTATTTGGTACCAAAATTGGGAACTACTACTTGAAATTGACCGTCTGCAGTCCTTACCTGAATTACTGACTAATACAGCTATCGCAATTAACACCGTTTATCAGACAGATTCTACAACACCCAAAGTACACGGGGTTACATGACCTCGTTGTCGCAGCCCCTAAACTGAGGAACGAACCAACATCTCTGCGAGAGATAAAATTTTGCTTGTAGAGGTTTCACTGTTAGAACGTTACACATCGGTGTCGTAACCTTGCATAAGGACAGTGTGACCACAAGTATAACAAGTAGTTCCGTGAAGAACTATACAGCCTATTTTCATATATCCTACTTATGTTAATTGCCACTATCAACATACAAAATTTCAGTTTGATTGCTGTAATAGATTCATAGATATTGAGAACCGACTAAATATTTCGGATGGTCGCCATGTTGGATTTTATATATGTAGGTCCTAGAGTTATGCACTGTTACATGCAGATTATTGTGAACGTGTAGTATTCAAACTTCAATCGCATAATTAGGACACAAGAAAAAACAAGGAGATTTAAAAAATTTTCACAGCTGCCATCTTGAGGTTATGGAAACAATTGAAATAAATTAGATGCCAGTGGATTAACATTCGGATAAAGATTTACTGTACCAAGTTTCACTGCACGCGGATGGTTAAATTGCGAGAAACGTCCATGTGAATATTTATAATTCGCGTCACCGCCATGTTGGATTTGTGATCACCAGGTTATTTAAAGTCCTATAGGTGAACTTAAGATCATAGCCCCTATGAACATTAAAAAATTTAGTTTGATTGCTAAAATAGATTCGTAGATATTCAGTATCGTCTAAATATTTCGGATGGTCGCCATGTTGGATTGTTAAATGTATAGGCCATAGAGTCATGTACCATTAAAGAAAAATTATTGCGTAGGTTCATTATTCAAACTTTCACTTCGATCGCATGACTACATCACAAGAAATAAAAACTTAATTTTAAAATTCGCACTGCCGCCATTTTGAGGTTATGTAAACAATTGAACTAAATTAGATACCAGTGGATTACAATGTGTATAAATTTTTCCTGTACCAGGTTTCAGTGCGCTTGGAACATTAAATCGCGAGAAAGGTCTATTTAAAATGTTCAAATTCGCTTGGCCGCCATGTTCGTTTTGTAGTTAACCGGTTTTTGAAAATCTTATAGATGGACTTCCAGTAGTGCCCTTTATCTCCGTACAAAATTTTAGGGAGATACCGCTAATAGTTTCAGAGATATAGAATGCCGGTGAAATATTTCGGACAGCCGCCATCTTGTGGTTATGTAAACAATTGAACGAAGTTAGATGTCGGTGCATTACAATGGGTATAAACATATACTGTACCAAGTTTCATTGCGTTTGGTTGGTCAAATCGCGAGAAACGTCTATTTAAAAGTCGCAAATTCGGTTGGCCGCCATGTTGATTTTGTAGTTACCAGGTTTTCAAAAGTCACATAAGTGAACTTATAGTAGTTCCCTCTATCACCATTGAAAATGTCAGGGTAATATCGGTAATAGTTTCGGAGATATTGAATGCTGGTGAAATATTTCGCACAGCCACCATGTTGGATTGGTGAGTCGTAACAAAATTTGATGGTCACGGTCGAGGTTGCCGGGAATAGTACTATGAACTTTCCGAGTTTCATTGAAATCGCTCCTGCCGTTTAGATTTTATTAGGGGGGGGGGGACACACACACGAACCACACACACACACACACGCACACGCACACGCACACACACACGGACAAAAGGTGATCTCATAAGCCTATTTTTTCAAAATAGAAAATAGGCTAAAAATGGATCCCAAATGACAAGAAGGTTACCGTCCCCATATAAGACAATACAATGTTAATAATATGCATAGAAAGACGATAACAAAGTTAATTAAGCTCCAATTGTAAACTGGCAATAAATGAGGACTGATCCTTCTACGAAACCCTGCATATTTGGCCAATTATAGCCTATCATCTAGTTTGCCCGGTGAAATCTACCTCCGCCTTCCGGCGTGCCGAGAGGATTTTTTTCTGGAGCAGTACTGGGCGGTTTCCAGAAACTCTTCATCTGCCTCTGGAATGGTATCAATTGCTGTAATCATCTCATCGAGCATTGTTGTGAAGTTTCGCCAGTTGGTCTTCTTAAAATTGTACATTTGCCTGAAGTGCACGGATTCTTCTCGTGTTGTATTCTATAATTCTCGATATAAATTGCTGGTGCACTTCTATGATCTTCCTGGTTCCGACTGCATTCAAATATTTTTGTATTATTTTCATTCATCTTCATGTTAAATTAGTTTTTAAGGATGTTATTCATTACATGAAGTATCTGTTCAAATAATTGACTTCATAAAATAATGAGTTCGATTTACATTAAAACCAAGACTATTTCAGGACGAATAACACTAGTTGCCACGACATGGAAACGTCAAGATATAATAATACAGGTTCATAATAAAGTTTCATGTTAACCCTACAAGGACCAAGGGGGTGGGGGCTCGGAGCCCCACACTCAGATTGGAATATGTGAGTCGAGCACTTTCAAAACTCGTTTAGTCCACTTGTGATTAAGAATCATTTTCATGAGAAACGTTTCTCTGGGCTTTGTCTCACGTATCTTTTGTGTTTATTGTTTTCTACTTTTGTTTTTGCTTTGTGTTTTTGGTTTTGTGTTTGCTTTGTGCTTTTGCTTTTGAATTTTACTCTTTGCTTTTCTTTCTTGGTTTTGTGTTTTTTTCTGCTTTTGATTTTTTTGAATATTGCTTTTTGCTTTGTGTTTCTTGTTTTTTGATTTCTGCTTTTGCTTTTGTTTTTGAATTTTGCTTCTTGTTTTGTGTTTTTTGTTTTCTGGAAAATCAAAAATAAAACAAAACAAAATAAAATAAAACAAAATAAACAAAACAAAAGAAAAACAAAATAAAATAAAACAAAATAAAAAACAAACAAAAAATAAACAAAACAATTTAAAATAAATAAAACGAAATAGAATAAAACAAAACAAAATCAAAAGAAAAACAAAAACAAAAATGAAAACAATATAAAGTAAAATAAAGTAGTCTAAAATAAAATAACTGGGCGACTCATATTATTTTAAATTGTTGAGAATTATTATGATGTTGCGAAAACTTTGGTTGGTTCTTAAGTTGAGTGGCTGCGACAGCGCGGTCATGTAGCCCCGTGTACTTTGGGTTTGAGTAGAATTTGTCTGATAACCGGTGTTAATTGTGATGACTGTATTAGTGTGTGTTATCTGTTTTTTTAATTCAAGTAAGGACTGCAACTTTGAATTTTTCAAATAGTTCCTACTTTTGCCGCCGAACGCCACCGTCAACGACTACTAGGCCTAGTTCATAACTTAGCTACCAGACGCCACCACAGTCGGCTCTTGGCAACGAACGTAGAAACCTAAGACCGTTGTTTACATCCCTAAACTATACAATTTAGCTTCACACATGGGACCGCTGGCTTTACTTCCCCTCCGAAGCAAGGCCTACTGAGGGAGTTTTAACGCTCTTAAAAATCCAACGGCTTTGGCCGTGTTTGAACCCGGTATCATGGGCATGGAATGCGTAAACTTTCTCGACCAATTGCGTGCATAGTAATTATAGCTTTGGGGCTATTGGGTTGAGTGACAACTACTTGTCCCTTATCAAGGTTTGTCACGAACGAAAGATGGAAAGAGTAAACAATGGCACATAGCCTCCATAGATCATTGGTATAAGATAGGAAGCCATGTCGAAACAAATACAGTAGAACGTCGT
The DNA here is from genome assembly GCA_946902985.2 of Meconema thalassinum. Classification (NCBI taxonomy): domain Eukaryota; kingdom Metazoa; phylum Arthropoda; class Insecta; order Orthoptera; family Tettigoniidae; genus Meconema; species Meconema thalassinum. The sequence goes on along the minus strand of OX336391.1, from coordinate 687,365,401 downwards.
TTTTCCGGACGTCAGACAACCGGAACATCAATTATCCGGACGAGCAAAAAAAAAAAAAAAAAAATGACAGAGCAGCACGCGCCTACTGTTGTTATTATGAGGAAGTGTGCGCTGCTTACAGTAGTGCACATGTAGGAAAAGTTGATGTCCAGTTAAATGATACAATGAGAACAATATCGGGCACTCTCAAATCCACACCACTCAAGTGGCTACCAGTATTATCCAACATTCACCCTCCTCCCCTGTGAAGGCTAACAGCTCTAAAAAGGGAATGGTCAAAAGCGCTGCAAATGGTCTCTTACCCATACATCAGGTCTGTAATCCACAGAAGCAAGGGAGATTTTTCTCGACATTCGTTATGGCAACTAGGCAAGATGCTTGTTGAATCTAAGTTCAATATGGACGAAACTTGGCGAGAAGAATGGACTACATCAAACCTTGATGAGCTAGGATTTTTCACCGACCCCTGCAGCAAACCTCGTGGTTTCCATCTTCCAAGAAGGATATGTACGTCACTGAACAGAGTGCGGACTGGTCAAGGAAGATGTAACTTTTGGCTCCACAAATGGGGGAACATTTCTAGTCCTCAGTGCGATTGTGGTGATTCAGTGCAGACAATCCATCATATTGTGTCGGAATGCCCTTCACGGTCCTTCAAGGGAGGATATAACGACCTGCAGAACGCAACTGATGATGCAGTGGAGTGGATTGCTGCTCTGGACATCCAACTGTGAATTTTGGTTACGTTTTCGATGTTACTAGATATTTATTACTTGTATATATTGTATATACTGTAGTATTACTGTATCCTCTGTATGTCATACGAAATATATAGACTACTGTATATACAGTAGCGAGTCGGTACTCGTTTTCAATTGCTGTCTCCTACCGTTTGTTTACTCTATAATGTTTGAACGTATGGGAGTGTGCGTATACTGTACTGCATTACGTTGTGTTCTACGAGTGGCAAAAGGGAAAAACGAAATCGCAATGTTTTATCGATTGAGAAAAAGGTGGAGATCATTAATAAACTGCATAAAAGTGGGAGTGTGCAGTGTCTAATGAAAACTTTCAGTGTTGGAAAATCCACAATTTATGATTTGAAGCACCGAAAAGGTGTTCGGAGGAAAATTTGGAAGCGGCCGGTGTACCCGTGGTTTATTGAAACAAGAAGTAAAGGGATATCCCATTTCTGGACCTGTGTTATGTGTTAACACCATAATGTACTCTGCATGGGTTTTATCATTTTAAATGATCTTGTCGACTTCGTCGTTACGCTGGGGTCTGGCGTTACGTTACGGTGACGGGACGAAATGTACCCAGATGCACTGAGGTGTGTGACGTCCCAATACCGCTTGGTGCATGTGTACCCCGACAATCTCCATCCCCGATTCTTGGATGTCACGGGTAATCTCGAGAACCACTGGATGGATTTTGATGCGGTTTCCACCATTCTGTAAAGGATATCTCGAGGAAAGATTCTGTAGAAAATAGTTTCTGTATGATCAAAGGAAGCCAAGCAGTAACGATTTAAGTGAAAAAGTCGAAAGCAAACTTGGCGTCCGTGAGCTTCTTAAGCTTACACTGGCCAAACCGTTAAAAATATCAATATACTATGAGCGTAAGAATTGGTCAGCATGAAATGTTCTACAAAAAGTCCGCGAGAGCATATCTCTATCTTCAATACTTCGCCCACTATAAGTTTTTTAGACTGGATGGAAGTAGCACGTCCCCGCGTCCTCTGGTGAGCGCTTGACCTTGCTTTGCCGTTGCCGTTCGCGAGTAATTTGAAACAAGGTAAAGTATTATAAAGCAAGATAAGTATGATGCAGATAATTTACTAACATGTGAAGAGTCTTAGGCTTCGAGAGAAGCCTCCAGCCTTTCTAGCATTTTTCAGCATTTGTAGCATTTAAAATGATACAAAGTCTAGTCTTTCAGACTGACTGTCACTTTTTCCTATGAAATAAACGCATGTTTGATTATCCGGAAAAATCGTTATCCGGAATACTTTCGGTCCCAATTAGTCCGGATAAACGACGTTCCACTGTAGTTACTCTATGACCTCCTGTGACCAACAACTCTAGAGGGCAGCCGTGATTTACTCAAGGGATAGCCATCACCTCTATTAAAGTTGTATACTTGTTGACTTATTTCAATCCCCTCCCGAATCTATGGTGGCTATGCCATTATTTACTCATTCTTTCTTTCTTTCTTTCTTTCTTTCTTTCTTTCTTTCTTTCTTTCTTTCTTTCTTGACAAACCGTGATACAGGGACGAGTAGTTGTCCTGAAACATCGGTTCTTAAAGTGTCACTCGTTCTAACAGCTCCAAAGCTATATTATGTATTCATGATATTGTTATTTGAGTCATAAGTTAAACCAATAGTACATTAAGCAACGCCCCCGTCGGTACCGCCACCTAGAAGAAGGCAAATTGTTATTGCCGGGTGTTTTGGGGGCTTGCGAGCTCAAATGATCTGCAGAGCTATGGCAGCGGGAGCGTAAGCTCCTGGTAGGGTCACCCAAGCTGGACAGGTCTAAAGTGATGAGTAGGGCTCGGATTCTAGCATATTTGCATATTTTTTCCTGAATAGTACACATTAAAAGAAGCCTTTCGGTGGTATTTTCACCTATCTGGGACAAACAGAATTGAAATTTATCGAGCATATAAATGCATAAAACCGCGGTTTTCAGAATAGAAGCATATAAATTCATATTCTTGTGGTTTTCGTCTAAATAGTTTGTTTTTCTTCGAATTCTCCCCCGAATTCGGGCCCTGACGATCCTTAAGGTTCGAAAACAGAAATAATTATTGAAAAGCCTATCTGGTGCGAATAATAGAAGCGCAGGATTTTAACCTTTTGTGAAGTCGTTCCCGTCATTGAAACTTTTATTGACTGATTTAAGAAAATCATTCAAAACTGAAAACATAGAAAATTTCTTGTTGTACAGACCAATGCAGATCTACTTCATTGACTCGCCTAATTCTGAACATTTTGTAAATGAACTTTTAAACTGTATCTTTTATAAGAGCACTTCTCTTATATATACTTGTAAAACTTGAATGCAAGTTTATTGCAGTGTAACATACATACAATTAGAAAATAAAGCTCGTATTTAAAGATATGTTATTGTTTTTTTCGTTTCACTTTCCTTTCTATAGTTTTCAACGGTGTTTTTCGAGCATATTCTGCATATTTAACCGCATATAATGGGGGTTTCGAGCATATCTATCGAGCATATAATAGGTTTATAATGAGTTTTAGAGCATATAATGGGTTTTTCGAGCATATCTATCGAGCATAAAACACACGGTGTTCGAGCATATCTGGAGATTTTATCGAGCATATCGATCCGAGCCCTAGTGATGAGCCAGACTAAGAGCGGTACCCTGGTCCTCCAGGTTGGGGGTCGGGCGTGGGGCTAACAACCCCACACTGTAAAACCTCGAAAGTTACGAAACTCTCAACGAAGCCTCGGAATTTGGAGGGAATTAACGACAAGGCCTGAGAACTGTGAGTGTTGGAAGAATGGACGAATGGCGAGGAAACGTGAGAGAGGCCAAAGTCTACCCCAGGCTGTAGCGCTGAGGAAGTAACTAAGTATTATTATGCAACGAGCCTATAATGGCAATAATTAAGACACGAGTATGTTTATAATTTCCATACGAGTGTCTTAATTACCATTATAGGCGAGTTGCATATGACTGCTTATGTTCGACGATAATTATAACTTTATTATATGTTTTAACATAAATATTCATAAATATCTGTGGGATTCAGTAACTTCAGTTAGTGAAAAGAGCGCGCTGGGTGGTTTGCAGACTTAACAGAGCGCATGCGTGGGTCAAAGAATTTCGAAAGCAGAGACCATTTACTTTGCTTGGCAATGCTATTGTATACAGCCTGCATCATGTCTAGTGCCGATCAGAACTAGCATTCACTAATATTGTCACCGAAGTCGTTTGAAAGCAATGCGCTGTGTTGAAATTGGAGTTCGGGATATTAAGGTACAGTGCTATTTCTTGTCTCACATTCGCCAGTTTATTTACGCGAACATATGGGTCGGCGCACTTTCCATGTCGCTAATTTATATAGAAGGATGCTGTGTTGCTAACTCCTGGACGTAGATTCGTAAATTGCTTGCACATGTCATAGTATTTTCTTGTTACCGTAAAGGTTCGTGTGATTCTGTCTTTGTGTTTGGGATTGTGACTACAGTGGTTGATCCGATATCCAATTCGAACTTTCAAATCATGTAATTCATGTCCGACATGTTGGATTTTGAGCGCATGCGCGAAGCTATCCTTACCTAATTGGGCAATGAATGAGCTCTGATTGGTTGGAGAAACTGTCTCATAATGAAGAATAGTACTATAATGACCCTCATTATGATACAGTTTTCTGACATATAATATTTACGTTTCGACATCGTCGAACATACATTATTTTACCTTAGAAAGGTAATCAAAACCACTGTGGGCCTGTGGGGTCCTCCCTTGGTCCAATTGAGGACCAATTTGTCTATTTATAAATACTATGAATGTTCACGTCACGTGGTAAATTAGGGAAGTTCAAGGTTGGTTGTGTAAAGTGTTTGAAACATCAGCAATTCTTCTAGTTTTCTGCCGTGTCTTGTGTGGGGTTTCACCCAAGACACCAAGCTGGCTCATCAGTGGCCTCTTGGTGTCCTCACCTGGACCCCCCACAGAAGTAGCGATCTGCGCGCTACCCTACACAAGACACGGCAGAAACCTAGAAGAATTGCTGATTTTTAATTCGCTGGCCGTGAAAGCCAATATATCATCTTTTTGAAACATGTTTGTGGTAAACATAGTGAGAAATCTGTAATCTTTTAACAAACTGACACTAACAAGGAACATGTTAGTGTTTGTAATTAATATTTGGGTGAATTTAATTTCAATTTAATATTTTATTCTGATGTTTTTCTTAAAATTATTCATGAAATGGTGTTTCCTAATTTATTTCAGTATACTGCGCAATTATGACATACTAGTGGGCCCGTGCGAACTTTCGCAACGTGAATGTAGGTTTATAGGGTAGTAGGGAAGAATGTGGGAGAACCAACTTTTAAATATTGAAGAAATTTATTTATTGTTGTTAAACGGCATACGTACATGAGGAGAACGCAAGGAATTATGTACAACAGTGTTTTGTACTTGTTACAGCACCTCTTTGTAGACAATATTCGATGTTACAACGAATTCATAGGTTATTGTTTGCTCGGGAGTTTCTTCTACAGCAATTTTTACATTTGCAAAGGATTGAACCCTAGAGAAAGTCTTGGCGAGACCACACCGGAGCCATCTACTGAGAGATTCCTCAGCTAGCAGTACGCCGCGCTCCCGCCAGATGGCTGCCGCCGCCGCACTGCCCTGCGCTCTAGCGGCAGGCTCACCTAGCAGTACGCCGCGCTCCTGCCAGATGGCTGCCACCACCGCGCTGCCCTGCGCCCTAGCGGCAGGCTCGCCCGGCTACGGTGCTTCCATTGTAAATGTACATTTTTAAGGTATTTATTTAATTGTGAGGCATTTAAAGAGGAAGTGAGTGTGTTTCGGGCACACATGGGGTTATGCGGAACCTGTAGGTACCCCATATGTGTAGGTTGGTGTTATAAGGCCTTATTTTCGGTAAAAAAAACCGGAATGGGACCTTAGCAGAATAATATAGGGAGGATCTTTAGAATGGGTCTCAGAAGTTGCTCATTGGTCCTGTGTGAAACAACCAGAACTTGGTCCTTGTAGGGTCAATGACATATATATCAGTTCACATACATGTTTGAATACATTGGCGGATAAAAACATCCCAACACCAGGAAGGGGTTGTGCTAAGGCGGGTTCGATGGCGTTGTTGGTAGCATGCTGAGCTTCTGTTCCCAAGGACACGGGTTCAAACCCGGCCGAAGTCGTCGGATTTTTAAGAGAGATAAAAATCTCTCAGTATGACTTCCTTCAGTGGGGAAGTAAAGCCGGTGGTCCCATGCCATAGACTTATGGCATGATAAAGAACCTTCCACTAATTACACCTGTGTGAAGATAAATTATAGGTTAGATTTGACTGACGCTCTTAGGTTCTAACGTTCGTCGCCAGGAGCCGACTGCGTTGGCATCTTGTAACCAAGTTCAGAACTAGTTAGTCGTTGACGGTGGCCTTTGGCGGCAAAAGTAGGAACTACTTGAAATTCAATGTCTGCAGTCCTTACTTGAATTAAAAACAGATAACACACACTAATACAGCCATCACAATTAACACCGGTTATCAGACAGATTTTACACACACGCAAAGTACACGGGGCTGCATGACCGCGTTTTCGCAGCCCCTAAACTGAGGAACCAACCAACCAACCAACAGGGTTGTCCTAGATTAATGAACGTTGGTAGGTGTGTTTATACATCTGAAAGATGCTATTGATTCAAATTTCCTGCAAATCACATTTGCGTGGTGCTAGTTGTGACCCCATGACGTTGCACATCAGGTTTGCTTTTTAAATACGGGCTGTAATGTGTGAGAGCTTTAGTTACCTGTGAAATTGGACAGAGTGACTGTGAGTGGGTCAATAATGCCTTTACGGCGACGATGAGCTCAGTATGTACAGCTCACTGCGTTTCAAGGAGGCCGTGTTATAGGGCTACGCGAAGGTGGATTCGCCTACCGCGCTATTGCAGAACGACTCGACAGGAATGTCTCCACTGTGCATGCGTGCTGGCAGCAGCGTTAGTGAGAAAGTACGGTCGCAAGAAGACCGGGCTCCGGACGTCCCGGTGGCACCTCGGACAGGAAGGACTGCCGTATTCGGCGTATGGCTTTGGCGCATCGGACGGCGTCTGCAGCAGCAATTCGAGCGGAAGATAGCACAACAGTGACGCAGCGAACAGTTCCAAATCGGTTACTTGAAGGACAGCTCCAATCCAGACGCCCTGCGGCGTCGGTGACTTCCGTGGTGTTAAGCGAGAGCTCACTGGAGGATGGAGTGGAGGAGGTCCGTCGTGTTTTCCGATGAAAGCCAATTCTGCCTAGATGCCAGTGTTGGGTAGAAGGAGGCCAAGTGAGCTCCTGCATTCCACCTGTCTGCGGCATCGACACACTGGTCCTACACCGGGCGTTCTGGTCTCAGGAGCAATTTCCTATGACAGCAGGAGCACTCTGGTGGTTATCCCACGCACCCTGACGGCAGATGTGTACGTCCGTCTGGTGGTTCGACCTGTTGTGCTTCCATTCATGAACAGCTTTCCCGGGGGTGTTTTCCAACAGGATAACGCACGCCTCCTTGCCACTGTTGTGACTCAACGTGCTCTACAGAGTGTCGACGTCTTGACCTGCTCGATCCCCCGATCTGTCCCCAACCCAGCATGTATGGGACATCATTGGATGACAAATCCAGCGTCATCCACAACCGGCATTAACCTCCCTGTATTGACCGACCAAGTGCAACAAGCATGGAACTCCATCCCGCAATCTGACATCCGGCAACTGTACGACACAAAGCATGCACTTTCGCATGCCTGCATTCAACAGTCTGGCGATTAAACAGGTTATAAATGGTCCATTTGCGATGGCCTTTCTCGCGCGATATAACCTGTTGTCTTGTTCCATTAATCAAGTAAATATGTTACCTCGCCAAATATATTGCCGAAATTTCTGTACGGTATGTATCTATGTATGTAGCTCCGTGTATTGGTATGTGTGGAATTTGCCTGATTTTGTTGTTTTTGGAGGGCAGAGAATGTCTGTGGGTATCACTGTAGTCTATGTAGTGTTTTGTAGAGCAGAGACTGTGGGTGTCACTGTAAGTTTGGTAGTGTTTTGTAGAGCAGAGACTGTCTGTGGGTGTCACTGTAGGTTTGGTAGTGTTTTGTAGAGCAGAGACTGTGGGTGTCACTGTAAGTTTGGTAGTGTTTTGTAGAGCAGAGACTGTCTGTGGGTGTCACTGTAGGTTTGGTAGTGTTTAGTAGAGTAGAGACTGACTGTGGGTGTCACTGTAGGTTTGGTAGTGTTTAGTAGAGTAGAGACTGACTGCGGGTGTCACTGTAGGTTTGGTAGTGTTTAGTAGAGCAGAGACTGTCTGTGGGTGTCACTGTAGGTTTGGTAGTGTTTTGTAGAGTAGAGACTGACTGTGGGTGTCACTGTAGGTTTGGTAGTGTTTTGTAGAGCAGAGACTGTCTGTGGGTGTCACTGTAGGTTTGGTAGTGTTTTGTAGACCAGAGACTGTCTGTGGGTGTCACTGTGGGTTAGGTAGTGTTTTGTAGAGCAGAGACTGTCTGTGGGTGTCACTGTGGGTTAGGTAGTGTTTTGTAGAGCAGAGGATGTCTGTGGGTGTCACTGTGGGTTAGGTAGTGTTTTGTAGAGCAGAGACTGTCTGTGGGTGTCACTGTAGGTTAGGTAGTGTTTTGTAGAGCAGAGACTGTCTGTGGGCTTCACTGTAGGTTTGGTAGTGTTTTGTAGAGCAGAGACTGTCTGTGGGTGTCACTGTAGGTTTGGTAGTGTTTTGTAGAGCAGAGACTGTCTGTGGGTGTCACTGTGGGTTAGGTAGTGTTTTGAGGCGCACTTTGTCTTAAATATTTGGATCTGTTGATGCTCATTGACGAGTGAAACACGTCTTCACTTAATTTTCTTCTTCTTCCTCTTCTTGCCCTCCTTCTCCTTTAAATGTCCGTAGCAATGTATGAATATCTTAATCACATAACCATACACTATTGACAAATCTAAAATGGAGTTACTGACTTAATTTCATTTCAAGAATCCCGTTTTTCGTTGTTTTATAAAACTTTTGGATAAATGTTAGAATTACCACATATACACAGTGGGCTTTTCACTCAAATTCTTATGCGAATTCCGAATTGCTCCATCCTACTCAACAAGGTAGGTGATGATAAATCATATAAAGTAGATTTTTATCAGTATCATATGCTGGCTAATTATGTTTCGTTTATTTCTGACATGTTTTATTTTCCTATCTGTTAGGTTGTAACCTATATTTTGTGAGTCCCCCATGACAGTTTTAATGTAGGCTCGTAGGTTTGTTATTTCTTTATATCATGTTATCGTGTTGGCAACGTGTTCAATTGCATTGGACACGTCTGCAGTAGACGCATTATTATTATTATTATTACTATTATCATATACGTATACTTTTTATTATTAATCATTCAATGCATTTTAGGTCACTTTCGACGAGATTCTGGAACTTGCTTGGAGTCTATCTTGTAAAGAATATAGTATATTTCATATGTACAGTTTTGGTATATTTAAGTACGGAGATTGGTGGGGGACGTAATTGCCTGTTGGTGAGATATAAGTCTGTCACTGGTCACGAGAAAGAGTAGGTGCCCTTATAAATGGTGCTTCCTATCCAAAGGGCTAGAACTACGACAAACGAGCTCACTTGTGTCTGTTAGAAGATGGCCTTGTATGAACTACTGGATGTAGACGAGAAGGGAAGAAGCCCTTAGGCGTGGAACAGGGTGTGTCAGACAGCCGAGCAAGGGGACTGCTTGGAGTGGCTTGGGAACAATGTGACAATAGTGATTCTGAGAAGACTTCCTGGTATGAGCTGTGGCATTGAGACTGAGTGCTCGGCTGCAAGGAGTTTGTCTCTCTGGGCATTGAGGTGACTGGTTGGGTAGTGTGTCTCTCTTGAACTGAGTGATTCGTACCTCCGATTTGTTTTAGTATGGAGGGTACCACGTGATTGGGTTCTTACTGTTAAGCCACAATCACAGTAGGGCTGATGCATATGCAAATAATTGTGCAACGTTGAAGAGGACCGTGAAATGTGAAGGCATGGCTGACCAGCTTCAAAGTGGTGTAGAGGTGAAATGGACATATTGGGCAGACGACGGCATTACTGGTAATGTGAAAACCAACTAATAAATCTTTACAGGCCTAAATATTATTATTATTATTATTATTATATTATATATTTTTAATTGCAATGCTTGTGTGTCACTCTTTGTTATTATATTTATCCATTTCATGCATGCAGCTTCAGAATATAAAGTAAATTTAAATTGGATAGTTTCTTTTTAGTTAGATGCATGTAAACCTTCCTTCGTCTTTATTAATTTATAGGAGGTTTTGGTATGGCCTATGTACGAGCCAGTCCTTTCAGAATATCTGCACACGCCCGGAGATAAGAAGAGTTTCAAAAAGGTGGATTTGTTCAATTACAGTACTAATTATGTCATTTGCTTAAATATTAAAGAAAGGCCATTTATGAGACAGAATATTCATTTTTATTTAATTTTTGTATCTTCAAAGTTACAAATGGCTTCTCTGGGTGAAGCCATCTTGTGGCTAGAATTGATAGAATACAACGTTAATTCGTGTCGTCGTAAAAACTGGTTGGCACATATCCAATTTTTTTAATAACTCCGTATTGAAGAAGATTCAGCTTACTTAGTCAAACGCTGAACTGAATTAGTTTATTGATTTTAGGACTTGATTTTCAATTTTTTTTTGTGTATATTTTGATTTTAAAAAAATTAACATTTTTATACTCACCATTTGACTAATATTTGTTATTTTCTAAATACTTGTGAAAATTATTGTATAAATACCAATACTATACTTAATTTTTTTTAATACTACTTTTGTAAGGATATCCATTTTTAGCCTACTTTTCACATTTTGCAAAAATGAGAAAAAAGTAGACTTATGAGATCGGGTAAATGTGTGTGTGTCTGTCTGTCTGTCTGTCTGTGTGTGTGTGTGTCCCCCCTATCAACCCCTAAACGGCTGCACCAATCGAAACAAAATTTGGTATGAGTAAAGATCTATACCTGAATATCTCACGACCATATTTGAAAATGATGTCAGTGCTACCAACTGCTGAAAAATCGCAATTGAAATTTGAGCTCCATGTTAGATATCTTGGAAGGTATGAATGGGAGCTATTTCAAAATTGGCATACGTATAGATAATAACATTGCAGTTTAATTTCCAGGAGGCCATACATGGCAGTGTTGCCAAAATGATTATAAGCCTGCTGATAGGTCCAAAATTTAAATGCATATAACTTCTACACTATCAATTGGATTTCAACCAAATTTTGTATGTGCTATGTGTACATAAGCAGATATGACTGAGCGTATTCTTAGGAGCCACCAGGGCTGCCAATTTTTAATAAATGCTCTCATTTTTTAAAATCCAAATACCCATATATCAGAAAGTATGCAAGCCGACAGCTTTAAACTATGCACACGTATAGTACCCGACATTCTATATTAATTTGGAGTAACTTATATACGTCAGTGCTGCCAACATGATTCTAAGCCTGCTGATAGGTCCAATTTTGAAATGCATGTAACTTCTATACTAACTAATGGATTTCATTCAAAATTGACACAACAATAGATCATATTATTTTAGATTATATCTGACCAATACATGTATGTCATTGTTGCCAACATGATTTTACGCGCGCTTTTAGATTCAATGTTTAACTGCATGTAATGTCCATGCTATCCATTGGACTTCAACAAAATTTTGTATTCTGTACCTTAAGAGATAAAACTAAGAATATATTCAATCACCAGGGCTGCCAACTGTAGTTCTCTATTAGGCTGCATTATGCCAGGTATACAGTATTTCGAACTAATTAGAAATATCGATATTACCAATTTAATTATTCATTATTCTAGATAGATCCATATAGATACATTAATTATTGGTATTAATCTTAAATTTTAAGAAAAGTAGGCTCTTTAGTTCTTCACGGAACTTCTTGTTTTACTATACTTCATTTATTACAATTATTATCATTAACTTTTCATTTCTTATTTAGATTTAAGCCATTAATATCTAATGTTAGTTTTTTAATTCTTAATTGATTTGCTGTTTTAAGCTGAAGATGACCTCATTGAAGGTAGAAATATGTCCCAATATATAAAATATATATTTGTTTATGTATTGATTTGGAGTTTAATTTTAATATCATTACGGATATTTTAAACATTTGTGTTTACAATGGCAAATGTGTTTGCATTCCATCAGGCGTGGAAATCATTTGTACAGAAAATAATTATGTTGACATCGAAAATAGATTTAGGTATTAGAAAGTCATTTTTGAAAGCCTTTATCTGGAGCGTGGCGCTCTATGGAAGTGAAACTTGGACTGTTGGTGTGGCAGAAAAGAGGAGAATTGAAGCGTTAGAAATGTGGTGTTATACGAGGCACGTCCAGAAAGTAAGTTCCGTTTGGTAATAAAATTAAATTGTGTAAAGATACAGAAAAAGTATTTATTGCACAACATTCTACACCTCTTAAACTACTTTTCCACATAACTGACGAACTTTTTCAGGCATTTGTCATAGCGTGGCACAAGTTTTTGGATACCTTCTTCATAGAAGTTAGCCGCCTGTCTTCAACCAGTTGGAAACATCTTCTTTCAGCTCGTCGTCATTGTTGAAGTGTTGACCGCCAAGGAAAACTTGAGATGTGTGAACAGATGAAAGTCGCTAGGAGCGAGGTCAGGGCTGTACGGAGGGTGGTCAAACACGTCCCAGCCAAATCCCTAAAGGAGGTTTTTCGTCACATTTGCAGTGTGTGGTCGTGCGTTGTCGTGAAGAAAAACAACACCTTTTGACAGCAAACCTCGGCGCTTATTCTGTATTGCGCGGCGCAATTTCCTAAGTGTCTCGCAGTAAGCATCTGCGTTGGTTGTTTGACCACGCGGTAAGAAATCAATGAGTAAGATGCCTTTCCAGTCCCAGAACACTGTGCACATCATTTTCCGAGGTGTCAAGATTTGTTTCGGCTTAACCTTCGCTGGGGATGAAGTGTGCCTCCATTCCATTGATTGCCGCTTACTTTCAGGGGTGTCGTAAGAAACCCAAGTTCATCTCCTGTGACTATCTGTGTCAGAAATTCTTCGCCGCATTCATTGTAACGGGTCAAAAACTGAACTACACTACCCATCCGTTTTGTTTTGTGTTGCTCCGTAAGAATCTTTGGTACCCAACGTCAGCAAAGTTTACGAAGTTCAATTTTCGGTAACAATTTCATGAATTGGTGATCGTGAGATTTGGGGTAATTCCATAGCGAGAGCAGTAATTGTAAACCTGCGGTTTTCCCGGATCTTGTCATCAATCGCGTGAACCAGTTCTTCTGTAATCAAAGATGGACGCCCACTTCGTTCTTCATCGTGCACTTCACTACGTCCTTCATTGACCCATCTTCTCACCATTGAATCACTCATCGCATTTTGTCCATACACTTCGCAAATTTGCCGATAAATTTCAATTGGTTTCACTTTCCTAGCATTCAGAAAACGAATCACAGATCTGATTTCACAAGCGGCGGGATTTACAATCAACACCGACATTGTACGAGTAAACATGCACAACAACGCGTACGTGGCTGACAGCGCTCTCCAAATGGCGCACGTTTCTTCTCCTTGATACAGAGCGTCTACCGCGCATAAGCGGAACTGCGCTGCAGCGGAACGTACAACTAGTTGAAGACACAGGCGGCACACGTCTATGAAGAACTCGTGCCACGCTACGACAAATGGTTGCAACATTTCGGCAGTTATGTGGAAAAGTAGTTTAAGGGTTGTAGAATTTTATGCAATAAATAATTTTTCTGTATCTGTACACAGTTTAATGTTATTACCAAACGGAACTTACTTTCTGGACGAACTTCGTAGGAGAATGATGAAGATCAGATGGGTAGCTTAGGGTTACGAATGAAGAGGTATTAAGACGAGTGGGAGAGGAGAGATGTTTCTGGTGACTGCTAACGAAGATAAGAGATAGGTTGGTAGGACACATACTCAGACACTCAGGAATAGAAGGAAGGGTCGAGGACAATTACTGTAGGGGTAGACCAAGGTTAGAATATGTTAAACAGATTGCCTCGGATGTAGAGTGTAGTAGCTATCTCGAGATGAAACGATTAGCCCAGGACAGGGAGGCATGGAGAGCTGAATCAAACCAGTCGAAACACTGAAGACCCAAATAAAAAACAACATCGTCTTCGAATATTTTAAATTTGAACTGTTCGATTTATTTTAATAATCGACTATTCAAAATATTCGGACATCCACATTGTTTGAACATTTGAATTATTTATTCGAATTAAGAATTGGCGAATTGAAACAATCGAATATTCGAATGATATGTATCCTACGCTTAATCACTTTCCACGGCCTCCTACGATACATGTCCATTCCCATCTCGACAAGACTTCCGGGAAAGGAGGTGTGAGTATAATAATTTTCCATGGCCTCTTACGATACATGTCCATTCCCATCTCAACAAGACTTCCGGGAACTGAAGGTGTGAGTATAATCTCATCTCTATTTCTCTCATGCACTGAAATTGAAATCTCCACGGAGCTGTTCGCAGTAAGGAGAAAATAATAATTTCACGCTGGTTGAACTAATGGCCAAGCAGACTTCTTAATTTCCTCTATAAAAATGTTATGCTCAGAAGACAATTACCTCTTCTATAAGAGGGATGAAATATTATAGTGCCAGTTGGCCACGTTAACGCAGGGTGCGCACAAACCTATTACGGCAGCAACTTTCATCTCCTAAATGGATCTTGACCTATTTTCATCTCACACTTTGCCTTTTTTCTTCTTCCTCCTGTTCCCAATTTATTCAGCAAGAGGCTGTTGGAAGTCGTTAAATTGTAAAAGTAATAAAAGACGTTAATTACTCGGTCTCACCAAACAATAATATAATCATCAAACCAAATAATTAATTATGTGGTATTCAAGAGTACATTTTGCTGGCGTTGACGAAGTGAGTTAATGTGGAGATGATTTAATGTGTTTTAAGCCAGAATGAGAAACACTATCAGACGCGAGCAGCACTCGCTTCATCAGCATTCAACTGTTCGTTCTGACGAGTGACAGCCGGCATGACGTCACTCCAGTGACAACAGAATAAACTGGCAGCGTTCCTAGTTTACGTTCACGAGATCATCGGTTCGAATTCTGCCTGCCTGCTTGTCTGTCTGATCTGATTTGGCGAGAGTTGAATTTTGTACGAACTCAACTCAATTCTATTCGCTGCGTTGTTTGCACTCAGGTTTCCAAGGATTTGTCTTTTCTCGTATTTTATAACAAAACTCTTCTTTTAAAACTGCCTACAGCATTCTTACATTCTAACCGGAGTTGATAAAAACTGTGAAATTGGATGAAATGTGAGTAAAAATAAAGAAAAAGCTTGTTGTTTTACGTGACCGTTAATCTTGCGATCATGATCCACGGGACCTCAATTTTAACGAGTAATTCGAACCACAGGACATGTGCACATATGTACACTCATCTATCGACTTCTCAATGAAAGTACACCTCACTATCTCTCTTGTAATTTTCGTTTTCTTTCTTCCTTTCATGATCGGCAAACCGATCTGGATCTATAATTGCGTGGTGGCTCAGCGGTCTAGCTGTATGCCTCTCACCAAGGCGGTCCGGGTTCGATTCCCGGTCAATGCATGTGATATTTTCGAAGTGAAATGCCATGTCCTGTGGTTCGGATTCCACGTAAAAAGGAGGTCCCGTGGCTCATGATCTCAAGATTAACGGTCACGTTAAAACTACAAGCTTCCTAGCAATTCCTATACATCATTCATCTGCCTTCAGCAACTCTTTTCTCGTGTCGGAAACTAGAATTTGGATTAATTGTCCTCGTGACGTTAGAAATTGTACATCGCTAACAACTTTCAAACGTGCATGAAAAGTTTTCCTATTGAATTCATCGGCCAACTAGAACAATTTGTGTATGAATGTGTGAGTGAATGACCATAGTAATACTCCATGTATTGTTATTACTGTATGCAGCTTAGTTAATATCAGGCAGTTGTCAATTTAATTCTAGTATTGAAGTTTTCCTAGTATTTAAGTTTGCTAAGTTAAGAATAACATATGTGAGCATTCATGTAAGTTGCACTGTGATGGTTAAGTGTAAGAGAGGGCCTAGAGGCCAAACTTCGTCACAATAAAGGCACCCAACGTGCTAGAGGTAGGAGAAGGGAAAATCAAACGAACAGGGAAATTCAAATGTCTTGGAGAGTGGATAGATCCCAACACCTCGGAGAAAGAAGTCTTTACATCACGGACCAGAAAATTGGAAACGGCATATCGACTAAATAAAAATGTCTACAAGAAGAAATCAATATCCATTAACGCCAAGATACGACATTACTGCACAGTAATACGACCGGAGGCTCTATAAGGTGCTGAATGCTATGAGTGGAAAGGGTATGATCGAGAAGCTAGAAATAAGAGAAAGGCAGATCTTGAGAAAAATCCTAGGCCCAATCAAAGAAAATGGTGAGTTCATAAGACGACACAATCATGAACTCTACTCTCACCATTAGTAAGAGAGGGATAGTTTTCTATGGCCACATTGCTCGTATGAGTTCTACAAGGTTGAGCAATAGGATTTTCAGTTTTCTTCTTAACAAGAAAACCAAGGCAGCGTGGTTCACCGGAGTAGAAAAAGACCTGCGTGAAGTGGGAATAACCCAAGAGGATATCCAGTAACGTATTCCACTAAAGTCGAAACTCCAAGAACATCATGGATTCCAAGAAAAGCCAAAACTACAAACTGGCAAGACATGGACAAGGGCAGTTGGAATAGCGTGGTCCGTAGATGGCCTAAACGACAGCAAGAAGAATAATGATATTTAACTTGGAAAATCTCACATGCATTGACTGGGAGACCACTGCTCCACCACACCCCTGAAATATGAATAGTTTTAAGTGGAGCTGGTAATAAGAGATGTTGGGTTAATCTATGAATAATCGACTAGTCGAATAAATTGAAATTAATCGAAAACTATTAATCGACTAATCGAATAATAGAATAATCGCCTAACCGAAGAATCGATTAAATGATTAGCGGACACGAGGTAAGAAAAGAAGTTTAAATGACTGGTCATCACACAAGTTGAGTTACGCTTATTTTCGGAATGATGTGTAGAAATGTATAAAGGTTACTTTTATCATTTTAAATGATCTTGTCGACTTTGTCGTTACGCTGGGGTCTGGCGTTACGTTACGGTGACGGGACGAAATGTACCTAGAATGCACTGAGGTGTGTGACGTCATAGTACTGCTTGGTGCATGTGTTCCCCGACAATCTCTACTTCGTTAGTATAAGACAAATGTCCCCGATTCTTGGATATCACGGGTAATCTCGAGAACCACTGGATGGATTTTGATGCGGTTTTCACCATTCTGTAAAGGATATCTCGAGGAAAGATTCTGTAGAAAATTATTTATGTATGTTTAAAGGAAGCCAAGCAGTAACGATTTCAGTGAAAAAGTCGAAATCAAACTTGGCATCCGTGCGCTTCCTAAGCTTACGCTGAGAAAACCGTTAAAAATATCAATATACCATGATCGTAAGAATTGGTCAGCATGAAAAGTTCTACAAAAAAGTCCGGGAGAGCATATCTCTATCATCAATACATCGCCCACTATAAGTGTTTTTAGACTGGATGGAAGTGGCACGTCCCCGCGCGCTCTGGTGAGCGTGACGGCATCCGCGAGCTTAACCTTGCTTTGCCCTTGGTTTGCACTTGCCGTTCGCGAGTAATTTGAAACAACGTAAAGTATTATAAAGCAAGATAAGTATTATGCAGATAATTTTCTACCATGTCAAGAGTCTTTGGCTTTGAGCGAAGCATTTTTCAGCATTTGTATCAATTAAAATGATACAAAGTCTAGTCTTTCAGACTGACTGTCACTTTTTGCCTAAATATACAAAGTGTCCTTCCTTGTTTATATTAACAATAACAGTGACTGTGGAAGGACAAACAGCAATAAAATTGGGGAGGATTTCGAAAAAAAGAAAACGAAGAGTCTTCAGCAAAGATTTTGAATTCTTGTTCAACGGGAAAATTTTTGTTTTTCTTTGTTTTAGCCTAGTTCTCACAAAGAAAAATAAAGAAAAAAGACACGAACCATACAGAAGTCGCATATGAAATTGAGATGAAATGTATGTGAAGTCATCTGACATGTTAGCCTACTCGTATACTACACAGCTTGGACATTCTTAAAATGTTAATTTACGCTTCGTTTTCATACTGGTACTATGATGAATGTATAGACTGAATTGGAGACATGCTTCTGTCACACTTGTTTGAACAAACATCACATATTACATTGTAAATTAAGAGGAGGATTGAAACCATAGTCTCTAGCCTATATATAGACTACTAGAAATAATGTTCAATACACTCAAATTTCCCAACTCCTGCTCGATGCAAACTATTGTAATTAAAATTAGATAAATCGTAATTTCACGTAGATTCTGTTAAAATGACGCATAATGTTATGATAGATATCGTATAAATCAATAATCCGGTAGCAAAAATAATTGCCGGGACAGGGGTTCGAACGTGAGACCTCATAATTCATGCAGCCATTAACACCACAGGCATTTTGAGTACAAGACAGGTACTCATTTTCACGTGCCGATAATAATATGGAAGGATTTTTTTAATGCTCCATTAAGTTTAATATTTTGCTTTTTTTCGTTAATGTTCCTGCGTGGAATTGAGTTTTCAATTAGTTAGGAATACGCCTACTTGACAGTAAAGGGAATTCCTACAGTGGTGGGTACTTATTATTTGTATGTAACGATTCCTACATCGGGTATGGAAAAGTTGCTTTCAGTGTTCATCTTTCTCGCTATATTCTTTGTCTTCGCAGAATTGAACAAATGACTTCTGCAGAGCTAAGAGAGATTGTGTTGATATCCCGCCTCTGTATTAGCCACGTGCATGTCATTTGTTCGCAACGCGTGACATGGTACCACTGCCAGCTGGATCGGATCGCATCCCTCCTGGCTGCTTTAGGGATACGATCTAGCTGGGAGTGCGTCTTACACACTTCCGTCCGGTCCACTTCCGCCCCATTTTTCAAAATCACTCCCACAAAAATATCCAGCAACCGAGTGGAAAGCTGATACACATCAAAAATATATGATACAGTATATTTTCATTAATTGTCGGTTTTGCTTCTGCGAGAGAGAGAGAGAGAGAGAGTAAATCAACTAATCGACAAAATAATACGACCAACCGATGAATTATTTAATAGATTAAGCGCACAATCACTTGCCACGGTGACTGGTTATCGTCTCGGACTACCAACCCCAAGCTTGCAGGTTCGCTCCTGGCCGGAGTAAGTGATTTATTTAAGGCGACAAAAATCACGACACGCATTTCATACGATGTTGACATGTTAAAGAACCCATTGGAATTCAGTAGGCCGTGTTCATAATGGAAAAAATAATCTCGGGATTTTCCGCCAGCAAAAAAGTTCCTCCTTTCTCCACTAGAAAGCGCTATAGTGTCAAGGTGCTTAGATATATAACCTCCTTGACTTTCATAGTGCTTCAAGGAACAACGAAATTTAACATGCAAGCTGCCCTCTGGGCGCAAATAACAAAGCATGCACAAGCCACTCGAGGTCATACGATATTATTATTATTATTATTATTATTATTATTATTATTATTATTATTATAACGCACAATCAATCAAACGTTATTTGTAAAACATAATCCAATTTTTTTCTACGATTAATTAATTATTCGATAACTTTATTTATTTTTATTTATCGTATGGCTTTTAGTGCCGGGAGTGTCCGAGGACATGTTCGGCTCGCCAGAGGCTGTAGCGGCTTCAAGCGGACACCCATAGGGTGAGCTACAAGTTCCGTTCAATTTCAAGTAGTTCCAACATTCGCTACCATATATCACGGACACCTAGTGGTGAACGTTTCGATAACTGGAATTAATTGATTTCAATTACCAGCCTTAGTTTAATACTCGTGTAAACTTAATTAGTGTGGATTTCGAGGATTCTGAATTATATTTTCGTTTCGACGGCACTAATTTATAATTGATATGTTTTGTGCAAGGTGTCTGTAAACTACACAACATAGTAGCGGCCAGAATAATATCGTCGCTGCGTGTGGCACTGCTGTTCCCTTCCACA
Source organism: Meconema thalassinum (assembly GCA_946902985.2). Taxonomy (NCBI): domain Eukaryota; kingdom Metazoa; phylum Arthropoda; class Insecta; order Orthoptera; family Tettigoniidae; genus Meconema; species Meconema thalassinum. Next base: position 687,345,421 of record OX336391.1, on the reverse strand, counting down.
TTTAACCTTAAAACCAGTCACGTCCCTAACCTCACGTGGGTCTGAAATCCCGCATAATAATCTCAGTGGATCATTTTTAGCCTACTGTCATTTGTGAAAAAAGGCTTATGAAATCACCTTTTGTCCGCACGTGTGTGTGCGAATAAAATCTAAAGGGCTGGAGCGATTTCAATGAAACTCGGTAAGGTCATAGTATTATTTTGTCCGAACCCGACAATGCCCTTCAAATTTTATTATGTATCACCAATCCAACATGGCGGCTGTAAGAAATATTTCCCGGGCGTTCTATACCTCCGAAACTATTACCGTTATCACCCTGGAATTTTGTACGGTGATAAAGGCCACTACTAGAAGTTCACCTATGAGACTTTCAAAATCCTGTAAAATACAAAACAAACATGGTGGGCAAGCGAATTTGAAACATTTAAATAGACCTTTGCCGCAATGTAACCATCCGAGTGCAGTGAAACATGATACAGCAAATGTTTATAAACATTGTATTGCACTAACTAATTTTTTACAATTGTTTATATTTCCTCAAGATGACGGCTATGTCAAATATTAAAATTAACTTTTCATTTCGTGTGTCCTAATCATGAGATCGAAGTCATCGTTTGAATAATGAGCCTTCGCAATAATTGTCATCTAATAATCTATGGCCTATATACATAACAGCAATCAAACTGAAATTTTGTATGTTGATAAGGGCTATTAACATAAGTTCACCTATGGGACTTAATAACCTGGTTGGTTCGTTGGTTCCTCAGTTTAGGGGCTGCGACAACACGGTCATGTAGCCCCGTGTACTTTGGTTGTGTGTAGAATCTGAATGATAACCGGTGTTAATTGTGATGGCTGCATTAGTGTGTGTATCTGTTTTTTAATTTAAGTACAGACTGCAACTTAGAATTTTTCAAATAGTTCCTACTTTTGCCGCCAAACACCACCGTCAACGACTACTAGGCTTAGTTCATAACTTAGCTACTAGACGCCACCGCAGTCGGCTCTTGGCAACGAACGTAGAAACCTAAAAAGCGTTGCTTACATTCTTAACCGATCCAATTTAGCTTCACACAGGTGTAATTAGTGGAAGGTTCTTTAACATGCCATAATTCTAAGACATGGGACCGCCGGCTTTACTTCCCCTCCGAAGGAAGGCGTACTGATTCAATAACCTGATGAGCACATGGCGGCGTCGCGAAATTTAAATGCTTATTTGGACGTTTCTCGCGATTTAACCAACCGAGCGCAGTGAAATTGGTATGGTAAATGCTTATACACATTTTAATCCACTGACATTTAATTTATTTCAATTGTTTTCATAACCTCAAGATGGCGGCTGTGCGAAATTTTAAAATCTTGTTTTTATTTCTTGTGTCCTAATCAGACGATTGAAATATAGAGCTACCCAATAAACTTTATGTAATAGTACATACGGTAACTCTATGGCCTATATGTATAAAAATCCCATATGGTGACTATCCGAAATATTTAGATGGTTCTCATTATCTACGAATTTATTACAACAATCAAACTGATATTTTGTATGTTGATAGAGGCAATTAACATAAGTAGGAAATATGAAAATAGGCTGTTCAGTTCTTCATGGAACTACTTGTTTATAAGTTTTCATACAGAAGAAAATCCAATTAATTCCATTTCGAGAAGTATCTAACCGTGTATTATTATTACGTGTGAGTTTATAAGTTTTACTCCCCACCCAATTTCATTGGGCTCACGTTTTCATCGACTGAAAAGAAACCCCACACAAGACACGGCACAAACCTAGAAGAATTGCTGAGTTTTAATTCACTGGCCGTGAAAGCCAATAATAATCGAAAAAGAGAGCTTGTGTTCTTATAGCAACGTATATATGACGCTACTAACCTAGTGTGCAAAGATGAACAAACATGCCCTAACTAAGAGCTTGCGTTCTTAATGCAACGAATCGATGACGCTATTTACCTAGTATGCATATATGAACATCACGTAACTAAGAGCTTGCGTTCCTATAGCAACGAATCGATGGCTCTACAGACCTAGTGTGCATAGATGAACAGCCAACACCTAACTAAGACACGTATCTATGAGCTTGCGTTCTTTTAGCAACGAATCGAAGACGCTACTGACCTAGTGTGCATGGTTACCATGAGAATCATAGATATTCTTTTGTTCATCTAATCGTATCGTTGAACGATTCGTATTATAAATACCGGCTTCGACAGGCTTATGGTAAACATTAAGTGCACTTTCACATGTTGCCATGGAAACCAGGTATCTATACTTATATAATAAAGCTGAAGAGTTTGTTTGTTTATGTGTTTAAACGCGCTAATCTCTGGAACTACCAGTCGGATTTGATAAAATTATTTTTGTATATGATAGCCTGATTCAAGAAGAATAGTTTAGGCTATGTTAAATTTCGGACAGACCACTCCATTCCCCGCATTTTGGCCCTTTTGCACAAGTCTACACCGATTCACCGATCAAAACTTGACGGATATATTGTCGCTAGGCGACAACGACTAACACTGTATCATGATAGTCAACGCCGCACCATTGATGGACAGGTTGTCACTAGGCAACAACGATTTACTCTGCATCATGATAGTCCGGTAAAATTTGCTAAAGGACACATGGGAAAACTGACCGTTTGACAATCAAGGATTGTATTGGACTGTAGTATTCTGTATGCTATCGTATGCACAGTTAATATTTCATTTGCGGGGCTTAGACATCGTGGTCATGTTGCTCCGTGTACAGGGGGGGGGGGGTATGTGATAACCTGCGTTATTGTGATTGTTGCACTAGCATGTGTAAATACGGTATAAAGCTCAATGTTGGATTGTCTGACTGTTATTTATACAAATCTACACCGTTTCACCTATCTGAACCAACATTTGTATACTTACCCTTTGGAACCCTGCGAGTAACACTGTTTACATGAAATTTCGGACAGACCATTCCATTCCCTGCATTTAGGCCCTTTGGCACTAATCTACACCGTTTCACCGATCTGAACCAAAATGAGTATTCTTACCCTTTGGAAACCTGCGAGTAACACTGTCTACATGAAATTTCGGACAGACCACTCCATTCCCTACATTTAGGCCCTTTGGCACAAATCTACACCATTTCACCTATCTGAACTAAATGTTACATACTTACCTTTGGAACCTGACGAGTAACACTGTCCACCTGAAATATCGGACAGATCACTCCATTCCCTGCATTTAGGCCCTTTGGCACAAGTCTACATCGTTTCACCGATCTTAACCAAACTTAATGTACTTACCCTTCGAAACCCTGCGTGTAACACTGTCCACTTGCTATTTTGAACAACTCTCTCCATTCCCTACATTTAGAACAACAGAGAAAATGAACTTGAAAACTACGTGTTAAGGTCCTAGAACCATTCATGTCCGTATAGTGTAACTGTAAGCATATTTTAATAAGTTAATTGTTGGCTGGCAATGCAAGCTGCATCACGTCACCCCTACCAGAATTGCGAAAATAGTTACAACTTGCGCTGCTTGCAGTCACTGGGAGTACTTATTGCAAGAAGATTTCTTAGGCCCCGTAAAACAGTTATCATCATGAAAATATTATGCCTCTGTATAAGTGCGATAGTGTTGGTGCGGTACATTGAGGTAATCAGCTGCAATAAGCGTTGGAGCTTTCAAATTTATTTTCATTTATTCAGATCCTTATCCTTGAGCGGTATGTGGCGATAAATGACACTATTGCTACTTCAGGAGCTCGGGACAGCCGAAGTTTTCCAAAGTGCTCTGATTATTTTCCTATGGCACTATGTGACAAAAGACGACACTATTGATCTACCTTTCTAACAGCCAATGAGATATAGGCCCTAGCAAGTGTCTTTTATTTCACTTTCTCCTCTTTCTAATCATATTTTTCAATTCGGTTGTAAATTACATGTGTCAGTACTGTAGTCAGTAAATAGCCGTTTCCCTATTCATTATTATCATTATCATTACGGGAAAATTACCAGATTGTTACGTCCATCATACTGTACTACTTATCACACCCACCACCCCCACCACCACCACCACCACCACAAAAAAGTTATATTTTTAAAATATTGTTTTTCTGTTAATTTAAGTATTATGTGCCAGTTGTGTAGTAGTATTCATTATCATCCATAAAACAAACAAATCCACCGGGCGAAGCCGAGAACTATTGCTAGTCGGAAATATAGCTTGCCACGGTGGGTGAGTGGTCAACGTGTCGGTCTACTAACCCCAAGCTTGCAGGTTCGCTCCTGGCCGTGGTGAGTGATTTTTGAAAGGCGGCAAAAATTACGACACCTTGTCATGCGATATTGGCATGTTAAAGAACCCATTTGAATTCATTAGGCCGTGTTCATAATGGCAAAAATAATCTCGGGAGTCTCAGCCAACACAAAGTTCCTCATTTCTCTACTAGAAAGAGCTTAGATATCTAACCTCCTTGACTTTTATAGTGCTTCAAGGAACAACGAAATTCGACATGCAAGCTACCCTCTGGGTGTCAATTAACAAAGCTTGGTCCCAGCATCCGAGGCCATATGATATTATTATTATTATCGGAAATATGTCCACGCTAATTTCAAATAGACCACCACCCCCAAAAACATATTCATGGTGAAATAGAGAGCTGTCGAATGATCCCCTGGAAACAGGCTGAGTAGGTGACGTCTATTAATCATGAAGGTGTCAGTATATGAATAACTGGAGGTAGGCAGGTAGGTGACTAGTCGATCTTAGCTTGTAAAAGTTGAACAGCGCTGTGGTTGAGGAACTCGGAAAGGGCGGGGCATGCCGGGAACTTCTCAAGCTGGAGTAGCCATAATGAAGAGCTGAGGACGATGAAGCATGGACCACCTCATTTTTTACGCGACTTTCCCCCCTTTCTTCAGAGATTTCCTCTTCTCCTTTCTTCTTCTGGTAGACGTGAGTTTCGCACGTTCGTTTGCTCGCCTCTGTGTGTGGTACCCCACCATTTTATTGACGAGTTCGGCTGCCCATTTGCCAGCCGAGAAAGACAAAAAGAAAGGCGCCCAGGCAAAGACAAATATTCCCTTTGAAATCATTTTAAATGCTCCTTACACAGCAGTTAGCTCTCTCAATCGATCAGAAGGAAAGAGAGAGACAAAGTTGTTGTCTTACATCGAGGTTTAACCTTTAAGAATGTAGGGCTGTAGCTAAAGAAAGGTAGGATTTGTAAGAGGGTAGGACATGCAGCCCGTCATATAATAATGTAATGACATAAATGAAGCAATCGAGATACACTTAGCTAAAGAAACAACCCCAATAATTTAAACGAACACACTGTCATGGAGTGTTCACCCCTCTTCACTCTACTTGAAAGCACACCCCGTCGGAAACAAGACACAACCTAACGTTGTAGCCAAGCTAGATAAGGGATTATTAGTAATAATAATAACAATCCCTGGCACTGCAGCCCATGAAGGGCCTAGGCCTACCAAGCGACACTGCCCAGCCATTTAGGCTGCAGATATTGAGGCGACGCGTGATCAGCGCATCGGTTCCCCTCGGCGGTTGATCTTGGTTTTCGTGATCGGGGCGCTGCCTCACCGTCAGACAGCTACTCAATTGTCCTCTCGAGGCTGAGTGCACCCCGTTCCAGCCCTCACGTCAGTTTCTACAATCCCTGACGGAGCCGGGAATCGAACCGGGGCCTCTGGGTGAGAGGCAGACACGCTACCCCAACACCACGGGGCCGGCCACGGGATTAATAAGGGAAACATGTTATTGGATCAGGATGTACGATGTATCTTTTTCTTCAATAAACCTAGGCAGTATTAAAGGTGCCGGGACATTCTCATTAGTCCGTTAGCGCTTAAAGAGGGCTTTTTAGGTTTTGCTTGGAGAGTTTGAAACCAGGTCTTTAATAGTTGAAGTTTATCCTGATTACAGTAACATACACCACATTAGACAGACTAGAATTGGCAACTTATAGGTACATTTGTGCGAGGAACACATAGCACTTAGGAATGCGAGAGGGTGAATAGCCCAACGAGATAAGGGACCCTCACACACAGGAATTTCCCTTCAATCGAGTGAAGACAGTGACCAAGTAAACTGCTCTCAATAGAACCGCGCAAAATTCAACCAGATAAGTAGCCTGTACAATACAATCTGAATTGACCGTTTACAACAACCATATATTCACTCCAAACAAGCAAATTCCGGAGGTCCATCACCACTTCCAGTATCTCAACAAATCATATTAAGACACCCAGGAATAGCAAGCTTAGTTACGGATGGGAGGGTCGAGGACAAGAACTGTAGGGGTAGACCAGGGTTAAACAGATTACCTCGGATGAAGGGTGCGGTAGCTATGTAGAGATGAAACGATTAGCTCAGGAGAGGGAGGCATGGAGGGCTGTATCAAACCAGTCAAAAAACTGAAGACTCAAACAACAACAATTGGGAATTTTAATTACTTAGAGAGGCATTTGAGGCAAAAGGGTTGTTGGAGAATATCAATCCCTGGGATGTAACACTAGAAGAAACTGGATAATGTATATCAGCGGCCAAGGTGAGAGATATTTTATATAGGTCTATTAATAGCGACATGTTGACGTTCAAATCATCAATGAGTGAGGCAAAATTACACCCAGAATAGCTTAAGGAAGAATACTTTTAACTATCCATATTCCGATAGATTTGCCATTCCAGTGTGCAAGAGTGCAGTTCCCTCTTCAAACAATATTCGCAATTTCTATTAGCAAAGCGCAATGACACACTCAAGAGCAGCAAGTGTACATTTAGACAAATTCATTCTTTCCCATGGGCAACTGTATGTGGCGTGCTCACGAGTATCAGGACTACAAAATCGTTATGTCTCGGCAGAAGATTGCAAAACCAATAACGTACTTTTCAAATGTGTTCAGATAATGTAACATCGTACCCTGCAGACTTTCACAACTCTATAAAATTCCCACTTTTCCGCTCATATCAATATACTGAACCAGAATTTTCAGAATTAGAATGGACCCACCTGTAGCCACGATTGTTGTAATAGAAAAGACCAATTATCAGCAATAATGCATCGTCCCCATTGTCTTGATCGCGGGTACCTGCTATTGTAATGATAAAGACGATGATGTTGATTTAATGGGCCTGCCATCTAGGTTAATCAAACGATCATTCAAATGATCAAATTATTTACCAGTTTATAATCAAAGCTAAAGGAAGTAGGAGACTTCTGTTACTTAGCAAGCGAAATAACTAGCGATGGACGAAGCAAAGAGGATATAAAAAGTAGGTTGGCTCAGGCAAGGAAAGCATTTCTACAGAATAACAAGAAGTTCCGTGACGAACTAAAGAGCCTACTTTTCTAAAAATTAAGTTTCATGCCTATGAATAACCTACAGTATATGAACCTATCTAGAATAATGACGAAATTAAGCTGGAAATATCGAAATGTCTAATTAGTTAGAAATATACCTGGTATAATGTATCCTAATAGAGCATTACAATTGGCAGCCCTGGTGACTGAATAATATTCTTAGTTCCATCTCTTAAGGTACAGAATAAAACAATTGGTTGAAGTCCAATGGACGTTGCAGGCAGTTAGACATTGGATCTATCAGCACGCGTAAAAGCATGTTGGCTACAATGTCATGCGTGTGCTGGCCAGAAATAGCCCAATCTGAAATATTATGATATCTTGTTGTGCCAATTTTGGACGAAATCCATTTGTTAGTATAGAAGTTACTTGTATTTTAATATTGGAACTATCAGCAGGCATAGAATCATATTGGCAGCACTGACTTATATTAATTATTCCAAATTAATCTAGAATTTCAGGTGCTATACGTGTGCAATATATAGGGCTGTTGGCTTGCATACTTCCTGATATATTGATATTAGTTTAAAAAAATATAGACAGCATTTATTAACAGTTGGCAGCACTGATTGCTCTTAAGAATACTTACAGTCATATATGTTATGTTACACATAGCACATACGAAAGTTGGTTGAAATCCAACTGATAGTATAGAAGTTACATGAATTTAAAAATTGGTCCTATCAGCAGGCTTAGAGTCATGTTGGTAGAACTGACGTATATAAGTTACTCCAAAATTAAACTAAAATGCCAGGTACTATACGTGTGCATAGTTTAAAGCTCTCGGCTTGCATACTTTCTGATATATTGGTATTTGGATAGAAGAATAGAGAGAGCAATTATTAACAGTTGGCAGCCCTGGTGGCTCTTAAGAATACGCTCAGTCATATCTGTTTATGTACACATATTACATACAAAATTTGGTTGAAATCCAATTGATAGTGTAGATGTTATAGGCATTTAAAAATTGGACCTATCAGAAGGCTTAAAATTATTTTGGCAACACTGTCATGTATGGCCTCCTGAAAATTAAACTGAAATAGTGTTATCTACATGTGATCCAATTTTGGAATAGCTCCCATGCATACCTTCCATGATATCCAACATGGAGCTCAAATTTCTAGTGCGTTATTTCTGCAGTTGGTAGCACTGACGCCATTTTCAAATACGGACGTGACATATTCCGGTATACATCTTCACTCATACTAAATTTGGTTTCGATTTCTGCAGCCGTTTAGGAGTTGATAGGGGGGGGGGGGACACACACACAGCCAGACAGACAGAAGGACAGACAGACACACATTTTCTCGGATCGATCTCATAAGTCTACTTTTTCCTCATTTTTGCAAAACTTGAAAAGTAGGCTAAAATCTATTGACATCAAATATAGATTTAGTATTAGGAAGTCAGATTTTAAAGCCAATGTCTGGAGCGTGGCGCTCTATGGAAGTGAAACTTGGACAGTTTGAAGCGTTAGAAATGTGGTGTTACCGGCAAAATGTTGAAGATCATATGGGTAGATAAAGTAACAAATGATAATATATTAAGACGAGTGGGATAGGACAGACGTTTCTGGGAACTGCTAATGAAGAAAAGAGATAGGTTATTAGGACACATACTGAGACACCCAGGAATAGCAAGCTTAGTTATCGAATGAAGGATCGAGGACAAGACCTTTAGGGGTTGACCAAGGTTAGAAAATGTTAAACAGATTGCCTCGGTTGTAGCTCAGGACAGGGAGACTTGAACGGCTGCATCAAACTGGTCAAAAGACTGAAACTGAAAAGAAACAATGGCTTCACAAGCAATTACGATTACCATGAAAATGATATTTTTATTGCAGTGTTATTGTTATAATAAGGTTTTGATAACAGTGACCACTACAGTACCTTGTACCTTAATGGTCAGTATATACAGTAGTACGTCTCTGATGAGGAATAATAGAATAACGAAAAATACAAAAATAATCTGGTAGAGTGTTGTACTCTTCATAACATTAGAGCTGAAGGCACTGAATCAACTTATAAATTAAAGGAAGGTAAAATTAAATCTATGTACTCGTACCTGGTAAGTTTTTACATTTTTTAGGCAACGGGGATTTGTTGATCTTGATCGTCCGATCACCAATGGTGTCGACTTATTGTCCCTGACGCGTTGCTTCAGAGAAGAAGCATTTGGCGTACTTAAAATTATCATAGTCTAGCATTACCCGTCGCGGCTTCGCCCGCGAATATTCTAGTTGTAAAGAGTACACGTAGCAAAATCTCAATCATGAATGCTATGACTGATTTATCCTTGGTATGAATAATCAGACTTTATCATTTCAGCTACTGGTGCAGTGGTTAGGGGCTTGTCATTCCTTCATAGGTATATCAGAGAGAAGTTAGTTTTCTGGGAATACCACAGACACTGTTAATTTAAGGGCCTTTAAATGTGGTTTTCGGAGACCCTTTATAGTCGGGTGAAAATGACCTTTCGTAACACACTCACACGTGAAAATTGCGTGAAAAAATTCTAGAGCGCATTATACTGTACGTATTGATGAATTTTACAGCTTAATTTGGTTCAGTGATAACCTTATAACCGCCTGGAAACTATCAGAGTAATGTAATAATTGGAATTGCATTGCGTCTTACAGAGATTCTGTTACCATGGTTACCGTGTGGCATTATTTCATTGTAAATATACATGTTTTAAGGTATTTATTTAATTGTGAGGCATTTAAGGAGGAAGTGAGTGCGTTTCGTTTATGCATTGGGTTATGCTGAACCTGTAGGTACCCCATATGTGTAGGTTGGTGTTAATGGGACCTTATTTTCGGTACAAAACTGGAAAGGGACCTTAGCAGAATAATATAGGGAGGGATAGGAAAAATCATGGAAATTAACACAACACTTCTGACTGCAACTCAAGCTCAACAATGTAGGGACTAAAACAGTTAACACTGGTCCACACACAGGAGCTCTATGACTCTTTCTACTTTGCGGTCTAGAAGAGCTCGCCTGCGGCTCTACCCTATTCGCTATCTGCTTACCTTCAGCACAGTACATAGCGAAGCTTCTGAATACAGCGCTAAAGGTCAAGAGGTTTAACAAACCATTCTGGTCACATTCATAGAAGTAACAAGAAGTTCCGTGACGAACTAAAGAGCCTACTTTTCTTAAAATTTAAAATTCATGCCAGTTATTAATCTATATGGACCTTGGCTATCTAGAATAATGACGAAATAAATTTGGTGAATGAAAATCCACAGCCTGCTTCCAGTCTCCGACCGGGTCAGGAATGGAATGAATGAAGCCCCCATCTAGCGGCGAGGATAAGAACTGTGCCGGCTGCCGAGGCCTGACGCACTCCTCTGGGGCAATGATTAAATGAATGACGGATGAAATGAAATGATAGTGGAGAGTGTTGCTGGAATGAAATTTTGACAGGGAAAACCGGAGTACCCGGAGAAAAACCTGTCTCCCTCCGTTTTGTCCAGCACAGATCTCACATGGAGTGACCGGGATTTGAACCACGGACCCAGCGGTGAGAGGCCGGCGTGCTGCCGCCTAAGCCACGGAGGCTCTACGAAATAAAGTTGGTAATATAGAAATTTCTAATTAGTTCAAAATATACCTGGCAATATGTAGCCTGATAGAGCACTACAATTGGCAGCCCTGGTGACTGAATATATTCTTAGTTCCATCTCTAAAGGTACAGAATACAAAATTTGGTTGAAGTCCAATGGATAGCATGGACTTTACATGCAGTTAAACATTGGACTTAATGCAGCGTGCGTAAAATGATGTTGGCAACAATGTCATGCATGTGTTGGTCAGAAATAATTTGAAATATTATCATCTATTGTTGTGCCAATTTTGGATGAAATCCATTTGTTAGTATAGTAGTTACTGGTATTATAAAATTGGACCTATCAGCAGGCTTAGAATGATGTTGGTAGCACTGACGTACATTAGTTGCTCCAATTTAATCTAGAATGGCAGGCACTATACGTGTGCGAAGGTTAAGGTTGTTGGCTCGCATACTTTCTGATACCCTATATTGATATAAGGGTAAAAATATAAAGAGCATTTATTAACAGTTGGCAGCCCTGATTGCTCTTAACAATACGCATAGTCATATATGTTAGGGTACACATAGCACCTACGAAATTTGGTTGAAATCCAATTGATAGTATAGAAGTAACATGTATTTAAAAATTGGTCCTATCAGCAGGCTTAGAATCATGTTGGTAGCACTGACATACATTAGTTGCTTCAAATTAATCTAGAATGTCAGGCACTATACGTGTGCGAAGGTTAAGGTTGTTGGCTCGCATACTTTCTTATACATTGGTATTTTGATTTAAAAAAATAAAGAGAGCATCTATTGACAGTTGGCAGCCCTGGTGGCTCTTAAGAATACATTCACTCATATCAGTTTATTTATGTACACATAGTACATACGAAATTTGGTTGAAATTCAATTGATAGTGTAAGAGCTATATGCATTTAAACATTGGACTTATCAGTAGGCTTAGAATCATTTTGGCAACACTGTCATGTATGGCCTCCTGAACATTAAACTGAAGTACTATTATCTATATATGTGCCTATTTTTGAATAGTTCCCATGTATATATTCCAAGATATCCAACATGGAGCTGAAATTTCAATTATGATTTTTCAGCAGTTGGTAGCACTGATATCATTTTCAAGTATGACGTTGAGATGTCCCGGTATAGATCTCATACTAAATTTGGTTTTGATTGCTGCCGCCGTTTAGGAGTTGATAGGGGGGGACACACACACACACAGGCAGACAGACAGACATTTTCCCGGATCGATCTCATAAGACTTTATAACAGGGTGTTGCTAAAATTACTTCAACGTTGTAATGAGCGGTAATTAACATAGTAAATATAGGAAATCAGCCGGGACCATATGAAATTATCGCTGTACCTGGCTTTATCGTTGTATCGGTAATCGTTGTACGGTGGTTTGACTGTAAAGACTAGCAATCTATCAACGCCTGCAATGAAGTACGTGCTACTTAGTAAAGCACACAATGTGTAGGGGAGACAGACTTGGTGACTCGGTCACCCCTCAAATGGCATAATACCACTGCAGAAAAAGGTGCGAGAGGGGAAGAAAATAAGAGGGTAGAAAAAAGAAAAGATGAAAAGAGTGCAAATGAAAGCAAGTGTATTATGTGTAAGAGAGGTAGAAGTTATATATAGAACCTTTTGTCACCTTAACCTGCCATAACTCCAGCTTGGAGCCAGTATTGTGCGAACCGTACACCAACATCTCCAGCCTTATACAATTCTGCCCAAATTTATCGTGACTTTTAAGATGTCGTATATATATAGAAAGCATTCTTCAGGGAATATAGAGAAGAGAGAGAGACAGAGCAAAGAGGCAAAAGAGAAAGAAAGAAACCCATAAGCGTGTGTGTGCTGTAGCAGCCGGCGTGAAAATACGGAAAAGTTACCTATAAACTACACGCCATACGTTGGAGTTTTCAAACCTGCTTTCTGTGTCAGCACGCACTCACAGGTTATGTGATGTGATACAAACTGCGGCCTTCTTCGTATTGCAATAACACAAGTGCCAGCAGGTATATCACGTGCGCGGCCGGATAAATCATCATTAGCGTGTAGCTCGCTGCTTGGAGACGATTAGTCAAAGCAGGGATTTCAAACTCATGAGATGATGGTGATTGCCGTTTTAATTGGTGGAACATCGAGGTCATCTACCCCCTTGTAAAACAGTCAACATACGAATTCTAGATTTTTAGCATACTTTCCACATTTTGCAAAAATGAGGAAAAAGTAGACTTATGAGATCGATCCGGGCTAATTTCTGTTTGTCTGTCTGTCTCTCTGTCTGTCTGTCTGGCTGTGTGTGTGTCCCCCCCCCCCCTATCAACTCCTAAACGGCTGCAGCAATCAAATACAAATTTTGTATGAGTAAAGATCTATACCGGAATATCTCAGTGTCATACTTGAAAATGATGTCAGTGCTACCAACTGCTGAACAATCGCAATTGAAATTTGAGCTCAATGTTGGATATCTTGGAAGGTATACATGGGAGCTATTCCAAAATCAGCACACACATAGCTAATAATATTTCCATTTAATTTCCAGGAGGCCATGCATGGCAGTGTTGCCAAAATGATTCTAAGCCTGCTGATAGGTCCAATTTTTAAATGCATATAACATCTACACTATCAATTGGATTTCAACCAAATTTCGTATGTACTATGTGTACATAAACAGATATGACTGAGCGAATTCTTAACAGTAACCAGGGCTGCCAACTGTTAATAAATGCTGTCTCTATTTTTACCCTAATATTAATATATCAGAAAGCATGTAAGCCAACAGCTTTTAAATTTGCACACGTATAGTACCTGACATTCTAGATTAATCTGGAGAAACTAATATACGTCAGTGCTGCCAATATGACTCTAAGCCTGCTGATAGGTCCAATTTTAAAATACATGTAACTTCTGTACTAATAAATGGATTTCATCCGAAATTGGCACAACAAGAAATCACAATATTTCAGATTATTTCTGACCAACACATTCATGACATTGTTGCCAACATGATTTTAGGTGCGCTGATAGGTCCAATGTCTAACTGCATGTAACGTCCATGGTATGCTATGCATTGGACTTCAACCAAATGTTGTATTCTGTACCTTAAGAGATGGAACTAACAATATATTCAGTCACTAGGGCTGCCAAATGCAGTGCTCTATTAGGCTACATTATACCAGGTATATTTCGAACTAATTAGAAATGTCGATATTGCCAACTTAATTTCGTCATTATTCTAGATAAGTCTATATAGATTGGCATGAATCTTACATTTGAAGAAAAGTAGGCTCTTTAGTTCGTCACGGAACTTCTGATAAAGAAAACAGCCTGGTATATCTGTCTACCTCTTAGCCTATTATTCCCGTTTCAATGGGTCCAGGGATAAGTTAGTTATAGTTGTTTTAAAGGGCGGAACTACGAGGTCATCCGCCCCTCTTAACACAAATTAAATTATACATATTTGGAATAGAATTTAAAATTTAGAGGTGGACACCTACATTTGAAAAGACCGAAAATTAATAAAACAAAAAATTAAATCAAACTAATAATTATAATAATAAACGGATTGAGCAAATATTTCATCATTCAAAAAAGAACAAGTCGTTGAGTCAATGAACACTTGAAAATTTAAATTGCTGGCCCTAACCCACTCTCACTTATAAAGTGGATAACGCGATCAGCAGCCACCGCGTCATCGGCTAATATAAGCTTGAGTGTCATCTGCAAACCAAGGATTCTTCGTAAGTCAGCAAGATCCACACACTCGGTTAAAATGTGGGCCACGGAGAAAACGGCTCCACAGGTACAAAGTGGGGGGTCTTCCCTTCTTATTAGGTACGAGTGGGTGGATCTTGTATGATATATCCTCAGCCTACACAAAATGATGGACTCTTTCCATGACCGGAAAGAGCTCCGCCACACGCGGGTAGTTCCCTTGATCGCTCTCAGTTGACTGGGCAGTGGGTCAGCTAGCCACTGACTCTCCCAAAAAGCCAGAACTTGTCGGCGTAACTGAGAGCGAATATCACTAGCGGGTACCTCCATTGGTCGAGGTGGTAGTGATACCGCCTCTTTTGCAGCTTGATCCGCTAAGTCATTTCCCACAATTCCCATGTGGCTTGGAAGCCACAGAAAGGTGATCCGAGTGTTAGCATGACACAATTCAGGATGAGCTACGATGAATTATTATGTGGCTGGTGGGCTTTACGGCCAGATGCCTTAATCTTGCTCACATGGAAAATTAAGTGTGGGAACATCCCCAATGCAGAAGTCACCACTGCCACATGAGAGAACAAGAGTTTAGTATGCGTAGCAGAATGTTTTCAGTCCGATTGACAGTTGCGGCGGTGTTAGATTGACAGAACGTGGGTTTCGATCCCGCCCGACGCAGTAGCTCTGAGAGCAACACGTCCCGAGCATGTTCGACTGCCAGATCCTGAAACAGGATGAACACTAAGTGGGACGATAACTTTCCGGTATAAACTGCCATGACACAAGTCCTGTGACTGATTCAGACCGAATTTTGGCTGCCAGTGTCTCGTAAGACAAGAGATAATTGCATAATCTCCAATTGCAGAGCATTATTAATTTTATCACTTCTTCTTTATTTTCTTCGTCTAATAATAATAATAATAATAATAATAATAATAATAATAAAATAAGACAACAATCATTCCAATTATGCAAATATGTGAATAATTACTTGTAATAAATTACATGTGATTAAGATTTGTAACTTTTGTTACGGACTATCGAAAAAGAAGAAGAAGAAAACTAATCAATGACATGTTTCGCTCGACAAGTGAGCATCATCAGATATACAATACAAACACCTCTACAAAACAGTACCTACAGTGACACCCACAGAGAGCCTCTGACCTCCAGAAACAAAATGCAAAAAAATAAACCGTCAGAAAACTTAGTAAGTGTGGTAATTACTAGTTTACTATTTTTTTTTTCTTGCGTATGGCTTTTAGTGCCGGGAGTGTCCGAGGACATGTTCGGCTCGCCAATTTTTGTAGCTGCTTCGAGACGGACACCCATTGGGTGAGCTACAAGTACCGTTGGGGAGGGAAGTTGGAATGTAAGGACAAGGAGTTGGAAGGTAGCGGCTGTGGCCTATAGTTAGGGACCAACCCCGGCATTTGCCTGGAAGGAAGATGGGAAACCACAGAAGACCATCTTCAAGGTTGCCGGCGGGGGGATTCGAACCCTCCTCGCTCCCGGATGTGAGCGACTGCCAGCAGTCATGCCGTAACGACCACGGCTAACTCACACTAGTCTACTGATAAAGGTTTACGGCATTAAGCACCGAATAAGGAACTATTTACTTTAACGTTTCCGACAGTAGTGGCTACGCTGGCTAAAGCGCAGTGTTAGGTCATGGGGCCAAGCTCTCTGCTGACTCGGTAGACGCGTGGGTTCGAGCCCCACCGTCGGCCGTCCTCGAAATGGTTTTCCGTGGTTTCCCCATTTTCAACACCAAGAAAATGCTGGGACGGTACCTTCTGACAGGCCACGGCCGCTTCCTTCCACATCCTTGCCCAGTTTCATTCGCCTTCATCCATTCCATCTCTCATCCCGACGCGCAGGTCGCCCACGGGCGTCGACTAGAAAGACCTGCACTCGGCCTCTCAGGAGGTCACACGAAAAAAAAAACTTAACGTTTCAAAATTTAGAAGAGACCATCCCATCAACAAAGCAGTCCTCCCTCCCCAAACTAATCCATGAAGGTGCAGCCCTAAGACTACTGAAGAATTGTAAACTACAGGTACTCTGGTGTGATGATTAAACGCTATAATAGTGCATTATGCAAAGAGACTATAATGGCAATAATTACTATACGAGTGTCTTAATTACCATTATAGGCGAGTTGCATACGACTGTTTATGTTCGACGATAATTATAACTTTGTTATATGTTCTAACATAAATATTCAGAAATATCTGTCGAGATTCTGTCGGTTGAATTATTCTTCTCCTTGGGAATTGTGTGGGCTCAGCATTTGCTCTCTACCCAATAATGAATCCCAGAGCTTTGAAACATTGTTTATCCTGAAGTAGCACCAACAGATAGCGCACAGGTACTATGTTGGAGCATTTTGTTATTTTGGTCAAATAACATAATATAGGCTGTTACAAACGTTTCAAAAATAAAAGTGTCGTATTATCAACTAGTTGCTTTCCACGGTGGGTGAGTGGTCAACGTGTCGGTCTACTAACCCCAAGCTTGGAGGTATGCTCCTGGCCGTGGTAAGTGATTTTTGAAAGGCGGCAAAAATTACGGCACCATGTCATACGATGTTGGCTTGTCAAAGAACCCATTTGAATTCAGTAGGCCATGTTCATAATGGCAAAATTAATCTCGGCAGTTTCCGCCAACACAAAGTTCCTCATTTCTCTACTAGAAAGTGCTATAGTGTTCAAGGAGCTTAGATATCTAACCTCCTTGACTTTCATAGTGCTTCACGGAACAACGATATTCGACATGCAAGCTACCCTCTGGGTGTCAAATAACAAAGCTTGCACCCGGCACCCGAGGCCATACCATATTAATATTTTTATCAACGAGTTATTCTTCAAATTCGATGCGTATAGAACGTCAACGGAAGGCAAATCAATTGAGTCCCAAATAGAACAGTTATGACATCTCGTAGGAAAGTTTCGCATAACACATCCCTTTAACTTTCTGAACAGAGAGCTGGATTATAATTTCCGTCATACGACTGCTTCCTCCATGATGTTCTGGTGTGTTTATGTCAACAACAGCATTCACTAAGATTGTCGGCGAAACCTTACGAATGTACAGAAATTGAAGTTGCGGATATTAAGATACAGTGCTATTTCTTTTTGCAATATTGCCCAGTTTGTTTAAGCATTGTAACTACAATGGTAGATCCAATATAGGCTACATTGTCAACTTTCAAATCATGTAATTCATGTCCGACATGTTGGATTTTGAGCGCATGTTAGAAGCTATCCTTACCTAATTGGTCAATGAATGAAGATATTGAGCTCTGATTGGTAGAAAAAATGTGTGTTATAATGCGCTATACCGTCGAGTGTTTAATGATCCCCATTATGATACATTTTTCTGACATATCGACATTGTCGAACATAAAATATTGTATGCGTTCAAAGATCTCCGGTTGATACTTACCTCAAGTTGTGGAATTGTGGAATGTCTACAGGCTGCTCAGTATGTTTTGTAAATTATTTAAATAATCAGATTCCTTTGAATGTCCTGTAAATAGCTTTCATTAAAGCATGTATCTTGTGAAATGTCTTCAGGTTATAAGAATCCGAGGTTACATTCAAACAATAGTGTAAATGTATTTTCTTTCCTCAGTCGTTTACCCTCCAGGTTGGTGGAACCCACGGACTCAGCGAGGGAACTCACCACTACCGCCTCTACGGCAGTGCCCTAGAGCTAGGAACATCTAATCTGAGGGGATACAACTGGTGAGGTGTGATTGGCACCTCGCCCAGGCGGCCTCACCTGCATAGCGAACAGGGGCCTCATGAGGGAAGGTAATGGACGGGCAGGATGGATAGGCAAGGAAGAGGGAAGGAGTCGGCCGTGGCCTTGAAGAAGGTACTGCCCCCGTAAATTGAATTATTCAGGGACAAAATGAGAGTTTTTTCCGTCCCCATGATAAAATATAACTAGCAAATATAATTTCTGGAATTGTGACACAAGAGTGTAGTGTTACAAGCTCGAGACTGTGGGAAAGCCCGATCACGTATTATGTTGCACAATGGAAGCTTCTAGAAGGCTATATTTAGCATAGCAACAGCGAGTTGGGAAATTAATATTAGCCTATAAATATTGTTATAAATTATGCTATTGGATCCCAGCCCAGAGCCAATGAGAACAGGTCTTATTGAAGACGGGATCAACTTTAATTACACAATATGATGAAATTATGCATTTAGGCCCTTACAAGAAGATTTTCTTATTTGGTAATGAAGAGAATATTAAGAGAAATTATGTCTGATACTTTAAAAACCACAGATCGGTTAATCTACGTAATAATAAGCATTAGTAATCTACGAGCTAAAATTATGGTGTGAGATTGATATGGCCGCCAAAAATTCGACTTGGAGGGGGAGATCCAAGGATCGAGGTTCTTATTCCAGCAGACTTTGAAGAGTGAGGAAGTGTTTTTACTGGATTAACGGAGATCCCAAGGCTTAGTCCGAGTGCGACGACTTGTGGAGACGCGAGGATAGCTAGGTGGAACGTTAGAGATCACCGCACTTCCATTCTACGTGAAGTTGCGAGGAACTTTGTATTGATTCTATCTCATATATATAATTGAGATCTGAAGTTAAATATGCATATATATATATATATATATAAAGAACAGGTCGCAAACTATATATTGTGAAAAGTCGAGCGCTTTAATATTCACCGTTTCGACAATATAAGGCTGTCAAGTTAGATTTCCAAATGTGTTGGAAATAAAGCTGAATATCATTATAAATTGCAACGTGAAGTTGACGAACGCAGTTCAAGTGTACAGTGGCGGAGAACTTTTAATATTGGCGCAACACATAAACATTAATAGAATGACTATTATTATTCTTCAAACATTATCATTCAGCATAATTAACATTGTTGATATGATGGACTATACAGTCATGCGCCAGAGACATATTCGATAACAGGAGTTAAGATACAACGATGGAGCTTCGATAGACAAGGTATTCTTGAATACAGACGTAGTGTACGGTCCATCTTGTGCATTTTCGTCAGTCTACGAACACTAATATAACATCAATTAGCAATGGAAACATTTCATTCACAATTTATATGAATGTTTCCATAATTATATTCCAATGATGAAGCCGATACATATTTACGACGGAGAATGGAGACTTTACAGAAGAGATTTGTCAAGATGCTAGGGAAAGGTAGCCCAGCAACACAGAAGAATTTGCCAGAAGGATGTCGTTCGAGCCCAGGCGAATGTTGGTGAATTCCAAAGAGAGACGTTTCTTATCTCTGAGGTCGCAGATCCGAGGTTCGAATGCAGATCCATTTCAGTGTCTTGTACTGAGGAAACATCTAAAGTATTGTGGGAATACTTACATAGATCTTCAAGCTTTCGTCCAAATAAGGTATTAGTGTATCTCATTGTTATATAGAGCTTGATTAGTAACATTCTGAGCCAGCGATCTTATTTCATATTTCCAGCGATCTTATTAGATATTTCTATATTTTCACATTTCATGTATTTCAGTGCTTTTATGTATTTTACATTTCAGATGAGTGTTGAGTTTTTATACTTCAAGATTATTTAGAAGATGATTGCATTTCATCTATTTTTCAATTTTATTCTACGGATCAGTTGTGGAACTGACATTAAAATTTTGTTTGAGGAATCATATTGCCTCATAGGAGACTAGTCGTTTCGACTCTCGAATTTTAATAATTTCATTTAAACCAAGTATTCTGACATTGTGACATAGCTTCAAATTAAATTCTTAATAAATTTACTTTGAGCACTTTAATGTAACGACATATAACTTCAAGAAAAGAAGAAACATCGAATGATATTGTTATATCATTATTGTACATAAACTATCGACGATCTAAGAAATACTAGTCGTTTGATAAGACCGAAGTCTTGATTCCTATGAACATTCTTTGTGTAGAGTGGAAAAACATTACGACATTGACAAACCTTTCTTATTATTTGTAAAGCTAAGAGCTTTGCTCATTTAATATGTTAGAGGAAATACCTTTTGATAGAAGATTATTCAAATCTTTGGCTAGGAATTCAAAGCTAGTTTATCCCGGTCAAGAATGAATTCTATCTGACATTATAAATAACATGTGTGTTATTTTATCCTATTTGTGTAACATCACGTCATTTGTGGACATGATATTACGACGATAAACAATTTATAGCTTGACAAGTGAGAAGAGACAGGAGTATTATTTTTATTACATGTATTTGCGACAGACGAGTTAACAGTTAATTATGTTGTTGTGGAGTAAACTTTAGGAGGTTAATCACGACTGTCTAATATCGTTCATTACAATTGGAAGATTCGTTTGAAGAATTTACGCATGTATAATTGTAGTCCAGTAGTCATGTGCAATGATACTGAGGGTCATGCCATTATTTGAGAGAAGTTCCTACATAAGATATGCTAATAACAATTAATCCCTTTTGGTTATTTTTTAACATAGTAGATGATAATTGTTTATGCCATATATATATATTGTTATATGAGGATTTGTAGAGCTATGGAGTGCTCGTGCGAGGGAATTCCACATTTTAAGGAAGTCCAAGTATTGTTGTTCTTTGATAAAAGGCATATATCATGATAAGAGCTGTTGTATACAAGTAGTCCAGTTTTTGTGAATTAACGATTTAGCTGTGTTAACAGGAGGGTTTCAGCGGAAATGCAACTTGAGAAAGATTATCTGCTCATGTATAAAATACAATGATTACATTTTATTAAACCCGAAGTGATGTAATTACGTACAGTTTACCTTAATTAGTCGACTATATTATACCGATAATGTAATGAAACCTATATAAGACGAATTGTAAGCAGTATATTAAAACTACAGAACGTTAGAGAAGGATGGTTATGTGAAAAACCAGTGTATATATTAAGTTAAGAATTATATTATAACCGAGAAGTTAGAATCTCGAAATTGTCGCGTTATCAACACTAGATAATGGATATTATTATAAACATATTACACTAGCTGAAGTACCCGTGCTTCGCTACGCGTCATAAATAAATTAAAATGTGAAGGTGACAGTTAAAACAGGGGATAGGCGAGGTGCTGCGCAGAAGGAAATTAAGGATGGAACATTTTGTCCAACTACACCGCTCGGCGTTGACCGTGTTTTATAGAACAAATTTAGGTTTTACTCGCTAACCATTGGAGATACCTTTCGGATAGAAAATGTAATTTTAAACCTCGTATATGCCAACAAAAGTTTGCTATTTCTTAGCGTTCTCTTTTTATTTGAAATGGAAATATGAAAGTTTGAAACCAAAGGGTGTAGTGACGTCACTAAAGTGGTCGCCATCTTTAAATAATGCAAAGTATTGAAATCAAAAGTAACCTATATGTTAACCAGGTAAATCAGCTACTTCCATGTAAAATTCATGTAAATCGGACCAGTGGTACTTGCGTGATTGAGTAATACACAGACACACACCATCTCATTTTTAGCCTCGCTTCGCTCGCGTCATAGTCGTGTCATATTTTTATTCAATGAAATGCATGTTTAACCCCGTTAACACCCCTTTAGAACCTGAATACCCAAAAATCCCTCCTTAGTAGACGTTTTCGACACACAACAAACATATCCCCAAAATATCATTCTTCTAACTTTAATAGTTTCGGTTGGTCGATGAGAGTGAACATCCCAAATCCCTTCCTTAGTGGATGTTTTTCTTCCAGAATTTCACCCCTCCCCATAGGCCCCTTAAATTGCATTTATGAAAAAACCGTCGTCGAACACCTATTTATTTTATTTATTTTTAAGCTGATTGATTTCCTCCGAATTTCAAACTCCTCACCTATGTCGTTTAAGAGATACACGCTCCGTTAGGAATCTTTCAACCCCACTTTTCATCCCTTTCACCTCATTATATACAGTACATCGAAAAACCATTAGACATGTGTCAGCTTATTTTTAAAGATTAGTAAATGTGCCAAGTATCACATCCCCAAATGAAACCATTCGTGAGATATTGGTATCCAATGAAATGCACGTTTACCCCCTTAACACCTCCTTAGAACCTGAATATCCAAAACTCTTTCCTTAGTGAACGTTTTCGACTTACAACGAACATATCCCCAAAATTTCATGTTTCCAACTTTAATAGTTTTCGCTGGGCGTGATGAGTGAGTGAGTCAGACAGGACATTTTCTTTCAATTATTTTTACCAGAATTTCACCCCTCCCCATGGGCCCCTTAAATTGGATTGATGAAAAAACGCTTGAACACCTATTAACTTATTTTTTAAACTGTCTTTTTCCCCTGAGTTTGATGAGTGAGTGAGTTAGTCAGTCAGTTAGGACACTTTATCTCCTTTTCTTCCCCTGAATTTCACCCCACCCCATTGGCCCCTTAAATTAATTTATGAAAAAACAGTCGAATACCGATTTACTTACTTTTTAAGCTGTTTTTTTCCGCTGAGTTTCAAATTTCTCGCCTATGTCGTTTAAGAGATAGGCCTACACGCTCCGTTAGGAATCCTTCAACCCCCAATTTTCACCCCTTTCACCTCATAATAATACACCACATCGAAAAACCCTTAGACATATGTCTGCTTATTTTTAATGATTAGTTTATATGCCGAGTATCACATCCACAAATGAAACCACTTGTGAGATATTGTTATTCAATGAAATGCAGGTTTAACCCCCTTAAGACCCCTTTAGAACCTGAATATCCAAAAAACCTCCCTTAGTGTACGGTTTTGACATACAACGAACATATCCCCGAAATGTCACGTTTCCAACTTCAATATTTTTGGCTGGGCGATGATGAGTGAGTGAATGAGTCAGGACATTTTCTTTCAATTTTTTTTCTCAGAATTTTACCCCTCCTGATGAACCCCTTCAATTTGATTTAAAAAAACTGTCGAAAAGCTATTTACTTACTTTAAAGCATTGTGGTGTTTGAAGCCATATTTTCAGTGTTGCCTTAGTAAACAAGAGTTTAGTGCTTTTCAGTCGGTCAACACGAATGTACCCAAAAGAGATGGGTTATGCCCTAATCCTGAAATAAATTACATGAGATTAATAAAACACTAGGATGACCAGTTTCGATCGTCAAGCGATCATCATCAGATCCAATACACTTAGGCTATAAAATCTGTGTTTGAAATACAGGTGAAAATATTTACAATATGTACAATTATTTAGTTGCAGTATTGGTACTGCAACTGTCAGTGTATGCTAAATGCAGTATATATGTTAGGTGAAATGCTAAATGGTGATAGCTATCCGGAGATTGTACTTTAGAGAGATTATATGGTTGTAAACTATGGTTAAACTATAAAATTTTAGGCTAACTACTTATCTGATTGTCTTCCGTACTACAGCTATTCGCAGTTTTCGTGCTCACTTGAACTCGCTGTGCGGTCGACTGCGGTGGTTATCTTAACGACTGGTTTTTCCCTGCCTTCCCCCCCTGTCCCTACGTGCTGTGGGGAGTGATCGCGGTGTGTTTATGTGAGGTGTTGCCAACCTAGATAAGATGTATGTTATTGAATGAGGTGGATCTACAACTATTAAAGACCGTGGATTAGTCCTCGCCACGCGTGGAGCATAACCCATTCGAACTAAGCGTTGACGGTCTTATGAGGACGTCCCGGCACCTGTCGGAAACAAAACATAATTTAGCGACACAGCCAAGCTAGATAAAAAAAGGGGGGAAATTAGGGGGTTTTTAATAGGTAAATGTTATCTGGATCAGGTGTACGATGTACTTTTCTTCTGCAATAAACCAAGGCCCATATTAGAGGCAGTATTAAAGGTGCCGGGACGTCCTCATAAGACCGTCAACGCTTAGTTCGAATGGGTTATGCTCCACGCGTGGCGAGGACTAATCCACGGTCTTTAATAGTTGTAGATCCACCTCATTCAATAACATACATCTTATCTAGGTTGGAAACACCTCACATAAACACACCGCGATCACTCCCCACAGCACGTAGGGACAGGGGGGGAAGGCAGGGAAAAACCAGTCGTTAAGATAACCACCGCAGTCGACCGCACAGCGAGTTCAAGTGAGCACGAAAACTGCGAATAGCTGTAGTACGGAAGACAATCAGATAAGTAGTTAGCCTAAAATTTTATAGTTTAACCATAGTTTACAACCATATAATCTCTCTAAAGTACAATCTCCGGATAGCTATCACCATTTAGCATTTCACCTAACATATATACTGCATTTAGCATACACTGACAGTTGCAGTACCAATACTGCAACTAAATAATTGTACATATTGTAAATATTTTCACCTGTATTTCAAACACAGATTTTATAGCCTAAGTGTATTGGATCTGATGATGATCGCTTGACGATCGAAACTGGTCATCCTAGTGTTTTATTAATCTCATGTAATTTATTTCAGGATTAGGGCATAACCCATCTCTTTTGGGTACATTCGTGTTGACCGACTGAAAAGCACTAAACTCTTGTTTACTTTAAAGCAGTTTTTCCCCCTGAGTTTGATGAGTGAGTCAGTCAGTCAATCAGTTAGGACACTTTCTTTCCTGTTCCCTCCCCCCCCCCCAGCATTTCACCCCTCCCCATGGGCCCCTTAAATTGGATTTAAGAAAAAACAGTCAAACACATATTTACTTATTTTTTATGCTGATTTTTTCCGCTGAGTTTCAAACTCCTTGCCTATGTCGTTTAAGAGATACACGATCCGTTAGGAATCTTTCAATCCCCACTTTTCACCCCTTTCACATCATAAACACATCGAAAAGCGCTCAGACACGTGTCTAGTTACTTTTTAATTATGAGTTTATATGCCGTGTATCACATCCCCCAATGAAACCAATCGGGAGATATTGTTATTCAATGAAATGCAGGTTTAACCCCCTTAAGACCCCGTTTGAACCTGAATATCCGAAAATCCTCCCTTTGTAGACGGTTTTGACATACAATGAACATATCCCCAAACTGTCATGTTTCTAGCTTCAATAATTTTGGCTGGGCGATGATGAGTGAGTGAGTGAGTCAGGACATTTTCTTTCAATTTTCTTTTTTCAGAATTTCACACCTCCCCATAAACCCCTTAAATTTGATTTATAAAAAAACTGTCGAACAGCTATTTACTTACTTTAAAGCAGTTTTTCCCCCTGAGTTTGATGAGTGAGTCAGTCAGTCAATCAGTTAGGACACTTTCTTTCCTGTTCCCCCCCACCAGAATTTCATTTCTCCCCATGGGCCCCTTAAATTGGATTTATGAAAAAACGGTCAACATATATTTACTTCTTTTTATGTTGAATTTTCCCGCTAAGTTTCAAACTCCTCGCCTATGTCGTTTAAGAGATACACGCTCCGTTAAGAATCTTTCAATCCCCACTTTTCACCCCTTTCACCTCATAATATACTCCACATCGAAAAACCCTCAGACACGTGTCTTCTTATTTTTAATTATGAGTTTATATGCCGAGTATCACATCCCCCAATGAAACCAATCGGGAGATATTGCTATTCAATGAAATGCAGGTCTACCCCCTTAACACCCCTTTAGAACCTGAATATCCAAAAATCCTCTCTTAGTGGGCATTTACGGCCATTGAGGAAGCTGTATACCAGATTTCATTTCAATCCGCTCGGTGGTTTCTGAGATTTCGTGATGAATAAATGAATGAGTGAGTGAGTGAGTGAGTGAGTGGTATTTGACAAATATAATAGTAGAAAGAGGATAGTGTCAAGTCTTTGTTATGCTAAACTCGGTTGACAGTGCTGCGTGAGCACTTGAGTAACTAACGGGATTTCAAGTAAAGATCCTCATTTTCTATACCGGTAGTGCAGAGCGCAATTGGCATCTAGCCGGCCGTGTCTCGACTTGAGCTATGTTGCCATGGAAACTATCTGCCTTGCCATTCCTTCATGAGTATATTTTATGATTTGATTAGCCTGTGCTTGAGTGCAAAAGGGCCGAAATCAGAAGAATGAGAAAGACTATCGAAAATACATGTAGCCAGCGGTTCCTTCTGGGTCCTAAACTATGTGTATGCAAAATATGGTTGAGATTGGTGGAACGGTGTAGATTTGTATACGGTACCAACCCACATACATACATACATACATACATACATACATACATACATACATACATACATACATACATACATACATACAGCCTTTCACTTTTATATATTAGATGTAAATAATTTTTGTGGAAATGATTTAATTAGTTAAATAATTTAGTAGGATTTATTAATCAATTGTTTTGGAACAGTGTGTGTTTATGAGCGGATGTTTTTGAGTATGAATGATTGTTCATTGTTAAGGGCATATGTGGAACCGAATTGGTCTAGAACAATTGCGGAGTGCGAATGAAAGAGTGTATACATTTTTTAGAATGATTGTTTGAGAAACAAAGTAGTTATGTGAACTTTTGTAAGATATAAATGTTAATCTTTACGTGTTTTTATAAATGCACACACAAGCAGCCTCCATGGGCTAGCGAGAATGATTCACCGTTAGCATTGGAGAGCGATGACATAATATTAACAGGTGTAGACTCACAGCCTTGTATTTATTGTATAAACGAGTTTCGAGTACGGCGTGTTGCCGGGATTTCATTGATAAAACAAAGTTAATGCACGTGCGTTCTACAAACGCAAGCTTGCGAATGAAACCATGTGTCTGGTATGCCATTAAGAGTCTTCATTAAACGTTTTTATTTTTACACAGTGTAGGCCCAGAACAAGCCAAGATTTATACTCATAATTTTTAATACAGCATGGTAGTAAGATGTAGAGTTGAATGGAGGTGTGAATGTTTGCGTGTTTTTTAATTTTAATGTCTATTGTTAAATTCGTTTATTGTTATTTTGTTTATAGTAGATTAGTTTACCCTTTTGTTAATACATTTTGTTCAGATTGTTTTCCATTGTTGTTGGAGTGTGATTCATTTTAAATATAAGGAGCAGAGTATTGTGGATGTAGTGCAGGCGAAGCTGAATTCCCAGTCCCCGAGAGGTAAGTAAAGGTGAGTGTCCCGTGTAGTTGGTTGTTGATCCACAATATTCTCGTAACTGCTGTCTGTAAATCCCTAAAGGCCGTGTTGGAAGCGTTTTCTAATATTGTATATGCCGGTGCAGTTAGAAATAGGCAATCCAGCGGGGGCAATGGATATTCCAACAGGATCCTTTCCGGATTATCGGGTACAGTACCATGTCGGCATTTGCCAGAAGACGAAGTGGGAAACCACGGAAAACAACTTCGAGGATGGCTGAGGTGGGAATCAAACCCCCTCTACTCATTTGGAACACCCGAGGCTGAGTAGACCCAGTTCCAGTTCCAGGCAGCTAACCATGCTGACCGCTACGCTACGGAGGCGACTTAGTGTAAATGTAAAAAATGTAATTGGTATTCTGCCCGAAGGCAGGTCCGAGCCTCCGAAGAAGCTGCCCCCAGCCGGAGTTTATGTGCGGTAGGTTGGTCAGGGCCTTTCTGCTCCTCCTTATGTTGGCCAACAGCGAGCAGTGCCTAGAACCTGCATACCATCCAAGTTCCGACCACGGCTAATGTTGCGTAACTGCGGAGTTTTCATGGGATCCGATGTTAAAACATGGCCAGGCCGTTGGCCAGTGTAAATACTAGGAAATATATAAGGATCATTAGATCAAAGATACTTGAAGTGATAATACAAAAAAGAGAGGATATTTGGCTAGAATTTTATTGTGCTGTCGCCATATGGGACCAACACAGGTCGGAGGCGAATCAAGAATTAAGGCATGTCTTCACAAGTTAAGCCGTTCACGGATATGACCACAAACTATGTGTGACGACACATTTCCAGGAAGTAACCTAGGAGTGTGTGTTTACTTTGTGTGGTGAAGGATAAATAAGGCGGTTCTGGTGCAGGGGCTAATTCACAAGATGGCGGCCGTGTGAGTCCAAGCCCATGCTGGTTGTATAAATGAAGCTAATGCGCAAAATGGCCGCTAAGAGTGGCGGTCAAAGACAATGCACAGCAGTTAACATAGCTAGACCGCCACTCTTAGCGGCCATTTTGCGCATTAGCCACATTTATACAACCAGCATGGGGTTGGACTCACACGGCCGCCATCTTGCGCATTAGACCCTGCACCAGAACCGCCTTATTTATCCTACTGAAAGATGTGAACGTTATCACATCAACCGATGCAAAAATAGGACAAAATCAGTTTTGGAGTATTGTAGCCTAAAGGACCAACAGGAATTGTATTTTGGACATTCGGCTGCAATTAAATTTGGTTGGTTGCTTCCTCGGTGAAAGGGCTGCGACAACGTGGTCATGTAGCGCCGTGTACTTTGGGTGTGTGTAGAATCTGTCTGATAACCGGTGCTAATTGTGATGGCCGTATTAGTGTGTGTTATCTGTTTTAATTCAAGTAACAACTGCAGTCATACGATTTTCGAGTAGTTCCAACTTTTGCTACCAAACACCACAGTCAACGACCAACTATTTCTAAAATCTAACCTATAATTTAGCTTTACAAAAGTGTATTTAGTAAAAGGTTCTTTATCACGTTATAAATATATGATATGGGACCGCCGCGCCGGCTTTACTTCCCCTCTGAAGGAAGGTATATTGAGGAGCTTTTAACGCTCCAAAAAATTTGGACGACTTCCGCTAGGTTTGAACCCGTGACCTTGGGCATAGACGCTCAGCATGCCACCAACTACTCCACCGAAGCTGCCTACAATTACATTTAATATTAGATCAAAGATTCAAGAATTGTAATAAATAAACCTAATAAATAAGACTTGCAATTTAGCCACGGTTGGAGCGTTTAGTGGCTGAATGCTCCTGCCCGGATATCAGAAGATTCGAATTTGAATCCCGACATCGGTTATAATAATAATAATAAACAGCCTTACAAATCCTATAAGGGCTATGGCCTCGTGCTTTGCAGGGAATTGCTCAGTTTTAACTCATCAGGTGAGCAAGTCCTAAGGAGCATTCGGTGTCATTCATTCTGCTTGGGCCTTCTATATAGATGTGTAGCTGATTTAAGATTAGGTAAATTATATTGCACTGGTATAACATTCGCTACAACAATCTGTTATATAGAAACATATTCGTTCATTGAGTGTGGCGATATCAAGGCCTCAAATATCCATTAGTATTACAAAAATCATAACAGCCATCAACCAATAGCTGGGAGCTTCCCATTAGCACTAAACACACAGCTTACCCTGACAGAAACTGCCAAGTCTTCACACTTCAGTAAAATCTATATTGAACCGTTTCAAATAGAAGGTTTTTTAAAATGCAATACAAAACATTCACTATGTTGTGCACATGTGGTCCCGGAACGAATTAACATGTGTTTCGCAACCTTTTGAATTCCTTATAACCGGTGATGCTGTAAGGTTATTTCTTCCCCGAGTGAACACGATGATGTTTCCTCAAATTAGAGCGCGAGATGATTTGCTTTGGGCACAACAAACATGCAGTCTCTCCCCTGAGTGAAGTCTTATTCCATAGTTAAGGGCACTCCAATGAGAGATGTTCTAAAACCATTTCTATGTTCAAAAATATATTTTCAGAAACAGGAGAAATGGCGCCTAATGGCCCTTAGGAGGGACACCTGTACATATTCAGTGAATGTGCCATCGGTTTGCTTTTCTGTGAGAATGCCAGAGTACTCAAGGCCGTCCATTTGATTAATTACGTGGAATGACGCCAAGAGGAAAATAAACACTGCCATTAAGTGGGGAGGATAATGAGTTCACTACTAATGTTCTACCGTAGTAACCAGATATCATCTCTCAAGACAGACAGACACACAGTTGTTGTGCTTTCTTGTTTTGGTTCGGGGGCTAGGATATCGTGGTCATTTCAGCTCAGTGTAAATGTACAGGGTGTCGCAAAATGAAGTCGGCAAACTTAAACCAGAGGTTCCGGCCCTTATCTGAAGCAACTTGAGATAGGACACTTATGGCTGGAAACGAGCCGTTAAAAATCTGTGTGACGTTAAACTTTCAACGAGGTAAATCGGCAACACCGCGCCGAGAAGGTGCGAATTTTTTGATTGTTTCCGTTCTGTATCAGCCGCAGAGGATTGCCGCCACTTCTCGTCTGGCGAACTAGCGTGTTCCTTGAGGCGAGTCATTTGGTAGCGGTTCGAATCAGAGCCTGCGCAAGTATTTTATCATTTTAAATGATCTTGTCGACTTCGTCGTTACGCTGGGGTCTGGCGTTACGTTACGGTGACGGGACGAAATGTACCCAGATGCACTGAGATGTGTGACGTCATAGTACTGCTTGGTGCATGTGTTCCCCGATAATCTCTACTTCGTTAGTATAAGACAAAAATCCCCGATTCTTGGATGTCACGGATAATCTCGAGAACCACTGGATGGATTTTGATGCGGTTTTCACCAATCTGTAAAGGATATCTCGGGGAAGGATTCTGTAGAAAATAATTTATGTATGATCACATGAAGCCAAGCAGTAACGATTTCAGTGAAAAAGTCAAAAACCAACTTGGCGTCCGTGCACTTCTTAAGCTTACTCTGGGCAAACCGTTAAAAATATCAATAAACTATGAGCGAAAGAATTGGTCAGGATGAAAAGTTCTACAAAAAATTCCGCGAGAGCATATCTCTATCTTCAATACATCGCCCACTATAAGTGTTTTTAGACTTGATGAGCGTGACGGCATCACGCGCGCTTGACCTTGCTTTGCCCTTGGTTTGCACTTGCCGTTCGCGAGTAATTTGAAACAAGATAAGCAAGATAAGTATTATGCAGATAATTTTCTAATATGACAAGAGTCTTTGGCTTCAAGCGAAGCGAGAAGCCTCCAGTCTTTCTAGCATTTTTCAGCATTTGTAGCATTTAAAATGATACAAAGTCTAGTATTTCAGACTGACTGTCACTTTTTCTTATCATAATTTTTCCATTTTTTGCTGTGCACGATACCACACAGTTAGTTCGCCAGACGCGAAGTGGCGGCATTCCTCCGCGACTGGTATATAACGGAAACATTAGAAAAAGTCGCACTTTCTCGACGCAGTGTTGCGGATTTGCCTCGTTAAAAGTTTAACTTTGCACAGATTTTTAACGGCTCGTTTCCAGCCATAAGTGTCCTATCTCA
The DNA here is from genome assembly GCA_946902985.2 of Meconema thalassinum. NCBI lineage: Eukaryota > Metazoa > Arthropoda > Insecta > Orthoptera > Tettigoniidae > Meconema > Meconema thalassinum. Next base: position 687,313,628 of record OX336391.1, on the reverse strand, counting down.
TGTTGCTAGGGTCAGAACCTCTTTTTTCAGTTTGTCGACGTAATTTTGCGACACCCTGTGTCTATAATAATGTATATAAATATTCCTGGTAATCTTTGTTATTGTCGACTCTGTACTATTTAGCCTATTTTCATTTTATGAAAAAATAATTATGAGATCACCTTTTTCCCGTATATGTGTGTATATTCCCCCTTATAACTTCTAAACGGCTGGGGCGATTTCAGTGAAACACGGTGAGGTCATAGCACCATTTCGGCCGAATTAAACCGTGAGCTTCAATATTTTTTACGTCTCACCAATCCAACATGGCGCTCTGCGAAACATTTCACCGGAATTCTATATCTCCGAAACTATTACTGATATAACCCTGACATTTCGTACGGTGATAAAGGGTCCTACTAGCAGTTCAGCTATGTGACATTTGAAAATCTGTAATGTACAGAACGAACATGGCGGCCAAGAGAAGTTGAAACATTTTAATAGACTTTTCTCGCGAAATATGGCACAGAAAATGTGTATACACATTGTAATGCACTGACATCTTATTTGGTTTAATCGTTTACATGACCTCAAAATGGCGGCTGTGCGAAATATTAAAATTAAGTTTTTATTTCTTGTGTATTGATCATGCGATCGAAGTGAAAGTTTGAATAATGAACCTACGCAATAATCGCCATCTAATAGTACATAACTCTATGGCCTACATATATACAAATTCAACATGGCTACCATCCGAAATATTTAGAGGGTTCTCAATATCTAACTATGACAGTAATCAAACTGAAATTTTGTATGTTGATAGAGGCTATGAACATAAGTTCACCTATAGAACTTTCAATAACGTGGTGAGCACAAATCCAAGATGGGGGCGACGCGAAATATAAAATTTAAATGGAGGTTTCACGCGTTTTAACCATCAGAGTGCAGTAAAGCTTGGTAGGTAAATGCTTATACACATTTTAATCCTCTGGCATTTAAATTATTTCAACTGATTTCATAACCACAAGATGGCAGCTGTGCGAATTTTTTAAATCTCGTATTTACTTCTTGTGTCCTAATCATGCGATTGAAGTTTGAATACTACACCTACACAATATTCTTCATGTAATAGTTCATAACTCTAAGACCTACAGAGAAATCCAATATGGCGACCATCCGAAATATATAGAAGGTTCTCAATATCTACGAATCTATTACAGCAATCAAACTGGAACTTTGTATGTTGATAGAGGCAATTAACATAAGTAGGATATATGAAAATAGGCTTTAGTTCTTCACGGAACTACTTGTTGTAATTGAGGTTAGTATTCGGCAGGAGGCGACCGTTGGCGACAGTTAATATCCATCCCGGTATGCCCCAGGAATAGTTGTTGTAAGCCACAGGGAACGACTTCTAGGATGACTAATGTTTGAATCGAATAATAATTTTATACTACACCTTTGTTAGGTCTTTATGAGGTTTATTGATATACCAAGTCGCCTCCGTAGCGTAGCGCTCAGCATGGTTAGCTGCCGCCCCGGAGGTCCTGGGTTCGATTCCCGGCTCTGCCACGAAATTTGAAAAGTGGTATGAGGACTGGAACGGGGTCCAAATGAGTAGAGGGGGGTTCGATTCCCACCTCAGCCATCCGCGAAGTGGTTTTCCGTGGTTTCCCACTTCGTCTTCGGGCAAATGCCGGGATGGTACCTACTGTAAGGCCACGGCCGCCTCCTTCCCTCTTCCTAGCCTATCCATTCCAATCTTCCATCCCTTCCCATCCCTCATGAGGCCCCTGTTCGCTTTGCAGGTGAGGCTGCCTGGGCGAAGTGCTGATCACACCTCCCCAGTTGTATCCATCCCGACCAGATGTTCCCAGCTCCAAGACACTGCCCATAGAGGCGGTAGTGGGGAGTTCCCTCGCTGAGTCCGTGGGAACCACCAACCTGGAGGGTTAATTGACTAAATAAAAAAAATATAAATATACCAAATTTCAAATGTGTACGTGCCCCCTTTTTCTCTTAGGATGGGGGTTTCCGTGCATACGAGTGTTAATTTTTGTACCATACGGTGCTTAAAAATTGCCATTAACTTTCGCATGCTTCAACCAAAATCCAGGTGTTTTTACTAAACGCCTGCTTTTTCTCTGTAGGTTGTATTAATAATTACGAAAATAGCGCATTACGAATACATTTCAGGTGTGGTGTCTTAATTGTTTTGACCAGCACGTAAAGTTGTAGCAAGTTTTGAAGGCCATAACTTGAATGGTTTTCGAATGATTAATTTTTAATATGTTTTTTATGCCATTTTAGAAAACCAAATTTCCGTACTCAGATATCAATATTTCCATTTTAGTTTCTTCAGGCACAGTCACAGGGCATAGTTTAAGAGTTCTGGGCATTTATTTTATGGCTTTGTTTGTTTATTTACCCTTGGTTCATTTTTCATATGTCAAATTAATTATTTTTCAAATAATTTGTACATGAATGACAGAAAAATCACTGTAACTTCATATCATTTATTATTAATGCACAAAAGTATGCAAATACCTCAAGACCATTTTCTGGAAAAAAAAAAACCACCGAGATTGGTTAATATTTAGGATATAAACGTAGGTATTGAAGTTAGAAGTCAAACTTATAAAAAATTCCCTCTCAAATGTTTGTTGACAACACTAGTTCAGTTTTTTATCACCAGGAATCGCTACACTTGAAGGAAAAGCAAAGAGCCAACTTTGGAACAAAAATTATCCAATTGGTGACAAGATGGCCGTGTTTGATAGTGATAACATCAGATACTATCTTTGACAGCTGTCAGTGAACCACGCCCCCCCCCCCCCTCTCATGCAGTCCGTATTACAAATATTATTTAGACATTTATAATTCGAATAGAACCAAATCTTTCTGGGATCTAACAGAAAACACTCCAAGGGTCTGAATTAGCATTTCAGTACACTTCCAGCCCTGATAAGGAACCCAAGGTACTAATTAGCAACACGATCCAACAGCTAAACCATAGGAGTACCATTCAATAACCGACGAACACCAGTTGGTAGCGATTCTACACCGGAGAAAAGCCTTTACCTAGTAACTTGAACAGATGCATCTTCAGGAACATATTCATATTTTATTTACATCTTCAGGAACATATTGATAGTTTACTATACATTACGCTGAAGCTGCCGCTGTAGACGACTACCAAACCATCCAAACCATGGCGAGCGGGGATGATTATTAGCTATGCTCCATCTAGCATAATAAGCGAACATCATCCCAAACTGCAGTGAACTAACGAGCGAAGTTGTGACGGTCAATAGCTAAGTCAAATCACGAAATACTAAATCCCTGTAAGTCATTATGCGAACATTAATTCAGATCACCCAATATCAAACCCCTTAAACATCTTTTTAGCGCAAATTATATTCAAATCCAGGCAGAGGAGCGCTTGCCGCACCGGTACCTGGCGCATGAATGACTATGTCATTTTAGACTAGTCTGAAATAGCCAATAAATATTATTTGAAAAAAAAATGAAGTTTTGCGGTCGTCTCCCGTTAGGGGTACTAAATATTTTGTCTTCCACCTAAACCTTGAGGGGAGGAATGCCCACCCCGTACTTTACACTCCTGGCTGATAGGCTGTTTAATTGAGCTTGTCACCCACACTGTAGTTTTTGGGTGTTTCCATATGAGAGAAATTATTCCTCTCAACCGCTGATACTTTAAGTATTTGACCAGCGTATTAAAAACGATGGGTCAAGATAAAATATCCAGAGACATTCTTGTTTCATATGAAGCCCTGCTCTCTTTATTGCATAAACAAAATCTAATCTCTGTGGAATTCTTTTAGACGTCATCTCTGACTCCGGGGTCGATATCTCTTCTCAAAAGAAGATCTCAGTCACAAACGAGATTACGGGCTGGTTGTACCAGTAACTAGATCCAGTCTCTCGTTCGTCCCCAGGCGAATTATCCCGCAGCGCACACAAATCTATCGTAGGCAGTATCGTCCACAGGAAACAGTTTTAACGTTTATATACGCTCCCTACATTCCCGACATAGCAATTTTTACACAATTAAGGGGGAAGATGTGAAACCTCCGTGGCTTAGGCGGCAGCACGCCGGCCTCTCACCGCTGGATCCGTGGTTCAAATCCCGCTCACTCCATGTGAGCTCTGTGCTGGACAAAACGGAGGCTGACAGGTTTTTCTCCGGGTACTCCGGTTTTCCCTGTCAAAATTTCATTCCAGCAACACTCTCCACTATCATTTCATTTCATTTGTCATTCATTTAATCATTGCCCCAGAGGAGTGCGTCAGGCCTCGGCAGCCGGCACAATTCCTATCCTCGCCGCTAGATGGGGGCTTCATTCATTCCATTCCTGACCCGGTCGGAGACAGGAAGCAGGCTGTGGATTTTCATTTTCATTTTTCAAGGGGGAAGATAGAACAGAATCTAATCTCTGTGGAATCTCTGTGAATGTGAATCGATTGCTACAGTAGTGTGAAGACTAGAGTCGGGACATCGGAATGGTTTAAAATTGACTCTAGACTAAAGCAAGGAAGTGTGTTGTCACCCTTATTGTTCTTAATGGTGATGGATGACATCATAAAGGCAGCAATGAAAGACAATAGTAGGGCAAATATGAAGGTAATGTTGTTTGCAGACGATGTTGTAATCTGGGGCGAGGATGAGATGGAGGTACAAGAACAGTTAAGACGTAATAAACGAAAAGATTGAGCAATGGGAATTGAAAATAAATGTGGAGAAGAGTAAAACAGTGGTGATGAGTAGAGATAAGAAAGAATGAAAAGGAGTAATTGAAGTCGGAGATGAGGAATTGGAAGTGGTGAAATACTTCAAATACTTGGGAAGTGAACTGACTGAAGTTGGAAGACTAGATTTGGAAATTAGTAGAAGAATACAACTCTGGAGTGCTTTATACCAACAGGTACGGGGACTAGTATGGAACAAGGATGTACCAATTAAGGCTAAAGAAGTTATGTACAAAGCATATTATGTTCCCATAATGACATATGCAGCAGAAACTTGGACAATGACTAAGAGGGATGAGAACAGAGAACAAGCACCTGAGATGAGATTCCTGAGAAGTAAGGTCCAGAAAACGAGGAGGGACAGAGTGAGAAATGAAGATATACGGAAAGAACTGGGAGTACAGAAACTAAATGACAAACTGGAGCAAAACAGATTGAGATGGTTTGGACATGACAAACGGATTAATGAAGTAAGGCTACCAAGACGAGCACTGGAACGACGGATGACAGGGAAGAGAGGACGAGGAAGTCCAAGAATGCGTTGGATGGACTTGGTGAAGTAGAGCAGTAGAAAACGGAATCTGGATGGAACACTCTGTCGGAAGAGGAATGGTGGGACGACAGAACAAAGTGGAGAAGAAGCATATTTGCCCCCAACCAGTGCCAGCTGGAAAAGGGGAAATGAAGATGATGATGATGATGATATAACCTAACTCGCCAGTGGTCGCTCTATCAGAAAATGCCACGATTGTTGAAAATTAGCTTGGGTGTTAAAGAAAAAGTGGTTTTTACTTTGGGCGTCGGTACGGTATACCTTCCCACAGCAGCTTTGCGGGGAGGATGGATCCATTGCCACACGCTTCCATGGCCTTGTGAAGATACAGGGAGGGCGTAGTTGGTAGCATACTGAACTTCTGTGCCCAAGATCGCGGGTTCAAACCCGGTCGAAGTCGTCGGATTTTTTTAAGAGCGTTAAAATCCTTCAGTATGCCTTCCTTCGGAGGGGAGGTAAAGCCGGCGGTCCCATGTCATAGATTAATGGTATGCAAAAGATCCCTCCACATACTAAACTTGTGTGAGGCTAAATTTCTAGGTTGTATTTCGTTGGAACGCTCTATCAAAGTTCCAACGTTTACCACTAGGTATCAGTGTGATCTGGTGGCGAAAGTTGAAATTGAACTGAACTTGTAGCTCACCCTATGGATGTTCGCTGGAAGCAGCTACAGACTCAGGCGAGCCGAACATGTCCTCGGACACTCCCGGCAATAAAAGCCACACGATAAATAAAAATAAATAACTAGCAGTGAGCATTTTGCTTGACGCGCGACCAGTCACATTGCCACTAATCGCTGCGCGTTGTAGTTCAGGGAATACTCCCCAATGGAAGAGGTTGTGTGAGTTGAGGACCCTCCACCGAGCACACAAGGATTGAGCTGGATTATAATTTAATCCAGAAGTGAACTCAAAATACACGGCGTTACTATTCTGGTTGCAACAGTGTTCTTCAACACTTACCCCTATATATACTGTATCAACGATTGGACGGATGGTCCCTTAGTTTAGGGGCTGCGACAACGTGGTCATGTAGCCCCATGTACTTTGGGTAGAATCTGTCCGATCTTCTTCTTAAGTATTCAATCAATGGATTGGTCTGTGGCAGTTCTCCAGTCGCCTCTATTTATAGCTTTCCTCTTAATCTCTTCATAGTTTCTGCATCCTACATCAGACATGATTTGCTGTACATATTGTAGGCGTGGTCTTCCTCGACATCTTTTGCCTTCAACCATTCCCTCCAATACCGTATTCAGCAGGCTATCGTGTCTCAAAATATGTCCTATCTGTCTAGTCCTCCTCCTCTTTATGCGTTTCCATAAGGTATAATTTTCCTCCACCTTTTTAAATACTTCAGCATTCGTTATTCTTTCTGTCCAGCTAATTCTTAGTATTCTTCTATAACACCATTGTTCACAAGAATTTAACCTCGTTTTTTCTTCTTTTCCAATTGTCCACGTTTCGCAACCATAAAGGGCAATACTCCAAACATACGCCTTTAATCATCTTTTTCTGGTTTTAATATTAATGGAATTTGTAGTGAATAACCGTTTCTTTTTGTGAAATGCTAATTTGGTTTGTAAAATTCTACATTTGATTTCTTTCTTGCTTCTTCCATCTTTGGAATTAATTAGTGTTAATTGTGATGGCTAATTTAGTGCGCGTTATATGTGATTCAGATAGAAGTACTGCAGACAGTTATTTTTTCAAGTAGTTCCTACTTTTGCTACCAAATGCTACCGTCCACACAACCTAGCTTCGAACTTGCTACTAAATGCCATCGCAGTCAGGACCTGGCCGTGAACGTTGGAACTAATATAGCCTTATCACAAAGATTGGTTCAATTATTGTGCGACAATGAATTCAAGTCATGACTTTTTCCTTTGTTTTTTTGGTCAAACGCCACGTGGTTATATCAAGGGCGAAAATAGTGACACTGACTGTGAAATACGATGAACATGATTATCCAATTGCTTTTCCTTTTTTAGCGAATGGCTTTTAGTGCCGGGAGTGTCTGAGGACATGTTCGGCTCGCCAGCGTTAGTAGCTGCTTCTAAGCGGACACCCATGGGGAGAGCTACAAGTAACGTTGCATGTGGAGAGTTGTCTTGGGAGGAAAGTTTGAATGTAAGGACGAGGAATTGGAAGGTAGCGGCTGTGGCCTATAGTTAGGGGCCAACCCCGGCATTTGCCTGGAGGGAAGATGGGGAACCACAGAAGACCACCTTCGAGGTTGCCGGTGGGGGGATTCGAACCTCCTCGCCTCCCGGATGTGAGCGACTGCCTGCAGCCGCGCCGTAACAACCACGGCTAACTCAGCCGGTATCCAATTGTTATCGTGCTACGACGCAACAGTACCAATTAGACCATGTTGTTATGTCACGATGTCGGTTCAAGGCGAAACCGTATCGGATATTCAACCCCAGTTTAATCTTGTCAGCAAGAACCTCGCTTCGTCACAATAAAGAAACCCGTGGTCATAGGTCAAATGAGGTCAGGCACTGTCTTTTGTGGAGTTCCACCTAGGAGCGCCAAGTCAAGTTCATCAGCGGGAACTTGGTGACCGTGCCCGGACCGCAGCTGGGGTAGTGGACCATGCACTAATTCCCATATATGTGAGGTGAATCGCATTTCTTTGCTGAGGGAACTGAGAGCTCCCAAAACATTGCATCTTCCCTATAGATCAGTCATGGGCAAAGTACGGCCCACGGGCTAAAGGCGGCCCTTGAGCTAGTCTAATCCAGCACGACACGTGGTTTCGAATTATACTACATATTTCCTGTTCTGTGTACTTGGAAGTGAAAAACTACCCCCTCATAACTCACGAGGCTCAAAACTCACCACGATAAACTAGTAGATAAATGAACATTATAATAACAGTCTAAAACTCACGACTCCGGAGAGCACACTGGCCTTCAACCCATGTTTGTCCACCCAGTTTTAGAATGGGTTTTCGTTTGCATTGTACAGATGTCACAGTGACGCAGGTTATCAGACAAATTCTATGCCCACCCAAGTACGTGACCACGATGTCGCAAAGACCCTAAAAGAATCAATAACAACATCTTGATGAGTGAGGTGCCAATTACAAGAGGGTAAGCACTTCTGGCTGGCTCTAACAATGGACCTTTTCCCAATGAACTGGCTTGGCCATGGCTACCTATAACCTTATACAGAGGTGGCTATGGCTTGGTTCGTGAGTTTTGCGACTGGCCCAGGTACAGAAACTGGTTAGAACCTACTTTTACTAACCCTCATCTTGAAATTCGGGAGTTTTGAGACCCGTGACTTTTAAGACTCGTGAGTTTTGAGACGACACGTCTGGCCCTGCCCCTAAAAGGTTTGCCCTTGTCTGCTATAGAGGCACCAAAAGAATGACATATTGGCTTTCACGGCCATGTAATAAAAATCCAAATCCAGGATGTTGAAGGAGGCACCCGTGGCCTTCACTTACGAACCATCACAGCATTTGCCGTGAATGGTTGAGGTAGGAATTCAACCCACGTCATCCCGGTTATGCCTCACGAGGCCGAGTGTACCCCATTCCAACACTCAGACCATAATTAAATTTCTTGACCGAGTCGAGAATCGCGGTGAGGGCCTCGTCAAATCCACCACAACACGAGATGGTATCGATCTTTTAATCTCCACACTTTGATCTTCCCTTTAGAATCATGGCGCGCGATTTAAAGGACACAACTGCACTGCAAGGGTCGATGTGGGCCAAATGCTTTTCTTGAAGGTTGTAAGATTGGTAGGCCTTGTTTTTGTCCACGACCACCACCATCCATGTAAAACTGTGGAATATTAGTGAGCACCTTCACAAAGATAAGTTCTGAGACACTTAATAATTAACATTTTAATTTTGTGGAATGTTGAAAGAAAAGGTAAGGCACAGAAGCTTCCAGAAGAAGGAGTAGCTTAAAGAGTAACAAATGAAACACGTGAAAGATTAAAAGGTAATTACAGCCGTTTGAGGCGCCATCTCTGACCAGCCTCAAAGCTCATCTCGCCACTCGCACCTTTCATCGGATCAAAAAATAGCATCCCTTTTTCTGCATTCTCTTTGTAGGAGGAGCTCCAAAAGTATTACAGAGTATTACAGAATACATTACGTACCGTAATCCAGCCTGGCGATCGGGCTGCTAATGGCAAATGAGACGTCGCTGTGTAATTTTGAAGGCATTATTACTTTAAAATTAGCTCTTGTCTCTCGCCTACTGTTCACATTAGAGGGAATATCATATGAAGGTAATTATAATAAAATTTATACTAGGGCGCCCGTGTTGCTCCGCAGCATTATTTTACAGTATATGAATTTAAAAATTACGACATTATGTAATAGTTTATACCATTTATTTCACAATACTTCCTTCCAGACAATGTTTGCCGTGCGTCGACCATTGGGTTTAATTTCTACTTTTACACCTTTAAATGATTTTCCTCCGGATAAGGCAACCTACAACATTCCATGGCATAAAACAGAATCAGGCAAGAAGATTCCAACTCGATGAAGCGTTTGACCCTGCGCTTTGTTGATTGTAATACAAAACGCTAGTGTTATAGGAAATTGCCGTCATTGTAGTGTCAGATGGTGAAAAATCTACGCGAGGTAGCAGTATTCGATCCCCTTTATTCACACCAGTTAGAACTTAGAAATCTATGATATTGTCGTACATTTTTCTAACCATGAGCATCGTCCTGTTCAGTAATCGCTTAGTTGCATTGAAACTCCTAAGGAACATTACAATAGCACCTTCTTTCAAAGGTAGACCACTCATCTCAAGCCTGTTCAAAAATTCAGTGGGAAAATGCAAAACTTTAATTTTCTTCTTCAGTTACCAATGTATTACCACTCATGTAAAATCTAGAAGTTCCTGGAAGTAGATCTGAAACTACCCTATTTATTTCATGGCAATGTTTATTTTTCGGTGCAAGAAAATGAAAAATTAGAAGTAATATTAAATGTCCACTCATAACTTTCCTCATAATCAACCGATTTGAATAGTGAAGAGCTCAAATAAAAGAGCGTGATCCACCGAGTGTTCTTAGACTAAAACTACCTGCGTACTTGAATAAAACCAAATATATGATTGTTTCAATGAGAACAAAAAAATGGAAAAAGTTCAAGAAATCAAATAATTTAAGGAAAGAGGAAGTTAAGTGATTTGTAATACTTGATAACAAATCTGTGCATGAATACCTTTCATTTAAAAAAAGGAATGAAGGTAATCGACCGGATAAAATGGCCGGACGGACTCGGTTAAGTTTTCATTAATATTTCTAATAATGCTTCGGCACTCATAACATTCCTCAGAATCAACCAATTTAAATATGTAATACCTCAAAGATAGAGCTTGATCCACTGATAGCTCTTAGACCAAAACGAACTGTGTATCTCAATTAGAACCAAAGATATGATTGCTAAAATGAGAAAATATGTTGAAAAAATGAGATGTAATATCGAATGTCCACTCATAACTTTCCTCAGAAATCGCCGATTTGAATAGTTAAGAGCTCAAATAAAATCGCTTCATTCACTGAGTGTTCTTAGACCAAAACGACCTGCGTAGCTCAATTGGAACCAAAGTTATGATTGCTTCAATGAGATAAAAAGTTCGAAAAAATTGAAAAATTCAAATAATTTGAGAAAGGCGGTAGTTAAGTGATTTGTAATACTTGATAACAAATCTGTGCATGAATACCTTTCATTTAAAAAAGAATGAAGGAAATCGACCGGATAGAATGGCCGGTTTTCATAAATATTTTAATATATAGATGACCATAAGTCAATATATTGTACATTAAAACAGTACCAGTTTCATTCACATTGAGACCTTCCTCAGCGTAATTACGTAAATGTGCAAGAACATTCTCTTAATATAAATTTTGCCGTAACAGGGGATTAAAATTAAAATTGTTCATGTCTTTCTTAACACCTTTTTTAACAGATCTGTTTTTTTTTTATTTTAATTTGTGAGATTTTGGAACAAGTATATTTTTAGAATTCTCTATTAGGCCAAAATCAAATTCGCCGACTGCAGTGGCATCTAGTAACCAAGATCAGAACTAGTAGGTCGTTGACGGTGGCGTTTGGTAGCAAAAGTAGGAACTACTTGAAAATTGAATGTCTGCAGTCCTTACTTGAATTAAAAACAGATAACACACTCTAATACAGCCATCACAATTAACACCGGTTATCAGACAGATTCTACACACACCCTAAGTACACGGGGCTACATTACCGCGTTGTCGCAGCCCCTAAACTGAGGAACCAACCAATGTTTTTTTTTGTATAGAATTGGGAATATGCATATATTAAGAACACTTAATTGTAGATAAATACTCATTTGTTCGCAAATATTTCGTGATTTTACTCAATGCGGGAAATATTACCAAGTTTCTTTCAAAAGTTCATATTAAATACGTTTTTCATGCTATGTCAACATATTTGGTATTTCGAGTATTTGTCTACGATTAGTACATTTATCTTTCTTATAAAATCCAACATCATAATTTTAAGTCAAAATATGAAATACCCCTTACAATTTGTACTCCTTGCGACTACTGACGTTACGGTGTCGAGCGCGGCCAACGGAGGTTTAGGGAACTGATTTGTTTGTAAATAAATATTGTGGAATGATATAAAAATGACCACGATAGCCCGATTCCTTACTGACGTATTAATTATAATAAACTATTTATTCCCCCGAGGGGCTCACATCTATTGGGACGTGGGTTGATGACCACAGGGCCCCAGCTGAGTCCGGCATTGCTTCCACTTACTTGTTGCGGGCTCCACTCCGTCTCCTTTCCTGTCAACCTTACTTGGTCAACTCTTGTTCTCTTCCGACCCCGACGGTATTAGGGTATCCGAAGCCTAGGGAGTCTCTTCCTTTCCCGCCTTAATTGGCCGTTGTCTCATTTTTTTCTGATACCCTCCTTCTGCGAGTGGTCAGCCTTCTTTTTCTTTTCCTGTTATCTCCTGCCTTATACTCAGGGCCCTCAAGGAGGCAGGGTGTATGTAGCTCCACCACTTCTGGTGCACCCTGGATAGTGCTACACCCTCAGGGGCTCACGGCTGGTGGGTTCGGGAGTTGGCGACCCCGAGGGATTCCTGAGCTGGGTCCGGTTCCCCCCTTTTCTCCATTACCTCTGGGGCGGACCCTCTCCTCTTTCAATGTCCTATCTGTCTTTCATGGCTCTCCTTCCTTCCAAGTCCATTGATCCGCATTCTTCGAGGGTTGAGGGCATTTCATTTCCTCCTGTCCTTTATTTGCCTCATTCTCTCTTTTTTTTCATTTCTTCTTCTAGTATATAAGTTCGTAGATAGTTTTAGTTATAGTTTACGTTTCATTATCATCTTCCCGATCACCCAAACCATTAGAGGCCGATAACCTAGATGTTAGGTCCCTCAAAACAACAATTATCATCATCATCAAACTATTTATTACCTAAAGTCACATTGTGACGTTGTTCAGCGTGGTGTACCATACCAAAAGTTCAGAGTAACATTTCAAAAAATCAGTTCTGTTACAATGATTTTATTAATAAAGCATAAAAAAGTCTTAAAAAAACTGCGTAGAATTGAGGAGATGTGTATGTGGAAATAAATGTATGTTGAATCAGTTAGGTTATAACAATGATGCTTGATGTGTGTTTGCAAGGTTTGTAGAGAAACACTTTGGAAATAAGTGTGACGAAGTATTATGAAAAGAATAATAATAATAATACACACACAAGCATGAAATGTACTCTCATGTAGAAAAGATTACGGGCACCATTCGTTAGAGAAGGATAGTTTTCTATGGCCACATTTCTCGTATGAGTTCTACAAGGTTGAGCAATAGGATCTTTAGTTTTCTTCTTAACAAGAAAACCAAGGCGGCGTGGTCCACCGAAGTAGAAAAAGACCTGCGCTGAAGTGGGAATAACCCAGGAGCATATCCACTAAAGTCGAAACTCCAAGAACATCATGGATTCCAAGAAAAGCCAAAACTACAAACTGGCAAGACATGGACAAGGGCAGTTGGAATAGCGTGGTCCGTAGATGGCCGAACCGACAGCAAGAAGAATAATACTTCGTCACAATTATTTCCAATACCTGGTAAATACACATCCAGCATCATATTTTTAGCCTACTTTTCACATTTTGCAAAAATGAGGAAAAAGTAGTCTTATGCGATCGGGCAAATGTGTGTCTGTCTGTCTGTCTGTCCTTCTGTCTGTCTGGCTGTGTGTGTGTCCCCCCCTATCAACTCCTAAACGGCTGGAGCAATCAAAACAAAATTTGGTAGGAGTAAAGGTCTATACCCGAATATCTCACGGCCATGTTTGAAAATGATGTCAGTGCTACCAACTGCTGAAAAATCGCAATTGAAATTTGAGCTCCATGTTGGATATCTTGGAAGGTATGAAAGGGAGCTATTTCAATATTGGCATACGTATAGATAAAAATATTGCAGTTTAATTTCCAGGAGGCCATACATCGCTGTGTTGCCAAAATGATTATAAGCCTGCTGATTGGTCCAATTTTTAAATGCACATAACTTCTACACTATCAATTGGAATTCAACCAAATTCCGTATGTTGTATGAATACATAACCAGATATGACTGAGCGTATTCTTAAGACCCACGAGGGCCGCCAACTGTTAATAAATGCTCCTAATTTATTTTATCCAAATACCAATATATCAGAAAGTATGCAAGCCAATAGCTCTAAACTTTGCACACTTATACTACCTGGCATTCTAGATGCATTTGGACTGACTAATATACGTCAGTGCTGCCAACATGATTCTAAGGCTGCTGATAGGTCCGATTTTAAAATGCATGTAACTTCTATACTAACTAATGGATTTCATTCAAAATTGGCACAACAATAGATTATATTATTTCAGATTTTTTCTGACCAATACATGCATGACATTGTTGCCAACATGATTTTACGCACGCTGTTAGATCCAATGTTTAACTGCATGTAACGTCCATGCTATTCATTGGACTTCAACCAAATTTTGTATTCTGTACCCTAAAAGATGGAACTAAGAATATATTCAGTCATCAGGGCTGCCAACTGTAGTGCTCTATTAGGCTACATTATGCAAGGTATACAGTATTTCGAAATAATTAGAAATTTCGATATTAGCAACTTAATTTCTTCATTATTCTAGATAGGTTCATATACTGTAGAATAATCATCGGCATGAAAAGTAGGCTCTTTAGTTCGTCACGGAACTTCTTGTTTATAACCTAACTTATTCATCATACATATCTTCACATACATATCTCCTCATTTCTACGCTGTTTTTTCAAGGTATTTTTTTGAATTATTAACAAAATTATTGTTTTTTTGAAATTTTTCTCTGTGAACTTTTGTTATGGGACTCCACAGTTACTTATCCAATACCACAGTGTGACCGAAATAAATATTGACTTTATGTAAAAAAATAGTGTGTTAAAAATAAATATTGCTTTGCTTATAGCTGGGAGAGAAATTCCGTACTCGAACACTTCAATACATCCTCTATTCACCATGGCAGCAGTATCTAAACAATTACTGTGCCAATTAATTAGTACGAGGGATAGCTTGAGCCACTCCTAATATTATAATGGAATGTGAAACGTGCATTTGTTTCCCCGTGCTTCTTGCTCGAGTGTATCTAACTGAATGTAGCGCCGAGGAAGAGGAAGTCACGACAGAAACACTTTAGCGGATATTTTCTTATGGCCTCTTTTCTCATTTCCGTGCTAGTATCAGGATTTATTTTTTGAGTCTGTTTTGGGTGCGCAGCAGCGGGAAGGCGGTTTGCTAGGATCCGGTATGGGCCCAAGATATCGCTTCGATTGCCTCCTTCACTCTTCTATTGCTTTCGTGATTTTGTTTATTTTTTGTTATTTTTCTCTCACTCTCTCTCAATTTATTCTCCCTCCTCTCTATCCTTCTAAGTTCCTTTATTTTTATCTCTCACTCTGAGCGGGAAAGTCCTCGCGGCGAACAGTCGAGACAAATCTTCAGGCACGCCAGGTCGCGGAGGGCGGAGGGGCCAAGAATATAACTCAGTGAGCTAAAACAAGAGACGCGCGATAACGGAGATTGTTAACGACACCAGCGCTATAAATGTCACAGCGGAATCTCATCAGAACAGTGAAAGAAAGAGAGAGATGAGGGGAAGAGAAAAGAAACAACATTACCGAGGAAAAACGGAAACTTTTACCATTAGTCCCCCTCTCGTTCACTTTCAGATATAATTCGATTTGTTATAATGCACTTTTTATGTCATCACTTCTGTTTTAAAAGATTCCGTAAACGGTTTTTGGAATGAAGTGTATCCTGCTTCGTTATTTTTGTAAGCAAAATTAAAGTGTAACTTTTATGAATATTTTAAAGTTAGATTATTTTTTCATGGAAGAGAATTCATTTTCGTAGACTTGTTGAAATTTTCTCCTAAATTTATAAGAATTCATCAAAATTTCAATTGCTTTTCTTAATCTTATACCGTACCATAAGTTTCCAGAAGACAATATAAATTAAGAGAAAGTTTCCACATTTTGTTTCTCATAAACTGGTAATTGTTAACGAAGTTCCAGGTGGATTAGGAATAATTCTTGTTGATGCAGAATGTCAGCTTTATACGCCTCTTATCTTACTCTAATTCATCTGTATTAGTGACAGGGATGAGTTAGTGCCCCCGCAAAAAATTAGGATATTTGACCCTGGTTAGGTCAATCTTGGAGTACGGCTCAGCGGTTTGGGACCCATACTAGGTAGGGCTCATCAATGAGCTGGATATGGTACAATGTATCGTGCTCAACGATTTTAACCCTATAAGTAGTGAAACTCGAATGATAGAAAAACTAGGGCGAGAATCTGTGGAAGATAGAAGGATGAAATCCAGACTATACGCAATTTTTAACACTTACACTAATCGGCCAGCAAACTTCTGGGAAATCCCACCTACCTGAGCAGGGCAGACCATCCACATAAAGTCAAGGTCCGATCACCGCGTACAAATTATGGGAAATATTCTTTCATTAACCGTGGTATTGATAATTGGAACTCATTACCTGCCTCAGTCTTAGAGCCTTTCCCCAAACATATTGATGTGTTCAAGACAAGATTGAAATTTTGTGTAAATACTAGCAGCAGTGCCCGGCTTCGCCCGGTGGATTTATTTGTTTTATGGATGATAATGAATACTACTAAAGAATGAGGATCGGAAAGCACCAACGCTTATTGCAGCTGATAACCTCAGTATACTGCACCAACACCATCGCCCTTATACACAGACATACTATTGTTATGATTGGAACTGTTTTAAGGGGCTAAGAAATCATTTTGCACTAATTACTCCCCGTGACTGCAATTTATAAGCAGCTCGCAATTCTGCACCAGAACACTGGTAGGGGCGACGTGATGCAACTCGCATTGCCAGGCAACAATGGACTTAGATATTATTGAAGCTGTTCGAAAGCACTTGTTCTTCCGACTTACAGAACAAAAAGCAATATTTAAGGTTACCTGAGAGGTGTATCCTAATGCTACATAGCCTATTCCTCTTGAATCTGGCTATCATATACAAATATAAATTTTCGAATTCGACTGGTAGTTCCAGAGATTAGCGCGTTTAAACACACAAACACACAAACTCTTCAGTTTTATTATATTAGTAAATACTACGATGTAATTACTCTAGTTCCTAAATTGAGAAATGGTGTATATTGTGTTTGATGTTATCGTTGTTAATTTTCTGTATTTGCACAATTTGCCACCGTGGAATTATCCCCATTTGCAAAAAAAAAAAAAAAAACAAAAAAAAACACACACACACAAAAAGAAAGTAAATCAATGAAAGAAGCAACCAATGAATAAATAAACATCATAGCCGATCAGAAGCTGACGTACATCAACTGGTTAAGTAGAGTTCCGCCATTCCGAACCCCGCTAATCAAAACAGGGCTAGGAATAATATCTACGGTGCCAAATTTGTTTTGAATTTTAAAACAGGAAAATATAAAGATTAAACTAGTTTTTCCAAATAAAATTATAAATTTATTAGCACAGAAAAACATGAGAAAAATTACGATTTGTAAGATGTGACATGTTATCCCTTGTTAACAGTGAACTCTGTTGGTCATTCAAATAACTACTTGTAGAACTGCAGTGTCAAATCCTGACCGGTTTTCAGCAAATATGATATAATGAATATTTTCATACCAAACAACGACAACTTGAAGTTGATTTAATGTAGGAATATATTTAATGGGGCCTCCAAACCCTTGAACAAAACCGTATGCGATGTGCATTCCACATAGCCACATGGCCGACTATGTGTCTGCCGGGAGAACAGTGAACTCTGTTGGTCATTTAAATAACTACTTGTAAAACTACTGTGCCAATTCCTGACCGCCACCGCGGGCGCTCATTGTTTCCGTCCCATCCATTTCCGTTCCATTGTTTCCGTCCCATCCACTTCCGTTTCAGTTTTCAAAATCAACCCCACAAAAAATATATAGATACCGAGTGAAAAGATCTTACACATCACTAAATGCTACAGGAATCTGTCGGCTATCTTATAAACAGAAACTAAAAAGCTAGAAACCCTACTATAATAGGCTATCACTCATTTTCGAGTAAGATTGTCTTCTAAAGGTGAGTCCTTAGATCACTATACAGCCGAATCCTGGAAACACAAACTCTCCCACAGTAGCGACACACGTTGTTCGGAGCAGCCACTGGCTCTTGTGGGTTGATCTTCCTCACGCTCTTTCGTCGAATTGTAGCCTACTTCTCAGTCTCACGGCTTCGTCGATGTTGTTGGAAACATAGTGGACCTTGGTGGACTATGCGACGCCATACCTGACGATTTGATGCCGTAGTCTTCCATTTATCCGTGTCGATTTGACATTTGGTTAAATTGTATTTTAGGACGTCTTTGAAGCGTTTCCGTTGCCCTCCTTGCTTTCTCTGTCCAATCTGCAACTGGCAGTACATGATTTGTTTTGGAAGACGTCGTTCAGGCATGCGAACAACATGTCCTGCCCATTGAAGCTGTTGCTTTAATATCATAGTCTCTATGCTGCTAGTATTCGCTTCCTCTAGGACACTGATGTTGGCGCGTCGGGGTTGCCACTTACTTCCCAGAATTCTCCTGATGCAACGCTCATGGTATATTTCTAAACTCCTTAAGTGCCTTCTGTAGGTAGTCCAGGTTTCGCAACCATAGAGTAGAGATGGTATTACAAGAGCTTGTTAGCCTACACATGCAATTTGGTTGGAGTACTGATGTCACCCTTTTCGTAGTCGCCCAAAGGCTGCGCTGGCGCATAGCAAAGTTTGAATGCAATTTTCTTTACGTTAACGACAAAACAAACGGAAAAGCAAATCAACACTCAGGAAGTGACGTAAGTGATTTTTGTAAAAACAGGGAGTGAGTTCATGTTCATGTTTGTGAAACACCGTGGTTTTGCCATTGCTGGGAGCTTATGTGGTTGGTTGGTTCCTCAGTTTAGGGGCTGCGACAACGCGGTCATGTAGCCCCGTGTACTTTGGGTGTGTGTAGAATCTGTCTGATAACTGGTGTTAATTGTGTTGAGTGTATTAGTGTGTGTTATCTGTTTTTCAATTGAAGTAAGGACTGCAGACTTTGAATTTTTCAAATTGTTCCTACCTTTGCCACCAAACGCCACCGTCAACGACTACTAGTTCAGAACTTGCCTACTAGAAGCCACCGTGGTCGGTTCCTGTCGACGGACGTAGGAACCTAAGAGCGTTGTTTACATTCTTAACCTATATAATTTAGCTTCACACAGGTGCAATTAGTGGACGGTTCTTTAACATGCCGTAAATCTATGACATGGGACCGCCGGCTTTACTTCCCCTCCGAAGGAAGGCATACTGACGGATTTTTAACGCTCTTAAAATCCGACGACTTCGGCCGGGATTGAACCCGTGATCTTGGGCATAGAAGCTCAGCATGCTACCGACTACGCCACCGAGCCACTGAGCGTATGTGTCGCAGAGGCAACACTGCTAATAAAGCATTACAATACGCTATTGGTTTTCGAACCTTAGGCTAATGCCAATGCATTGTCGTATTTGACGAAAATCCACCTAATCCGATTTTTCGCTAATCCGAACAGTGATCGGTCCCAATTAGTTCGGATTAGTGGTCACCAGCCCCGTGCAGTTAGGTGTGTATTGAGCTTATCTGATAACCTGAATTTATCTGATGACTGTAGCTGTATTAGGGACAGGGATGAGGTAGACGTCCCAGGACTTGATCCCGGCGCATTTGCTTGAAGGAAATGTCGATGAAAGGAAAAGGAGAAGAACAGAAGACGTACAGAATTGCCTATTATAAACATTCAGGTAGAGGAGGAGACCTGTGAAACACAGTCCTGCCGACGAACGTTGGAACCTAAGAGCGTTTTTCAAATCTAACCTAAATTTTAGCTTCACGAGTAAGGTCCTTTTACATGCCATAAATCTGTGACATGGGACCGCCGGCTCTACTTCCC
Source organism: Meconema thalassinum (assembly GCA_946902985.2). Taxonomy (NCBI): domain Eukaryota; kingdom Metazoa; phylum Arthropoda; class Insecta; order Orthoptera; family Tettigoniidae; genus Meconema; species Meconema thalassinum. Next base: position 687,293,805 of record OX336391.1, on the reverse strand, counting down.
CTCCGAAGGAAGGCATACTGATGGATTTTAACGCTCTTAACAAATCCGACGACATAAGCCGGGTTTGAACTCACGACCTTCGGCACAGAAGCTCAGCATGCTACCAACTACGCCACCAAGGTGGGATTCGAACTCCTGCTCTCCCGATGCAAGCACGTTAGCACTCACGAAACCGTGGCTGCTTGAGAATATTTAATCTCCCACTATTTCACTCTCGCTAGGGATGGATGAAATTAATTTCGGGTTGATACAACTGTACAGATGTTCTACCCCTTGTGAACTGTTCCATGACATGTCCTATCAGTGAGAAACACGCCTGTATGCACAAGCGGCAGGTAATATTGTGTAAATGACTCTTTTCGTCTTATAGGGGGTGAACTTTCATCTGGAGCGAGCAAGATACGGACTAGGAATGTGCCTCGTGACTATCTGCACATTAAGAGCGCTCTCGTAATCTCCGCTCTGCGCCAGACAGACTCTCTCACCTTTCCGACATGAGACCCTGTACAAGTCATATACAGTATAACAGCGAGTCACCGCCGTTGTAATTGTTCATAAGAAGTCCTGAGTAGAGCTACAGAGACGTGCAAATTATTAGACTACATTCCAGGTTTCCAACATTCCATTTTATACTTTTCACGACTTAATACAATAAATATATTAATTTTACAAGGCGCTGAAATTATTTCAAATGTCTAACTAATGTTTCAACAAAATCCCATATGCGTTCATATACCATTCAGCAATTGCGATGAAACCATGAAACTCTCGTGAGTTGTTGTGTACACTTAGTAAATCCATTTCACGATAGGTAGCGCACGAGTAGATTTAACAAATGAATGACAGCGCACGAATCGTTTAAACAAAATCCCGTATGCGTTCATATGCCGTTCATCAGATTGCGATGAAACTTTGATGAATTGTTGTTCACGCTCCCACGAATGTTTCTAAATTAGTAAATCCATTTTATGATAGCATAGGTAGTTGCTGGTTGGTTCCTCAGTTTAGGGGTTGCGACAACGCGGTCATGTAGTCCCGTGTACTTTGGGTGTGAGTAGAATCTCTCTGAAAACCGGTGTTAATTTTGATGGATGTATTAGTGTGTGTTATCTGTTTTTTTTAATGCAAGTAAGGACTGCAACTTTGAATTTATCAAATAGTTCCTACTTTGGCCGCCAAACGCCACCGTCAACGACTACTAGGCCTACTTCAGAACTTAGCTACTAGACGCCACCGCAGTCGGCTCTTGGCAAAGAACGTAAAAACCTAAGAGCGTTGTTTACATACCTAACCTATCCAATTTAGCTTCACAGAGGTGTAATTAGTGGAAGGTTCTTTAACATGCCATAAATCTATGACATGGGACCGCCGGCTTTACTTCCCCTCCGAAGGAAGGCATACTGAGGGATTTTTAACGCTCTTAAAAAATCCGACGGCTTCGGCCGGGTTTGAACCCGCTACCTTGGGCATAGAAGCTCAGCATGCTACCAACCAAGCCACCGAAGCTGCCAGCTTAGAGGTAGTTTACGGAAATTGAAAAAAAAATGTTGTATTCAAAAGCACCTCAAGAAACAAAATTACAACGCCTACACTTTCTTTGATTGGCATTGCAACGCATGCCGGGTACAGCTAGTACATAAATAAATAAATAAATGTATAAACAACTGAATAAATAAATAAAGAAAGAAAGAAATCAATCAATTTAAAGGGATCGTTGATTTTGCGTTTATATCACATTTTTGCATAATTTACGCATTTCGAGTAAATTTCGCATTTTTGAAACACATTAAGATGTGGTTCAGAGGTCATGAAAAATGAAAATACAAGTGTACAAGGATTTATGAACATTTCACGCTTTATCACAATTGTGAAAAATCAGCACCCCTACCTATCATACTAATAATAATATTAGTAATATTAATAATAATAAATGTCCATGCCAGTATCGCCAGTCCCATATCGGAACGACAGGAAAGCCAGAACACAAAGAGCGTATGGCTTCTGCACTCTGTTCTTGAATTCTCCAGCAAGCCGAACATTTTCAATTCAATGAATTGTGAAATACAAAGCCGATCTTCTCTAATATCCCTTTCCAATCTTCGGCAATAAACTGAAAAAATACACAACAAGGAAGTCAATAAAGTTTGATATTCTTGCTGTATCTTTCTCACTCTTCCTCATCACCCGACTGGTTTCTCAGCCTTAGCACATTTTCCAGATGCACTTTCTGGGCCAGAGCATGTAACTCAGTGAATTCATGAAGAGACTTTGGGAGGAGGAAGGCAAGAGTCATTAAGCCAACTAACAAGTTCCAACCCGCATATCGAAGAAAGAAGGAAAGTGGGATCACGTTCGTTTATGTAGAGCCTCATCCCTTCTGAAAAGACGTAGCACTTTAAGCAAAACAATAGTAATAATAATAATAATAACTACGGTACCGTTATTCGCCCGGAGGTGTTATATGCATCAGAATGCCTGGCGATGAATAAGAGAGGCCTGCCAGAACAACTCGCAGCCAAAGGAGGGAAGATTCAGAGAAAGATCTTGGGCCCGGTCAAGGAACGAGGAGAGCATACGAGACGACACAACGATGAACTTTATATACATGTGGAGAAAATAACGGACACCATACGCAAAAGAAGACTTTCCGTTTATGGCCATTTAACACGAATGAGCTCCGGAAATTGTGCAATCGAATCTGTGCCTACTTTGTGGGAAAGAAAACCAAAGGGATCTGGTTTACTGGGGTGGAAAAAGACCTACAAGAACTGGGGATATCAGCTGAGGACATCCTGGAACGTGACTCTTTGAAGAAGAAACTTGGGCAAATACCGAGTTTTCAGCCAAAACCTATAGCCTATTGAAAACCGGCAAGAAGTGGACCGAAGAACGAAGGGAAGCTCACCGAAGAAGAATGCGCGAATACTGAGCCAATGTGGAAGAACGGGAGAAAAGGCGGTTGAAATATCGTGGTCCTTAGACGACCGAAACGATTATAAGGAAATAAAAAATAAAATAACAATAATAACAATTGTCGCTGACAACAGATCGGAAGCGACTTAGGCAGTGGAAAAGCTGAATGAGATTGCACAAAAGACCGGATTACATATCTCTTACGACAAGACCAAATATATGGAGAGAAGGCCAGGAAATGAATCCCCTTTAAACACCAAATACGGCAAAATCGCCCAAGCCTGCACTTTTAAATACCTTGGTGAAATTATACAGCCCTCAGGACTTAATCGAATCGCCAATGAAGACGGAATCACTAAACTCCAGAAGGCCTACAGGCTAACGTGGGCCCATTACAACAAGAAATGCATTTCGACGAACGCCTTCATCATGTTATCAAGTTTCATCGCTCTCCTGTAGGGGAATGTTCGCTTAAATACATAAATGAATGAATGAATGAACGAATGATCGTGTGGCCTCCGGAGAGGACGAGTGCAGGTCTTTCTAGTTGACGCCCGTGGGCGACCTGCGCGTCGTAATGAGGATGAAGTGATGATGAAGACCTCACATACACCCAGTGCCCGAGCCACGGAAATTAACTCCAGGAGATTAAAATCCCTGATGGCTCGGCCGGGAATCGAACCCGCTGCCCTTTGGGCCAAAGCCTAGCACGCTAACCATTTAGCCACAGAGCCGGACAAATACATAAATAATAACCACAAGTGGGCCTGTGCGAGCCTTCGCAACGTGAATGTAGGTTTATGGGGTAGTAGGGAAGAATGTGGGAGAACGAAGTTTTAAATATTGAAGAAATGTATTTATTGTTGTTAAACGGCATACGTACATGAGAAGAACACACAGAATTATGTAGAAGAGTGTTTTGTACTTGTCACAGCACCTCTTTGTAGACAATATTCGATGTTACAACGAATGCATCGGTTATTATTTGCTCGGGAGTTTCTTCAGCAATTTGTACATTTGCAAAGAATTTAACCCTAGAGAAAGTCTTGGCGAGACCACACTGGAGCCATCTGCTGAGAGACTCCTCAGCTAGCAGTACGCCGCGCTCCCGCCAGATGGCTGCCGCCGCCGCGCTGCTCTGCGCTCTACTAGCAGGCTCGCCAGGTTACGGTGCTCCCATTGAAAGTGTACATTTTTAAGGTATTTATTTAATTTTGAGGCATTTAGAGAGGAAGTGAGTGCGTTTCGGGCACACATGGGGTTATGTGGAACCTGTAAGTACCCCATATGTGTCATCAGGACCTTATTTTTGATTTAAAAAAACCGGAATGGGACCTTAGCAGAATAATATAGGGATGATAATAATGATCAAGAAACAAGAAAGGAAAATCCTCACGAACATCTTCGGATCAAAGTGAGAGAATGGAATCTGGATGAAAAAGAAATCACATGAAATGTATCAAGTTACAGAAAAAATCACAGGTACCAAAAGGAAACGGCAGTTACAGTTTTATGGACACCTACAAAGAATGGACGATAATAGGCTCACGAAGAAAATTTTCAACCTAACCTTATCAATGTAAAATCAATATAACTGGCTAAATGAAATCAGTGAAGACATAAATAAAATTGTCTGTCATGAAGAAACCATTCAACACAGAACAAAATTCAGAACTTTAATTCACAAAAAAAAAAATTCTGAAAAGCCCACCCGACAAAATACAGGATTGGCAGAACAGCGTAAAGGGGAACACAGCGAGTGGATGGAGAGATATGGGGAAGGAAAGAAGAAACGTACTCCTTAGCTGGGCACACCGAATCAAATAATAATAATAGAAGACTTAAACATTGAGCAAAATATGTCAAGTGTCTAAATTCAAATATCTGGGAGAAGTCATCCAACCTTCCGGACTGAATCATGAAGCAAACAGGGATCTCTAAACTGAGAAAAGCTTACAGTCTCACTTGGAACAGATATACTAAAAAATCAATATCCAGAAATGCAAAATTACTGCATTAGGGCACTGTAATCAAGGCTGAAGCACTATACAGCGTGTCTTTTATTAATGTTTAAAACTCTCTATAGCGACATAGAGACAAGTAATTTGATATAGGACACTTAGGGTCGCAAGTGTCCCGAAATACCTTCAAAGTGAACCATAACTGTTAAACATATGACGTCATCAGGTGACGGCTCAGCTCCCTTACGCACACCAAAGCAAACGTTGAATATCAAATCACTCTGGTTCCTTGTCCTGCTTCCACTTGAAAAGAGAAGAGAGCGCACAAAGAAAGCTGATGGATAGGCCACGGATTTGATCCTCGAACCCCACGCGCCCGAGTCGCACACGCAGACTCGGAACCAGAGTGATATGACATGCAACGTTTGCTTTGGTGTGCTTAGGAGACCACGGACCTGACCGCTCGAGCTGAGCCGTCACCTGATGACGTCATATGTTTAACAGTTGTGGTTCACTTTTAAGGTATTTCCGGACACTTGCGACCCTAAGTGTCCTATATCAAATTACTTATCTCTACGTCGCTATAGAGGGTTTAAAACGTCAATATGAGACACCCTGTATGCTTCTGAAACGCTGATTATTGGGGTCAGATCATTTATTAAAGATTTGGAAAAGGAAGAAAGGCAAATCATAGGAAAAATATTTTGGCCAGTCAGTACAAGGGGAATGTGGATGAAAAGAAAACCCCAAGATTTATACCAGCACTCGGAGAAAATCTCAGGCACATTTAGGAAAAGACGATTGAAATTTTATGGGCATATCCTCAGGATGGGCGATCAGAGACTGACCAAAAGGATTCTTAACCTTGCCCTGTCAATGAAAGCTAAAAACACTTGGCTGCTTGAAGTTGTAAAAGATCTTCAGGAAATAGGCATCACAGGTGACATTGTACTAGACAGAGCTAAGTTCAGAGCATTAGTGGATAATAACCGCTTTGCAGACCATCCAAGCATTAGCACCAACAAAACCTGATCAGAAGATCGCAGGAGAAGCCCCAGCGAGAAGATGAAGCGATCTTGGGAGAAGAGAATGGCAATGCCATCAGCTAAATAAGTTCAATCCCGCTCCTTAGTCGGGCATGACGAACAAAGAAGAATACTTAGATATAGATGTTTCAAAGTATGTTGAGTATCAACTTTAAGGTACATTAAGGTAGGTTCTGCCAATAGATTACTCCATTACTCAGCAATTATGATGAAGCCACAGCCATAATAAGGTAGAGCAAATTGAAAAGGATGGCCCCTGCGAGTCTTAATTGTGTCACAAGCGTCACACAAAAACAAACTAGATAAAGAGGGGGAGAAAGCAATTAATCAAGGACGTAATGAAGACAGCAAGCAACAGCGGAGACACGCAAAAAAATAATGGCGCATAGAGAAACGGCAGGAAAGGTGGAAGACAGAGTATAGTAGCTGTAGAGAGGCGATGAAAAACCTCGAGCGTAAGCAAGAAGCATGTGAGGGTGAATGTGAGCCGGGCAGAGAATGTTCAAACGATTTGTGTTTCTGCTTTATATACTGTACATTATTCTGATCACAACAATAGATTGAACGCTTGCCACGGCGGGTGAGTGGTTATCCTGTCAGTCTACCAACCCCAAAAAGCGGCTTCGGTGGCGTAGTTGGTAGCATGCTGAACTGCTGTTCCCAAGATTGCGGGTTCAAACCCGGCCGAAGTCGTCAGATTTTTTAAGAGCGTTAAAAATCCTTCAGTATGCCTTCCTTCGGCGGGGAAGTAAAACCGACGGTCCTATGTCATACATTTATGACATGTAAAAGATCCTTCCACAGACTAAACTTGTGTACAGCTAAATTGTTAGCTTATATTTCGTCAGAACACTCTAGGCCTATCAAAGTTCCAACGTTCACCACTAGGTATCATTGATATCTGGTAGCGAAAGTTGAAACTACTTAAAATTGAACGGAACTTGTAGCTCACCCTTTAGGGTGTCCGCTGGAAGCAGCTACAGACTCAGGCGAGCCGAACATGTCCTCGGACACTCCCGGCACTAAGGGCCATACGATAGATAGACAGATAGACCAACCCTAAGCTTGCAGGTTCGCTCCTGGCCATGGCAAGTGATTTTTGAAAGGCGACAAAAACACGACACGCATGTCGTACGTTGTTGGCATATTAAAGAACCCATTTGAATTCAGTGGGCCGTGTTCATAATGGCAAAAATTAACCTCGGGATTTTCCGCCAACACACAAGCGCTATCGTGTCAAGGAACTTAGATATCTAACCTCCTTGACTTCCATAGCGCTCCAAGGAACAACAACACTCGACATGTAAGCTGCCCTCTGGGTTTCAAATAACAAAGCTTGCACCCGGAACCCGAGGCCATACATTATTATTATTATTATTATTATTATAGTTTGAATAGCTACAACAATTAATTCCTTCAAGTAGGAATGTATATTGCGGCTTCTGTGCTAACGATCGTGGGTTCAAAACCGACCGAAATCGTCGGAGTTTTTAAGACCGTTACAAATCCCTCAAAATGCCTTCCTTTGGAGGGGAAGTAAAGCCGGCGATCCCGTGTCATAGATTTATGGCATGTAAAATAACCTTTCACTAACTACAATTGTGTGAAGCAAAATGTATTGGTTAGATTTGATTAACTCTCTATTAAGTTCCAACGTTCGTCGCCAGGTGCGGTGGCATCTAGTAGCCAAGTCTACGGCTAGGAGTCGTTGATGGTAGCATTTGGTAGCAAATGTAGGAACTACTTGAAATAGATCGTCTGCTGTCCTTACATGAATTACAGATAACACACTCTAATACAGCCATCACAATTAACACCGGTTATCAGAGATATTCTACACACACCCAAAGTACACGGGGCTACATGACCGCAGCTCCTAAACTGAGGAATCAAACAACCACGATGTTTAGTTTCATCATTTCAAATGATCTTGTCGACTTCATCGTTATGCTTGAGTCAAAAGTTATGCGTTACGGAGACGGTGACGGTAACTTCATGCAGCTGCGCGGGAAGCCTAAGTTAATGGGCAATGGAGTATGTTGAAAGAGTCCTGGGGCGTCGAGCGAGCTGGGGCTTCCTGCGAAGCGAAGAGAATACAGGGTGACTCCTAAAGTGGTGTACAAGATGCCAGATAAGAATACAGGGTGACTCCTAAAGAGATATACAAGACGCCAGTTAAGAATATAAGGTGACTCTTAAAGAGGTGAACAAGATGTCACAGAAGAATACAGGGTGACTCCTAAAGAGGTGCACAAGATGCCAGACAAGAATACAGGGTGACTCCTAAAGAGGTGAACAAGATGTCACAGAAAAATACAGGGTGACTTCTAAAGAGATATACAAGATGCCAGATAAGAATACAGGGTGCCTCCTAAAGAGGTGTGCAGGATGTCAGAGCAAAATACAGGGTGACACTTAACGAGGTGTAGAGTATGTTAGATTCAATTCAAATACAGTGTGACCCTTAAAGAGGTTTGCAAGATATGAGATTCAAATAATGGGTGACCCTTAAAGACTTGTAAAAGATGTCAGACTCAAATACAGGGTGACACTTCAAGAGGTGCCCGCGCGGGAAGCCTAAGTTAATGGGCAATGGAGTCTGTTGAAAGAGTCCTGGGGCTTCGAGCGAAGCGAGAAGCCCTCCTGAGCCTTTTAACATGTGTAGCATTTGTAGCATGCATCATTTGAAATGATATAACGTATAGTCTTTCAGACTGACAGTAATTTTTTCTCTTTATTGAAATGCATGATCTGTATGAGTTAACAATATTTACAAGACCGCTTTTAATTCTCTAAATTTACTCAACAAGAGTTTGTCTTTCCTATTTAAAGTACGAAGTTGTTTCGTTAGTATCTCCACTACTGTCAAAAGTATAATTTACAGTGCTCTGTGTCTTAAGAAACAAGTAGTTCCGTGACGAACTAAAGAGCCTACTTTTCTTAAAATTTAAGATTCATGCCAATCTATATAGCCCTATCTAGAATAATGACGAAATCAAGTTAGTAATACTAACATTTCTAAGTACTGCAGTTTGAAATACACCTGAAATAGTGTAGCCTATTAGAGTAACTTACTACAGTTGGCAGCCGTGGTGACTCAGAATATATTCTTAGTTCCATCTCTTACGGTATAGAATGCGCATACAAAATTTGGTTGAAGTCTAATGGATAGCATGAACGTTACATGCTGTTTGATATTGGATGTACCAGTGCGCGTAAAATCATGTTGGGATCAACGTCATGTATGTGATGCTCAGAATTAATCTGATATACAACGTGTGACAATAAAGTTCGGTGAATAGTCCTATTTTATCAACATTGATGAACAATGCACAACAGTGACCCTATTGTCCTTTGAAATAGTCCCCTCCCGTAACTATGGAATGCTGAGATCGGCGATACATGTCCTGGAAACTTTGCAAGAAGCCGTCCATTGGGATGGTGTTCAAAAGACTCGTCACGTGACCGAAAAGTTAGGTGAATGGGTCTAAATTACAAACAGATTGTTGGTTTACCTGAAACAGCAATTACTGTCCTTCAAAATAACCCCCGTTTTTGGTTATGCACTTCTGAGAATGTCTGTACAAGTCCTGGAAACTCCTTAGGGATAGCCTACAGTTGGGTCGTCACATAACGTTGGATGTCCGAAATGTTCGAAAACCTCTGGCCATTCAGAGCTTCTCGGTGACCCTGGACCTGGAACCCGCCACTCCATAATTTGACGCTTGACTTCGGGGTCGTACCTCAGACACCAGGTCTCGTCGCCCGTGACGATGGTTTTCAGTGCCATTCCACAGAACATTCACCCTTCTCAATGCCAGCCGCCAAACAGATGTGTATGGTAGGTTGCATAAACTCATCCTTCTCATTGCAACCCGCCGAACAGGTAAGCATGGTAGGTTGAATAAATTCATCCTTCTAACCACGCACTGTGTCAAACAGGTCTTACACGTTGCGTTCTGTGTCGTCAATGTTGCCAGGCCAACCGTACTGACTTTATTCACCGAACGCAACGTGACGATCCTTTTGAACACCATCCCACGGGAGGGAACTATTTCCAAGGACAATGGAGTCACTGTCGTGCATTGTTCATCTACGTTGATAGTACAGGACTATTCACCGAACGTTATTGTCACGATCTAATTTAGTGCCAATTTTGGATAAAATCCATTTTTTAATATAGAAGTTACATGTAACTAAAAATTGAAACTATCAGAAAGCTTAGAATCATGTTGGCAGCACTGAGGTATAATAGTTACTCCAAATTAATCTAGAATACCAGGTACTATACGTGTGCAAAGATTAGAGCTGATGGCTTGCATACTTTCTGATATATTGATATTAGGATTAAACAAATAGAGAGAGCATTTATTAACAGATGGCAGCCCTGCAGGGTATTACGAATACGCATAGTCATAACTGTTAAGGTGCGCAAAGCACATACACAATTTGGTTGAAACCAATTTCTTAGTATAGAAGTCATATGCATTTAAAGAATGGAACTATCAGCAGGTTTAGAATCGTGTTGGCAGCACTGATGTATGTAAGTTTCAGCAAACCAAGGTAAAATGTCAAGTACTATACGTGTGCAATGTTTAGAGCTGCCGGATTGCATACTTTCTGATATATTGATATTATGGTTAAAACATAGGGAGAGCAATTATTAACAGTCGACAGCCTTGGTGGCTCTTTAGAATACGCACAGTCAGATCTGTGATAGTACACATAATACATACGAAATTTGCTTGTAATCCAATCGATGGTATAGAAGTTACATGCCTTTAGAAATTGGACCTATCGGCAGGCTTATAATCATGTTGGCAACATTAGCATATAAGGACTTCTGAAAATTAATCTGGAATGCCTTTATATATAAGTGTAACAATTTTTCAAAAATTAGAAAAAAGTAGACTTATGAGATCGATCCGGGAAAATGCGTGTCTGTCTGTCTGTCCTTCTGTCTGTCTGAGTGTGTGTGTCCCCCTATCAACTCCTAAACGGCTGCAGCTATCGAAACTAAATTTGGTAAGAATATGGACCTGTACCTGAATATCTAGCGTCCGTATTTGAAATTGACGTGAGTGCTACTAACTGCTGAAAAAACGCAATTGAAATTTGAGCTTTATATAGTAATAAAATAAGTCGAAAAGTTTAAAATTTGAAAAAACATATATTAAAATATTATTTACAAACATACACAATTCCAAAAATAACCCCTTATAGATAAAACATAGATCTAAACATGTGTACGGTTATGTTTCAATTGGTTAAATACTTAATGAGAAAAAGGAACATGACAAGTTGAGGCTTACAACCTCCCCTGAAAGCTTTACAAACTTGGCTAAACAGGACTGCGATGAGGCTAGGAAGATAATATTTATGGATGTACTTAAGCTTGCATTTTATTTCAAGACAGTAAACAGTTTCAGGAAATGCTGTTAGGTCCTTAAGAGATAATTGAAGTACGAGAGGCTCTTAAATCTGTTTCGCCGGCCGCTATGAGAAAGTTTTACGCAAGCTGTTTGTGGAAGAGAGATTATAAGATAATTACTCCTAAAATGAATTTTTTATGTAATCTTACGGACTACGACTCTCGCTTCAAGATGGTTTGTGTCCTGCAACGAATTGCAATTATAATATCGTTAGCTATTTACCTTTTTGTGATATCTCTCTTATCGGGCGTGAAATGCAGTTTTTTCTAATAAAAGTTACTATTCAACATCCACTCTATTTCTCTAGACTAGCGATTTGTAACCCGGATATGCCAGGAAATGTATTTCTGTTCTTAGGGCTGGAACGGGGTACACTCAGCCTCGTGAAGCAAAACTGAATAGAAGGATCGATTCATATCTCAGTCATCATCGAAGTGGTTTTCCGAGTCGAACGTGGATGTACATAGAAACTCGTTAATTCTTGAGAACTTCTTCTTCTTCTTCTTCTTCTTCTTCTTCTTCTTCTTCTTCTGCTTCTTCAAGTGCCTCGTCTTCCAAGAACATTGGCGATCAGTATCATGATCTGCTGCTTGTCTATAGCTATTCCAAACAGTGTCACTGTATTAAGTCCAAACCACTGGCTCAAGTTCTTTAGCCAGGATATTCGTTTGCGTCCTGGACCCCTAATGCCATCAATCTTCCCTTGGATAATTTATTGCAAGAGGTGGTATTTGTTGTTGCGCATGAAATGACCAAAGTACTCTAGATTTTTTCCTTTTGATGATACTGAGAATTTCCGAGTCTTTGTTCATAAGCCGCAGTACTTCCACATTTGTGACTTTATCTGTCCATGATATCCTTAAAATCGTGCGATACGTTCACATTTCGAATGCTATCAGTTTCTTACTTAAAACCTCGGTAAGTGCTCATGATTCATCACCATAGAGCAGGACATGGGTGCGTAATGACAGACTTAAATCATGGCTGGTCAAAACGTTTCTCAATTTCATGAAAGAACTTCTGCCCTGCTCAATTCTACAGCGAATTTTTTGACTTAAGTCCCAGTTATCATTGATTTGACATCCTAAATATTTATATGATGAAACCCTTTCAATTCTTTCATTACCAAGTGTAAGAATGGCCTGAACTGGCGTGAAAAATATAACACGAGGACTGGCGCCGGGTCATTTGGACCCACAGTGTGTCGCTTCCTTTTTGTCGTAGTCGTACGGTTGTTAATGAAGTAATTTTACACCTGGTGTCTTCCTATGAACTGTTCCCAATATAAAGTGAGGTTTATTTAATTATTCAATTTAAACACGCAGAAAAATGACCATAATTTTCGTAACAGTGTAATCGGACTTGATATTGGCAGTCATCTCATTATTTTTTTGAACAAAGGAGCTGATGACCAAGGTGTCCCTAGACCCTAAACATGGATCAAAAACAACGTGAGCTTTGTGATTGTGCTGCACCAAAATAGGTGCATTTTCCCCCTAACTTTTTACAGATGGTCCCGACTAACGTAAGCAGATAATTGTCACGCGTGAACTGGCGCCATGGGTAAATCTGACCCGACCGTAAATAATATAGAAATAACTTGAGTGTTCACAAAACTGTGGAGATGTTTCTCTTGCAGGGTGAAGTTCAAGGCTAGGAAGGAAGGTACAGTAGGCAACAGGAAATAAGGGCTGACCAAAACGAAAATACAGAGCATTATTTAAGACTCGGGTGAAAAATACCCACGTGCTAGTCCTTGTAGGTTAACGAAACAGACAAACCAAACAGATGAGAAAAAAACACAACGATGAAGAAGAATGTTATGTTCATGCTTATTCGTCGATTCTATAAATATTTACCGGTATCTTTAACTGTATCTTTTAACATCTTGTTCTATTTTTTATTTTCTAATATTGGAGTGGGCGCTGCCACCCCTGATTTCCGCCTATGCCCAAAGTTGCCAACCCCTCAAACTTAAAAATGCCAACTTCCCACTCAGAATGTTCCTTTTCACTAGAAAATATCCCACGTAAAAAAATATTTTGTTCAAAACAAATGTAAAATGAATTTAAACAAGAAGTTCCGTGAAGAACTAAAGAGCCTACTTTTCATGCCAATGATTATTCTACAGTATATGAACCTATCTAGAATAATGACGAAATTAAGTTGGTAATATCGAAATATCTAATTAGTTCAAAATATACCTGGTATAATGTAGCCTAATAGAGCACTACAGTTGGCAGCCCCGGTGACTGAATATATTCTTAGTTCCACCTCTTAAGGTACAGAATACAAAATTTGGTTGAAGTCCAATGGACGTTACATGCAGTTAGACACTGGATCTATCAGCACGCGTAAAAGCATGTTGCCAACAATACCATGCGTGTGCTGGTCAGAAATAATCTGAATTATTATGATATCTTGTTGTGCCAATTTTGGATGAAATCCATTTGTTAGTATAGAAGTTACATGTATTTTAAAATTGGATATATCGGCAGGCATAGAATCTTGTTGGCAGCACTGCCTTGTACTAATTACTCCAAATTAATCTAGAATGTCAGGTGCTATACGTGTGCAAAGTATAGAGCTGTTGGCTTGCATACTTTCTGATATATTGATATTAGGGTAAAAAGAATATAGACAGCATTTATTAACAGTTGGCAGCCCTGATTGCTCTTAACAATACTTATAGTCATATCTGTTATGGTACACATAGCACATACGAAATTTGGTTGAAATCCAACTGATAGTATAGAAATTACACGTATTTAAAAATTGGTACTATCAGCAGGCTTAGAATCATGTTGGTAGAACTGACGTATATAAGTTACTCCAAAGTAATCTAAAATGTCAGAATATACGTGTGCATAGTTTAAAGCTGTTGGCTTGCATACTTTCTGATATATTGGTATTTGGATAAAAAAATAGAGAGCAATTATTAACAGTTGGCAGCCCTAGTGGCTCTTAAGAATACGCTCAGTCATATCTGTTTATGTACAGATATTACATGCAAAATTTGGTTGAAATCCAATTGATAGTGTAGAAGTTATATGCATTTAAACATTGGACTTATCAGAAGGCTTAACATTATGTTGGCAACACTGTCATGGTTGGCCTCCTGGATATTAAACTGAAATAGTATTATGTACATGTGTGCCAAATTTGGAATAGCTCTCATGCATACCTTGCAAGACATCCAACATGGAGCTCAAATATCTAGTGCGTTTTTTCAGCAGTTGGTAGCACTGAAATCATTTTCAAATATAGACGTGAGCTATTCCGGTGCACATCTTTACTCATAATAAATTTGGTTTTGATTGCTGCAGCCGTTTAGGAGTTGATAGGGGGGACACACACACAGCCAGCCAGACAGACAGACAGACAGACAGGCAGACACACATTTTCCCGGATCGATCTCATAAGTCTACTTTTTCCTCATTTTTGCAAAATGTGAAAAGTAGGCTAAAAATGCTCTAGAGTCTCGATAATGTATTTCTAACCGCGGTAAAATTGATTTTAACGTAACACAAAACAGTCTTTTATACTATCATTATCATACACTTAAACATTCACTTAATACAAGCTTTTATTCATTTAAAGATAGAGATGTTTATCTTTCGCTGCATAAGCCTTTGGATTATTTTAAAGATGAAGATTTCACAAAAACACCAAACATAAGTTTTAATCTCCAAAAACGCACACAACTGTCTGTTATCGCACGAGCGACAGTTGGCGATTGTAATGTAATGTCACCTCCGTGACAGGTTTATTTTAGTCTATTTTCATTTATGAAAACATAGGCTTACGAGATCACCTTTTGTCCGTGTGTCTGTCTGTGTGTGCGTGTGTGTGTGTGTCCCTAATAACTTCTAAACGGTTGGAGCGATTTTAATGAAACTCGGAAAGTTCATAGCACTATGCCGGACGACCCCGACCGTGCGCTTCAAATTTTGTTACGTCTCACCAATCCAATACGGTGGCTGTGCGAAATATTTCACCTGCATTCAATATCTCCGAAACTATTACCGGTATCACCCTGGAATTTTGTACGGTGATAAAGGGATGTGACTTTTCAAAGTCTGGTAACTACAAAACCAACATAGCGGCCAAGCGAAGTTGCGACTTTTAAATAAACGTTTTTCGCGATTTAACCAACAAAATGCAATGAAACTTGGTACGGTATACGTTTATACACTTTGTAATGCACTGACATCTAACTTCCAATTATTTACATAACCTCAAGATGGAGGCTGTGCGAAATATTTCACTGGCATTCTATATCTTTGAAACTACTGTATTACCGTATCACCTTGAAATTTTGTACGGAGATAAAGGGTACTGCTGGAATTTCATATATGAGACTTTCAAAAACCGGTTAACTACAAAACGAACATGGTGGCCAAGCGAAGTTGAAATTTTTAATAGACTTTTCTCAAGATTTAATAATCCAGCGCAATGAAACTTGGTACAGCAAATGTTTATACACATTATAATGCACTGGTATTTAATTTAGTTCAATTGTTTACATAACCTCAAGATGGCGGCTGTGCAAATTTTAAAATTAAGTTTTTATTTCTTCTGTCGTAATCATGCGATCGAAGTGAAAGTTTGAATAAAGAACCTACGCAATAATTTTCATTTAATGGTACATGCCTCTATGGCCTATACGTATAACAATCCAACATGGCGACCATCCGAAGTATTTAAACGGATCTCAATATCTACGAATCTATTACAGCAATGAAATTGTTTTTTCTTTATGTTCATAGGGGCTATAAATGTCCCACAATTTGGGGAAAATCCCACGTGTTGGCAACACTGCCTATGCATGAGGGGTTGTGAAACACGAAAGCCATGCACGTACGTAAGGAGTGAGGCTGCTATAGACACATGAGTTAGCACTGTGTTGTTTGACTGTAGCGACGTGGAAGCAGCTCATGTCCGGACAACGACCAGCGGTCAGCTCGCCTGTAGCCTATGGTGGCACAATACATGACAAGTGACCTGTCCATAATGTGGATTTACTGCCATCTTCATTGCTCTATTTGTTGTGCCACTTCAACCACATCACAGAATGGTGTTCAACAAAACAGTGCTAACAATGCTTCTTTAACTATCAATAATACCCCACTTCGCCTGGGTGGACAACAAGCAGGCGTGCACCAACATCGAGCAACTTAGTAGCAGTTATTATTGAAAACTCAAACTATCACTTGGGGCGCTGCGGTCGGTCCAACATGGCCGGGAGAAGTAGGATGAAAATACTCAAGAACACATGATTGCTTTTGTATTATCCAGTTATAATCAGTAAATATGATCCCTGAAACCCTGTGTGATGGACGTGTTCTAATTTGTGTGCTTCACTGGATTTTGTGCTTGTCTGCTAGGATTTGTTTTTGTGCATTTCGAATCATGACTCGGTTAAGTTTGAAAGCAATATTCGAGTTTGCTAACTGTACCATAGACTCCAGAAATTTTACAGAAGTGTTATTTAAACAAAGGAAAGAGTTTGATTGTCCTCCTTAACAATACAATTTTTATAAAAAAGTTTAGGTCATTCCTCTTCTTCAACATGTCTTTCATTAACATAGAAAAACTTGACTTATAAAACATACCAATTTCCATGAAAAAACATACTTAGAATGCAATTTCTGCATTTCTTCATGAAATCGATATCGTTTATGACGTTTGAAAGTTTTTGTTTAAGTTCTTCATATTGAAGGCGTAACCTTTTAGCTTGGCATGCCATTGGATTCGCAGAGTTACTCTCCTCCATAATGGTCCGTATTGACATTGTGGGGTTTGAAGCCATTTTTCAGTGTTGCCTAAGTAAACAAGAGTTTAGTGCTTTTCAGTCGGTCAACACGAATGTACCCAAAAACAGCTGGGTTATGCCCTGATCCTGAAATAAATTACATGCGATTAATAAAAACACTAGGATGACCAGTTTCGATCGTCAAGCGATCATCATCAGATCCATTACTCTTAGGCTATAACATCTATGTTTGAGAATACAGGTGAAAAATATTTACAAAATATACAATATTTAGTTGCAATATTGGTACTGCTACTGTCGGAGTATGCTAAATGTAGTATATCTAATGTTAGGTGAAATGCTAAAATGGTGATAGAAATCCGGAGTTTGTCTGTTTGGGGTGATTATATGGTTATACAAAATCAACTATGGTTAAACTGTAATAATACGGGCTGATACTTATCGGGTTGTCTTCCTAACTGGGACTTCGAGCAGCTTCGTGTTCACTCTGGCACCAGTTGTGGTCGACTAAACCCGGGTGTTAACTGGACGAAACTGGTTTTTCCTAAATAATTGTAGGCTATATATTGTAAATATTTTTCACCTGTATTCTCAAACATAGATGTTATAGTCTAAGTGTAATGGATCTGATGATGATCGCTTGACGATCGAAACTGGTCATCCTAGTGTATTCATTAATCTCATGTAATTTATTTCAGGATTAGGGCATAACCCAGCTCTTTTTGGGTACATTCGCGTTGACCGACTGAAAAGCACCAAACTTTTGTTTTTGGTCCGTATTGACGTAATTAATCTAAGAAAAGAGTTTGATTGTCCGCCTTTTCAATACAAATTTAATTTAAAAGTTTATTTACAGGTACATGTTTCGGAGATCATTCCTCCATTATTTGTCAAACATGTTATGTGGAAGGGTACACCATGATGAAAAGTTTTGGCCAATTTACCAGACGTGACAGCTTCGCCCCACATGGTTACAGGAGAAATTGAAAGGAGGACGCTGTCAATTAAGCAGTTCCAATGATCATGTAAGGTATGTGCATCAGAAAGTTGCAAAAATGTTTTAGCAGTTCTTGTCAGAGGTAATTAGGTCATATTAGTCCATTAATTATTATTATTACCTTAAGTGGCTAGACTGACCACCGACGTCCACACCAACTATATTCCAATTCATTCCTGCTCTCCGTTTAAATACGATATCGTCACATTTCGGCCATTACCATTTACATCTTTTGGAATAAAATGAAAACTTATATCCTTAGGCCTCTTCCTACATCGGCTTGCAGCCGTAAAGTGAGCAATATACTTTGCTTTTACTCACTTTGTATTCTAACAATGAGTAAAACTTATTAATTGTGTGTAAAATATGAACAAATTAACACGCTCTGTTCATCTTCAATTCTAGAATCAACATTGTCCAACACTAAGAAGATTAAATGAAAAGAATCTTAAAAACTATGATAAAAAATACAATGAGAAATGGATAACCTTACAAAAGCAATAGACTTTAATAAATGAAAGTCCACAAAAAAGTTTAGAAAATACATAATAGAACAAGACTAAAACATAATTTTAATCTACCTTAATGGACGTCGCTGCTGAGAGATATGTGTTGTTGCTTGCAACCTGGTATAGGCTAATGATACGAGTAGGTAATATAGGCCGAAGATGGCGCAGGGGCTAATGGGCAAGATGGCCGCCGCGCGCAATCACTCTATGTTATTCTTATGGAGGGGTCATTCAGAGCTGGCGCAGTGGCTAATGGGCAAAATGGCCGCCACGCCCTGAGACCTTGAATGACGTCACAGAGAGAGGTGGGCCGTGTAGTTGCTAAATGGAATATTTATTATTAATATTATTATTATTATTAGGTAATTATTAATTGATCATGTGCAATCCAGACCAGCCTTATATTGTCCACTTTTGGTGTAGTTGCTAGCATTTTAGCTGTTTCCCTAGAGGTGTGGGTTTCATTCACGCCTCAACCAAAAAATTTTATTCTTGGCTGATAGCTGGAGTGGGGTACACTCAGCCTCATGAGGTGAAAGTAAGAAAACGTGGGGTTTCATTCATACCTCAGCCATTCCGCCTAATCCAACTTTACCTAACCTACCCTAACCTAACTTAACCTAACCTAACTTCGCCTAACCTAACCTAACCTAACCTAACAAACATTATTTAACCTAACCTAAACTAACCTAACCTAACCTAGCCTAACTTCAAAGTGAGAGCAAATATGAGAGCAAATGTGAGAGCACACATAATAAACTAAGTTATAACCTAACCTAACCTAACCTAACTTCACCTAACCTAACCTAACCTAACATAACCTAACTTCAAAGTGGATGCAAAAGTGGGTGCAAAAGTGGGTGCAAGAGTGAGTGCAAAAGTGGGTGCAAAAGTGGGTGCAAGAGTGGGTGCATAAGTGGGTGCAAAGTGAGTGCAAAAGTGGGAGCAAAAAAGTGGGAGCAAAAAGGAGGGAGCAAAAAAGTGGGAGCAAAAAAGTGAGAGCAAAACAGTGGGGAGCAAAAAGTGTGAGCAAATAAGTAAGAGTAAATGGGAGAGCACAAATAATAAACTTAGTTATAACCTAACCTAATCTAACCTAACCTAACCTAACCTAACCCACAGAAACCTCATTTAAATATTTTAGATTCAACATTTTAACATTTTACATTTTAACATTTTAGATTTTTGATTTTTCATTTTACATTTTTTTTTAGATTTTACATTTTACATTTTTGATTTTTTTGTATTTTAGATTTTAGTTTTTTTAGATGTTACATTTTCAATTTAAGATTTTTTTGATTTTAGATTTTACATTTTACATTTTCCGAAAAGAGTAAACTACAAGGTCACATACCTAACCTCACCAAACCTAACGTTACCAAACCTAACTTAAGCTAATCCAAAGGCTAATGCACATACACAAAGTACGAGGCACGTTCAGAAAGTAAGCTCCGTTTGGTAATAAAATAAAATTGTGTACAGATACAGAAAAATTATTTATTGCACAACATTCTACACCTCTTAAACTACTTTTCCACATAACTGCCGAACTTTTGCAGGCATTTGTCATAGCGTGGCACACGTTTTTGGATACCTTCTTCATAGAAGTTTGCGCCGACCCGTAAACGAGGGTGAAGACTCCCCTGTAATATATCCTACCGTTTGGCTATCACTGTTAGGCAAATTGCGTGCTTACCAGGAGAACGGCGTATGTTTAGGACCACATACGCAATTTGCCTAACAGTGGTGGCCAAACAGTAGTATATCTTACAGGGGAGTCTTCACTCTCGTTTACGGGTCGGCGGCAAACTTCTATGAAGAAGGTATCCAAAAACGTGTGCCACGCTATGACAAATGCCTGCAAAAGTTCGGCAGTTATGTGGAAAAGTAGTTTAAGAGGTGTAGAATCTTGTGCAATAAATATTTTTTCTGTATCTGTACACAATTTTATTTTATTACCAAACGGAGCTTACTTTCTGAACGTGCCTCGTATATAAGGGCACATGCAACTATCCTTATGCTAGTCTTATAGGCTACTGTACAACATGATCACTACCCCAACCGGGGTATTTTTTTCATTTTTTTCTATTCTCATTTGTCAATTTTCCAATTTCCCATTTTCAGTTTTTTTTAATGTCAGTTTTAAGTTTTTCAATTTCATAATATGGAGACATGGATTTTGCATTTTGTTGTTTACACATTTGCCAATTTTTCAATTTCCCATTTTCGTTTTTTTTAATGACAGTTTTAGGTTTTTCAATTTCATTATATGGAAACATGGATTTTGCATTTTGTTGTTTACACATTTATTAATTTCACAATTTCCCATTTACAGTTTTTAAAATGTCAGTTTAAAGTTTTTCAATATCATGATATAGAAACATGGATTTTCCAATTTGTTGTTATACATTATTAGTCAATTTACCAAATTCCCATTTACAGTTTTTAAAATTTCAGTTTAATGTTTTTTTCTATTTTGTCAATATGGAAACATGGATTTTCCAATTGTTGTTTTACATGTTCATTTTGCATTAGGAGTGGAGAGAGGTGGGTAGTAATTAAAAATGTACAAGCAGTGTCCATACAATATTTTTTTTATATTTTAAATACATGTACACTATTTACACATAATACATTTTTATATATATTCTTTTTTGTTATAAATTGTACAGGTGTTTTTATTTTGTTTTCTATTGATATTTATTTTTTGATTATGATTACCATTTTTTATTTTTGTAGTGTTATTGTTTTATTTCCTAAATTGTTTTATGTATTTGCTAGTTGCAGGCAAAAGATTTTGATATTCATAACTTAACTCTTTAAGCATGGTCAATGATTGAGTAATGACCATAGGCATGTGTACCTATACCATCAGCATCAATCACTCTTTTATCATCACCAGTACACAAACCAATTTTGTTTAGTCTTATAGATGATATGTCATGTTGTTTAGAAGCGAAAATGTTCATTGGTATTCTTTTTACATTGTTTTTCATGACACAATCCTTATAATCTTGAAAGCTTATACAATTTTTGACAACACCTTTGCTAATACCTATAATCTTTTTGATTTCTTTACCATTTATGTCTAAAGCGTACATTTTAGCTCTAAGTCCAACAAATGCTTTTATAATTTGTCCACAAGCCTCGTCTTTAAATTTCCCCAACGTTTTCTTGTTTGATGTAGAGTAACATATGTGATTAGTAGGATAATCTGATGTGTCCAGGTGTTCTAGGAAATCCAACTTGTCTTGATATACATCTGGGGTGTTAACCAAATAAATGAACGAGTCGGTATCCATATACATGAGTTTAAGATTGTTCATTCCATAATAGGGTAGCAGGACATCATAGTGGTGGGAATACTTGAGAGTTTTTGAAATATCCAGTATATACATTCCAATATATATAGGCTTATTGAATACAATGTTACGTTTAGCCATGTGGAAAGCAGCTAGGTTAGGACCATAAATTGTTCTGTCGATGAATGTTGGGTTAGGTATTAGCTTTTCTACCTTTTTGCTGTCAGTCACAAGACGTATGTCTATTCTTTTACGGATATTTTCCATTGTTTTCCCAAAAATGGCATTGTTGAATAATTTGTACAGATTTTTCTCAAAATCATTTTTGGCTTGTTTTCGAAGGTTGTTATTAAAATCCACGTAGGCCTTTAACCAAGGTCTTTGCTTAAACTTTAACACACGATGAATTTTTATCAATTTTATTCCATGATCTAAAGCCTGTTTTAATGCCATGTAGTGAACAACATATCGCCTTCGATTTCCGAGATGAGGAATTAGTTTTTTAAGAGACGAATCCTTAGGTTGTGTACACTCTGGTAGGAAAGGTAAATCGTTGTGTAGATCATGAAGGTCAGATGGGTAATCAACATCAACATCTAGAATGTATTCCACAGGATCGTCTTTCTTTAGTTTTTCTAGATCAACAGTATCTGGAGAAACCCACTGAAATCCACCATAAGGAAGGGAGTGGCACATAGCCCACCCGTATTGGTTGTTGGCATCATCATAGGTAATAAACTGCGATGGTTTCTCAGAATCATAGGTCTCCATGTATTTATTGTTAGCTTCAGCATACCGATGAGTCACCTGGCATATGCCTCCACGTATTCCAGACTCGATTAGAAGAATCTGATCGTAATCCTGTATCAATTCCAGTTCAATTCCTGTGTAAAGGAGCATTGCCTCGAAACTTAAACCAGGCGAAGTAAAAAAGTGTGCAGCATCCACTCGGTGTGTTTCTAGTGTTTTGTTTCTAAACGTTTCAAAGCTGTCTGCAAGAAGGAGTACATCTGATGTTAGGTAGAGGTCACTATATTCCCCTAGAGTTTTAATGTTGAACTGTTTCCAGACATTTTTGGCATGTTCATAGTCTTCTTGACTAACATCTTCTTGACTTAATTTGTTAAAGAATGCCTCTTTTGGAGGTAAACACGTTTCACTTAACTTTTCCCATGAGTCAATGTAGTCATAACAAAATACCCCTTTACGAGTCATGAGCATTGCATTTTCTTTTCCAAGGAACTTGTCTGTTTCAGGGTATGATGTTAAGTTGGAAACCAAGTTTTCCAAACTACTCGGCATTAACCGAAACGTGTCCACAAATTGAAGCTTAACATTTCCTACATATTTGGTAAAGGAAATGTACTTTTCTTTGGAGTTAGCGATAACATCCACTCTCTCAGTAGTACATCCCAATTGCTTTACAATGAAATTTGCGTCGTAGCCACTCATATTATGTAGAAACACAGGAACGGGGTTACGTGTTTTACACCTCAAATTACAGTTATTGTGAGCACTTCCACGGTACTCCCCTGTAATGTGGCAGTGGTCTCGAACTTTCCAGTCCTCTTTGGTAAATGGTTTTTGACACAAATAACAGGTTTCAGAACATTGGAACTCTGATTCTTGATCCTGAGTTAAGGCCTATGGAAAATTTA
The DNA here is from genome assembly GCA_946902985.2 of Meconema thalassinum. NCBI lineage: Eukaryota > Metazoa > Arthropoda > Insecta > Orthoptera > Tettigoniidae > Meconema > Meconema thalassinum. The sequence continues at coordinate 687,270,211 of OX336391.1, read as the reverse complement.
AGCTGTAAATTCGATCAATTTCATTTGCTATTGAGATCAAACAGTCCATAAACTTTTCTGCAGCGTCAGGTCCACGATAAATAGCAGGTTGGCTTGGAAGGTTTGTCTTTATGTGTTCTACAGCAGGTGAGGGTTTAACGTATATACCAAAGCTCATGGGAACATGACTCTGGTATGGCACTGTATAACTTGCCTCAGGATTAGGTAGACATGTTTGATAGGGTAAGAGTATACTTTCAAAATCTGCATAGATAACGTAAGGTATTCTCAGCATTTTTTCCACGTTAAAAAATTTGGAAGCTTCTCTTTGAGGAATTGCTTCAGACATTTATCGTACAGTTTAAACCTTAACAAGACGAAACTTTTAACCAGATAGCCATCTAAGTGGGAGCTCTTTGGCAAAAAATAATCAAGTCTTTCCCGAAATGTGAGTCCTAAAAATAAATTTTTCTATTATTTTCTAAGTTTCATATGTCAGTTATGTAGTAATTGTCAATATCATCCTGATCAGTAAGGCAAATTACCTAGACGTTACGCCCTCAACGTCATTTGGGGTAAATGACCTAGATTTAAGTCCATTATATTTCTAATCACCACCACATAAAGTCTTCTACGACTGAGATGTCACGAATTCTGGGACCGCTAACGACATATCTCGACTCGGACTGAAGACAAATATCACGAGAATGATCATTATTTTACAGAGCCTTCCCATAGTGACTTAAGTATAAACATTGTCACTGGGTTTGATAATGTAAGAAATGAATACATAAATAAATATAATTTATGACGTTGAGTGTTAAGGAGACTGAAATATTATCATCTTTCCACCGGGCGAAGCCGGGTACTACTGCTAGTCATCTATAAGACTAAACAAAATTGCTTTGTGTCCTGGTGATGATAAAAGAGTGATTGATGCTGATGGTATAGGTACACATGCCTATGGTCATTACTCAATCATTGACCATGCTTAAAGAGTTAAGTTATGAAAATCAAAATCATTTGCCTGCAACTAGCAAATACATAAAACAATTTAGGAAATAAAACAACAACACTACAAAAATAATCAAAAAATAAATATAAATAGAAAACAAAATAAAAACAACTGTACAATTTATAACAAAAAAGAATATATATAAAAATGTATTATGTGTAAATAGTGTATAGGTATTTAAAATAAAAAAAATATTGTATGGACACTGCTTGTACATTTTTAATTACTACCCACCTCTCTCCACTCCTAATGCAAAATGAACATGTAAAACACAAATTGGAAAATCCATGTTTCCATATTGACAAAATAGAAAAAACATTAAACTGAAATTTTAAAAACTGTAAATGGGAATTTGGTAAATTGACAAATAATGTATGACAACAAATTGGAAAATCCATGTTTCTATATCATGATATTGAAAAACTTTAAACTGACATTTTAAAAACTGTAAATGGGAAATGGTGAAATTAATAAATGTGTAAACAACAAAATGCAAAATCCATGTTTCCATATTATGAAATTGAAAAACCTAAAACTGTCATTAAAAAAAACGAAAATGGGAAATTGAAAAATTGGCAAATGTGTAAACAACAAAATGCAAAATCCATGTCTCCATATTATGAAATTGAAAAACGTAAAACTGACATTAAAAAAAATTGAAAATAGGAAATTGGAAAATTGACATATGAGAAAACAACAAAATGAAAAAAAAAATACCCCGGTTGGGGAAGTGATCATGATGTACAGTAGCCTATAAGACTAGCATAAGGATAGTTGCATGTGCCCTTATATACTTTGTGTATGTGCATTAGCCTTTGGATTAGCTTAAGTTAGGTTTGGTAAAGTTAGGTTTGGTGAGGTTAGGTATGTGACCTTGTAGTTTACTCTTTTCGGAAAATGTAAAATATAAAATCTAAAATCAAAAAACCTTAAATTGAAAATGTAACATCTAAAAAAACTAAAATCTAAAATACAAAAAAATCAAAAATGTAAAATGTAAAATCTAAAAAAAATGTAAAATGAAAAATCAAAAATCTAAAATGTTAAAATGTAAAATGTTAAAATGTTGAATCTAAAATATTTAAATGAGGTTTCTGTGGGTTAGGTTAGGTTAGGTTAGGTTAGATTAGGTTAGGTTATAACTAAGTTTATTATTTGTGCGCTCCCATTTACTCTTACTTATTTGCTCACACTTTTTGCTCCCCACTGTTTTGCTCTCACTGTTTTGCTCCCACTTTTTTGCTCCCACCTTTTTGCTCCCACTTTTTGCTCCCACTTTTGCACTCACTTTTGCACCCACTTTGGCACCCACTTTTGCACCCACTTTGCACCCACTTTTGCACCCACTTTTGCACTCACTCTTGCACCCACTTTTGCACCCACTTTGAAGTTAGGTTATGTTAGGTTAGGTTAGGTTAGGTGAAGTTAGGTTAGGTTAGGTTAGGTTATAACTTAGTTTATTATGTGTGCTCTCACATTTGCTCTCATATTTGCTCTCACTTTGAAGTTGGGCTAGGTTAGGTTAGGTTAGGTTAAATAATGTTAGTTAGGTTAGGTTAGGCGAAGTTAGGTTAGGTTAAGTTAGGTTAGGGTAGGTTAGGTAAAGTTGGATTAGGCGGAATGGCTGAGGTATGAATGAAACCCCACGTTTTCTTACTTTCACCTCATGAGGCTGAGTATACCCAACTCCAGCTATCAGCCCAGAATAAAATTTCTTGGTTGAGGCGTGAATGAAACCCACACCTCTAGGGAAACAGCTAAAATGCTAGCAACTACACCAAAAGTGGACAATATAAGGCTGGTCTGGATTGCACATGATCAATTAATAATTACCTAATAATAATAATAATATTAATAATAAATATTCCATTTAGCAACTACACGGCCGACCTCTCTCTGTGACGTCATTCACGGTCTCGGCGCGTGGCGGCCATTTTGCCCATTAGCCACTGCGCCAGCTCTGAATGACCCCTCCATAAGAATAACATAGAGTGATTGCGCATGGCGGCCATTTTGCCCATTAGCCACTGCGCCAGCTCTGAATGACCCCTCCATAAGAATAACATAGAGTGATTGCGCGTGGCGGCCATCTTGCCCATTAGCCCCTGCGCCAGCTTCGGCCTATATTACCTACTGATACGGAACAGCGCATAACATTTCAAAAAGTTAAAGTCATCCAAAACTGAAGAGAATTCCGCCGAATCCCAATTTGTCGCTTCTAGATGGTCGAACACTGCAACTTCTCTATAAATGGCAAGAATCATGCAAACTCTAACAAGACAGAGGATTCCCACCTATTGGCTAGCTCCGTAGAAGTAGCCGTCTAAACGGGCAATGCATTCCCCAACACAACTCAAATTAGCCAAGGTACACTTAAAATTGGTAACGAAATACTTGGACACTCTGTTCACCCATACACGAAACAACACAAACGGTCACCACCTAGTAATATGGTTTCAAATTGACACTGGACTAAAGCAAGGAAGTGTGTTGTCACCATTATTGTTTTTAATAGTGATAATAATAATAATAATTATAATATCCTATGACCTCGGGTGCCTGGTGCAGCTTTGTTAATTGACACCCAGAGGGTAGCTTGCATGTCGAATTTCGTCGTTCCTTTGAACGCTATGAAAGTCAAGGAGTTAGATATCTAAACTCCTTGACACTACAGCGCTTTCAAGTAGAGAATGAAGGAACTTTGTGTTGGCGGAAAATCCCGAGATTAATTTTGCCATTGAACACGGCCTACTGAATTCAAATGGGTTCTTTAACATGCCAACAACGTATGACATCCATGTCGTGATTTTTGTCGCCTTTCGAAAATCACTTACCACGGCCAGGAGAGAACCTGCAAGCTTGGGGTTGGTAGTCCGACACGATAACCACTCACCCACCGTGGCAAGCTCTTAATAGTGATGGATGCCATCATGAAGGCAGCAAAGAAAGACTATAGTAGGGCAAAGATGAAGGTAATGTTGTTTGCAGACGATGTTGTAATCTGGGGCGAGGATGAGATGGAGGCACAAGGACAGTTAGACGTAATAAATGAAAATATTAAGCAATGGGGATTGAAGATAAATGTGGAGAAGTGTAAAACAGTGGTGATGAGTAGAGATAAGAAAGAACGAAAAGGTGTAATCAAAGTAGGAGATAAGGAATTGGAAGTGGTGAAACATTTCAAATACTTGGGAAGTGAACTTACTGAAGATGGAAGACTAGATTTGGAAATTAGCAGAAGAATACAACTCGGGAGTGCTTTCTACTAACCGTTACGTGGACTAGTATGGAAGAAGGATATTCCAATTAAGGCTAAATAATTTATGTACAAAGCATATTATGTTCCTATAATGACATATGCAGCAGAAACTTGGACAATGACTAAGAGGGATGAGAGCAGAGTACAGCCAGCTGAGATGAGAATCCTGAGAAGTATGGTCCAGAAAACGAGGAGAGACAGAGTGAGAAATGAAGATATACGGAAAGAACTGGGAGTACAGAAACTAAATGACAAACTGGAACAAAACAGATTGAGATGGTTTGGACATGTCAAACGGATGAATGAAGTAAGGCTACCAAGACGAGCACTGGAACGACGGATGACAGGGAAGAGAGGACGAGGAAGACCAAGAATGCGTTGGATGGACTCGATGAAGTATAGTGTTACGGCTGTGAGTTTGTTTCGTCGCTTCGCCGCATGAGTTACAGCTGCCCCGGGCTATGCTCTGCCTCTGTGTATTTATTACCTGCGCCTTACGCAACGGGTTGCGAGGACAAAGGGATGGTCCAGAATATTCGTGACCCAGCCAGTGATGGAAATCTCGAGAAGCCGTGAATCCTGGACGATTCTAGAAGCATTCATTAAGTCACCAGCCTGCTATATAAGTGGCCTCATCAGCGAGGGAGGGACTGTGTTTTTGAGCTAGTGCGTGCTTTTACCTGAGCGACAGTAATGCGGCGACGTGACGTGCGAAGTTACGTAACCCTAGCGAGGCTGATTCTCCAGACAGCGAGGCAGCGTGAATCATACGGAGGGACTGAGCTTTGAGGAGTGTGTACCTAGGTACTTACACAGTGCGACAGGGATAGTGTGGTGAATTGCGAAACACAGGGGGCTGTTCCCTAGCCAGCGGACAGCGAAGCAGTGTGTAGTGGTGAGTGACTGGCTATCGTAAATAACTGTAGTTTGCGTACAAGGCAGAGTTGCAGATATTAATAGCGAGGACAGTAGTGTGAACGTAGGCTAAGTATGGAAGCTATAGTGACTAGTAGTGTCTTATGAAGTGAGGTTCAATGCTTATTGTGTGGTGTATTTTTTCCTGGCCTGCAATAAAGTTAATATGTCGTTAAAGAAACAATTGTGTTGTGCTTTCACCCACCGTAATCCAGCTAACGAGCTTGTCACTAGGGGTGGCACATAACAATAGCATTAGAAAACGGAATCTGGATTGGAACACCGTGTCGGAAGAGGAATGGCGGAACGACAGAACAAAGTGGAGAGGAACCATATTTGCCCCCAGCCAGTGCCAGCTGGAAAAGGGGAAATGAAGATGATGATGAGTAAGATTTGTATTTCCACCGCTAGATGGCACATCAGGTAGCTGGAGTTGCCGATAGGCTCCGCGCGTTGAAGGGAGAAATGCACCGCCACGCCATCAGTGGCCAAACTTATACGATATTGAGTAATACTATGTGTGTGTACAGGGTAGAACATACGATTCTTCAGGCCAGGAAGCTTCGAAACACGCGAAATACGTACAGTAAGAGGGGCGTGGTTCAGGATAAAACAGGAGGAAAAGTACAACATTTCTTTCTACTGTGCACAAGACCGGATCGAGCAAGTGCCACTGCGTAGGGCAGTCATGGGCAAAGTGTTGCCCTTGAGCTAGTCTAATCCGGCCCGCGACATAGTTTCGAATTACGCTGTCTACAATAACATATAGGTCGTATTTTCTGTTCTGTAAACATAGAAGTGAATAACTGTTTCAATCTCATTGTGTTTATACATTTTGTGTAATAGAGTCGCAGCTAGAACTGATTGAGTTACAATGTGACAATGAATTGAAGCAACTATTCCTCAACGTTTCGAAAAATGAGTTCTGCAAGGCCCTACCAAAATCAAGCTTCCCAAACTTGAAATCTCATGCACAGAAGATAACTGCCATGTTCGCAACTTCCTATATCTGTGAACAGGTGTTTTCTACAATGATGCTTCGCAAATATAGCCTCAGAAATAAAGTGACAGACCACAATTTAGCTGTGCTACTAAGAATCAGCTCCTCCCAGTTTCAACCAGATTATGAAAAACCTTTAGAAGCACAGTCACAGTTTCACTTGTCACACATTCCTTCCTCTTCTAACAAATAATGAAGGTGTCTTCATAGTGCAAAGATTGGTGCATTCTTGGAATACACGGTACCTGAGATTATAATTTTTAATGTTTTTGCATGTTTTTTCCTTCCTCTTTGTCAGACACCAACAGTGATCTTCTGTTCTCTCTTAGGGGTTCAGGTCGCTTATATTTTGTATGAGTCTGTTCCAGATATATATTCTGTGACCCACCTAGCGTCATATAACAACGAATCTCTGAAGCTCTTCAACTCTTCCTCGCGCAAGAGGAATTCCATATCCATTTGGCTACCAGATCCTGTTATCATCGCCAGCTATTTTCTCCTTGAGCAAGAGGACTACGTCTACTTCTTCACTCACCATGCTGCGCTGGTATCAACTGTTAGCAACTCCTTGAAGACCGGCTCAGCAAGAGATCAATTTTTGTATTTAAGTTGGCAATGCTTATATGTTCTCCTTTTGTGTCCTACCCCCCACTCTTTTCCCCTTCCCTGGTCCCTCCGTGCTCCGTTGAGCAGCTCTGACTTCTCAGTCGGCAGTTGAATCAATCAGTTAAGGCTCAACCAGAGCTAGCCTCCTGACCTAACGAGGCATTTTTTAAATTCCACGCCATGTTGGAACTCTAGGCATCAGTGAGGAACTTCACTTCGACATGCAACAATATGTCGTTAAAGAAACAATTGTGTTGTGCTTTCACCCACCGTAATCCAGCTAACGAGCTTGTCACTAGGGGTGGCACATAACAATAGCATTAGAAAACGGAATCTGGATTGGAACACCTCATCTTCATGGTTTTAACTTCCACGTGTTTTTAATGATACTTTTATAGACAGTGTGAAAGTATTTATTTTGGGGCAAAAATCATTCTTCGTGGGATTTGCCATGTTAAGCTTTCGCTTGTATAAGCCGACCTTACTATAAAGAGCTTTTCTTCAGCTATTCAAATGAGAAATCCTCTCACTACGTGGGATATTATCTAATTACCGTTGTCTATAATTCAACAAGCTAGTTCCTCCGCTGGATTTACATTAGCCCCATTTTACTGCTAAGATTGTTCCGGAACCTTCTAGATTCTGTACTCAATCTACAAGTCCTGCCGTCATGTATTTCTCACGTACTTGTGAGACTTCTATTTAAAATTGAATTATCTTATTTCTAAATTACTACATAGTGAAGTTTCGTCCACCGCGGGAATTTTCTATAGTGCATTTAATTGTAATTTACAACTTTCTCAAGAAATAGACTCTCACTTATCTAGTGAAACCAGTTATTTTCCTCATTGCAATAACTTCTTTTCCATAAACTTTGTGTCTCCACAGTGAACTTTTCATATATTTCAATGAACTATAGTGAAAACTAGTGCTTGCTCAACTTTTCTACCGCGTCGCGATCGTCCGCTTATATTCAAATAAGGCCATGAACATTTTCCTTAATTCCCATTTCTCTTTCCTAAACCTCTTACTAACAATCTGCAATAAACTTTTAATCTAGGTCTGTTCCAATAAGGTGTCATTCCAAGAAGTGCCCTTCCATTTTTGTTGGTTTATCATTAAGTATATCTGTATAATTACGTGTCTAGCACACGTTTCAAACTTACATTGTTCCTCCCTTCAAAAGCAGGGAAAACAATTCTCTCAACTCTTGAGTGAGTTATTTTTTGGTCTCGCTAAATGAAAACTGCCTCATTTAACTTGCGAGTCCTATTTAAAGTATATGAGGTCTAGAACCTTCCTTTTGATTAACTTTTCAGGTTCACAGTAAGTGACCTGCTCTTTTTGTATAATTCTCATAAAGTAATTCTGTTTAAATATAAGAAGTTGTAGGAACTTCCTTTTTATTCTTTATGTTTTCCATTTTGTTATCCTCGAAGTTGTTATTCTCGTTAGAATGTTCCTTCGGAGGTTTCTTATAGTACACTGCTTGTACTCCTGTACATGTTAAAACTTTAATTATTCCATTTTGCCTATTTTACTAAATCTTACCAAGATTTTAATACAAGGTTTAAAAAAACCTTAAAAATTGTCATTTGCCTGGAGCAATTTCTGAACGTTGTTGGAGGTCTACGACCCCAAATTGTTAACTACATAGAACATATTTATTTGTTAAAGTTACGCTTCTTTAAATTGTTAAATAAATTAAATATTTGTTTCTGGATTCATCATTTCTCTGATACTACAGTTAGGCAGGATCCTGGCTTTCCTAGCTCTTCCTAGGTTTATGCCCTCGTTTACACTCAATAAAGCTTTTACTATCTGTCTGGCCAGACCATCACCCTTCCCTATAGTACTTTTATACATGCTTGGGAGGAAATACACTCAAGCCTTTCTCTGGCAAACTGCCCAAGTCTTAGCTGTGGTTCCCGTCAGCTTTGACCAAGCTCGTACCCACTTTAGGTATCCGAGCACGGATTTGCGGTGGCAACCGCTTCTAAATGGATTGAAAGTCAAATTAATAACTTTTGTGGGACTCTCCTCCTATTTTTCTATCCTTCTTTTCCAATCCCAAATCTACTTCCTTCTCTTAATCATCTTCCCTTGGTGGGTGGGTTATTCCTCAGCCAATAAACTACCCAAAGATTGGTACCAGAAACCCGGGAGAGTCCTTTTTTCAGTTTTTCTATTTGGCAATATTCTGCAAATTATTAATATTTATTTTGAATTTTTCAGCTATAACTACATCATGCAAAGCCTGTGAACGAGAAAGAGGCCGCTCCTGTCTACTTTGGGGTGTCCTGTTCTTTATACCCATTTGCTGCTGCAAACTTGACAGCATCTCCAAGGTTCTACAGTTTCGTGAGTTGTATTTCAATTTATTCTCTTTGTCATGGCCCCTACTGAAAAAGATGAAACTCTCATTGCCAGACGTTCTTCCTATAAAGGGCAACTCACTAGATTCAGAAATTTCATCAGCAAATTAAATCCCGCCGAGTGTGATTTAGATATCTTAACACAACGCCTTAAGTTGTACGAACGGTCTTATGATTATTATGACCAAATTCAAACCGAGATTGAATCCGCTTGCCCAGAACTGCAATCGGATCGGGACGAGGTCGAACCCTTGTACTTTGAAGGGATTGCAAAGGCCCACCAATTGATCCGCAATATCTCAGAACCGGACACTAGGGTCATCAATCCGGCCCAGTTCGCACCCGCTTCAGTTCACGAGAACAAACCGAAACCGTTACTTCCCAAGATAAGCCTACCGCACTTCTCAGGCAAGGAAGGTGAATGGTATTCTTTTTACGAACTTTACTGCTCCCTAATTCATGAAAATATCAAGATCCCAGACATACATAAATTTTACTTCCTCCGCACTTCTTTGGAATGTGAGGCCTTAGCCTTAGTGGAGTCACTGCCTTTAAGCGCAGAGAACTACCACATCGCCTTTAATCTCCTTAAAGAGAGATATGGCAATTTACGTTTGAGTGTCGCTCGACACATCCGTTGTTTGTTTAACCTACCAGCCGTCAAACCTAATGACGTCACCTCCTTAAGAGACCTCTTAGACTCTATGCAGTTAAATGTCAGAGCGTTATACCAACTAAAACAGCCTGTCCAAACATGGGACACCATACTTATTCACCTAGCTACATCAAGATTCGATTTTTCGACACTGAAGGCCTGGGAGATCGAACTCGCCTGCAACAAGGAACATTCGTTCGAACACCTTATCTCGTTTCTCAACAGTCGATGTCAATTCCTTACAGCACTCGCATTTCAGTGCGAAAAAGTCGAAACGAATCCTCAGTGTCAAATTTTTGAAAAAAAAACTTGCTTCTTCAAAGGGTAATCAGCCCTCATCTGTCGAGAACAAGCAAACCCGTTCTTCTTTCAATCATTCAAGAGAAGATATCAGGCCGCTTAACAAATCGTTAAAATGCACGCTCTGTAAAAAGCTTCACACATTGTATTCGTGCAAATCCTTTAAAGAATTGTCTGTCGAAGATCGAAGGAAGTTTGTCTTGAATAGCAAACATTGTTTCAACTGCTTATCACCTAAGCATTCTTCTTCGAACTGTACGTCATCAAATCTCTGTTTTCATTGCAAAAAACCGCATCATTCTTTATTGCACGTTCACGATAAATCGAGGTCATCAGTACCTGCCTCTTCAAGCTCCTTGCAGAGCTGCTCCGAACAAACTAATGCTTCTTCCTGCATTTCCAACGCCGACACTTCTCACAGTGCGCAAACCCTTTTGACCACTGTACAATTTGAAATCCAAGATAAATTTGGAAATTGGTTTCGAACCCGTGGTCTTCTCGATTCCGCTTCAACGCACAACTTTGTTTTGCAATCGTTGATTAAAAAACTAGGTCTTTCGTCATCGCCTACTTCTATCAATGTGACCGGCATTGACAATTTGAAAACTCAAGTTTTGCAGTCTTCAAAATTGAAAATCAGAGACGTTTGCCAAAGAAACACCAATCTTAATTTAAACTGTCTCATTCTTACCAGTATTGGCAAGGACACTCCAAGTCACTCTATTAATACCTCCGGATTAAAGATTCCTTCGCACTTAAGGTTAGCCGATCCTCAGTTTAATGCTGAAGGTCCCATTGATGTACTTTTCAGTGCCAATGTTTTTTGGAAGTGCCTTCGCAAACAAACACGCAAGTTATCTTCAACCGTGGTCGCCAGAGACACCGATTTTGGTTGGGTTATTACTGGTGAAATTCAGCATCCCAGTGTTCAAACCAAAGCGCAATGTCATTTCGTTACATCTGACATAAATCCTATTTCTGAAAAAGAGAACGCTCATGTTTCAGATCTCAATATTTTTGAAAACCACTTGTCGAAACGATGTCTTATCGTGAACAACTACACTACCTCTGTAAGTTGTTTAAATGGTTTTTCCTTCTTCCCGCACAAAATGGCCATTCAAGTTCGCCTTGCTTTGTGTTATTTCGTCTATCTTCTTATGTCATTTTTTATAGCAGTTAATTGCTTAAACTTTTCCTCGAAAACTATCTTCCCCTTGTGTAAAACCATGGCTATCAGTCACCATCACTTTGCTGTACGCTATGTTTCACTTCTTTCGCTATGTAGAAGGATGGCCACGGCCGTCTCCTCCCTCCTTCCTCACAATTGGAAGTTGCTTTTGAAACCGCTTGAAACTCTGAATTCTATAGCATCTAGAATAACTATTCTTATGCATAACCTTCTTCTCAATGTCCCAGCTTGTCTTCTTTGCTCGGAAGAATTAAGCTTCTTTTTGTTGAAAATTGTCCGATTTCGTGATCCTCTCAATTATGTGAAATTGATTTCCTACTTTATTTCATATAGCTTTAAATTGTTTGTTCACGTCCAAGTTACGATTGACTGCATGCCGTCCAAACTGAATATCTGCTTTAAGTTACAGCTGATTCAACTAGTGTGTGTGTACTTTGAACTGCTTGTTTTTCAAACTTGTTTGTATACAAGTCTGAGGAACGCCAAGTTGTTGTTTATTTCCTGTACGCTTGACACAGTTCAAAGCAAGTTCCTCTTATCTCAGCTTTGGCTGATTGCCAACCATTGTCTGGCGAGCCGCTACCGTAATCTCGGAAGCCGTTCACCTACTTCCAAAAATAAACTTGTTCTAGTTAAGGACTCTTTCAGCTATTTATATGTCTTATCTCGTTGTACTATGTGTGTCAAGGCCGTGCTTGTTTACGTCTCTCACTTACTCACGCTCGTATCTTACAATTGTTTCGATTCTTGCTTCAAAACTTCGTTGCGTATTTCTCACGCGCTCACGTATTTCACTTTGCTTACATCTTTTGCGATCTTAATGTTCATTGATGAACAAACTGGTTTTTTCTCGTCGTCACATTCGATGTGTTTTTGTATTCATACTTGTCATGTCACGTTTCTCGCTGACTTAAGTATTTTTCTGAGTAACCCCTTTGATACTCATTATGACTTGAGGTCATTGTTTATGGCTACTCGTTTGTTACCTATGGCGTTCTTGCTTTCTACTCGCATAGTTCCTTTGTTTATTTGGTATATTCTTATCCTGAATAGATGTACTTGTTTCTATACGCTTTGTTTAAACTTGTTAATTCTCCTTTTGCATTGTATCGCAATCTTTACTAGTGCTTTATTTCCCTCAGCTTCTAGTTATTTCGTGATTGAAAGTGTTGATAATTCTCGCCTTTTAACTCCGCTTTCCAATGACCCTGATGACCTCCTTCCACTTACACCTGGTCGCTTCCTTACACGCACTTCTCTCTCTGCCCCTCCTCCCCTTCCTAATTCTTTCAGGGATTTTGATTTACCTATTGTTTGGCGTAAACTTGAAGCCCTCCGTAATTCTTTTTGGAAGAGATGGAACTTGGAATATTTAACTTCCTTGCAGCGGAGGCAGAAGTGGTTTCTTTCCAGTCCCGACATTCAAGTGGGAGACTTGGTCTTAGTTAGGGATGTTACCCCCCCCCCCTAGTCTGGCCTTTTGGAAGAGTGACCGAGTGTTACCCTGGAAGAGATAGGAGAGTCAGGGTATTCAGAGTCTTGACCACTAATGGTCAGATCACAAGACCACTTCTCCGCAATTGCTTATTACTGTACTTGTTTTTCTTGTTCGCTGTTGGTGTCTGCCCCTCCCAGTATGGTGCATTCTTGGAATACACGGTACCTGAGATTATAATTTTTAATGTTTTTGCATGTATTTTCCTTCCTCTTTGTCAGACACCAACAGTGATCTTCTGTTCTCTCTTAGGGGTTCAGGTCGCTTATATTTTGTATGAGTCTGTTCCAGATATATATTCTGTGACCCACCTAGCGTCATATAACAACGAATCTCTGAAGCTCTTCAACTCTTCCTCGCGCAAGAGGAATTCCATATCCATTTGGCTACCAGATCCTGTTATCATCGCCAGCTATTTTCTCCTTGAGCAAGAGGACTACGTCTACTTCTTCACTCACCATGCTGCGCTGGTATCAACTGTTATCAACTCCTTGAAGACCGGCTCAGCAAGAGATCAATTTTTGTATTTAAGTTGGCAATGCTTATATGTTCTCCTTTTGTCTCCTACCCCCCACTCTTTTCCCCTTCCCTGGTCCCTCCGTGCTCCGTTGAGCAGCTCTCACTTCTCAGTCGGCAGTTGAATCAATCAGTTAAGGCTCAACCAGAGCTAGCCTCCTGACCTAACGAGGCATTTTTTAAATTCCACGCCATGTTGGAACTCTAGGCATCAGTGAGGAACTTCACTTCGACATGCAACAAAGATAAGTACCTTCTTCAAGTTTTAACCTCATCTTCATGGTTTTAACTTCCACGTGTTTTTAATGATACTTTTATAGACAGTGTGAAAGTATTTATTTTGGGGCAAAAATCATTCTTCGTGGGATTTGCCATGTTAAGCTTTCGCTTGTATAAGCCGACCTTACTATAAAGAGCTTTTCTTCAGCTATTCAAATGAGAAATCCTCTCACTACGTGGGATATTATCTAATTACCCGCTGTCTATAATTCAACAAGCTAGTTCCTCCGCTGGATTTACATTAGCCCCATTTTACTGCTAAGATTGTTCCGGAACCTTCTAGATTCTGTACTCAATCTACAAGTCCTGCCGTCATGTATTTCTCACGTACTTGTGAGACTTCTATTTAAAATTGAATTATCTTATTTCTAAATTACTACATAGTGAAGTTTCGTCCACCGCGGGAATTTTCTATAGTGCATTTAATTGTAATTTACAACTTTCTCAAGAAATAGACTCTCACTTATCTAGTGAAACCAGTTATTTTCCTCATTGCAATAACTTCTTTTCCATAAACTTTGTGTCTCCACAGTGAACTTTTCATATATTTCAATGAACTATAGTGAAAACCAGTGCTTGCTCAACTTTTCTACCGCGTCGCGATCGTCCGCTTATATTCAAATAAGGCCATGAACATTTTCCTTAATTCCCATTTCTCTTTCCTAAACCTCTTACTAACAATCTGCAATAAACTTTTAATCTAGGTCTGTTCCAATAAGGTGTCATTCCAAGAAGTGCCCTTCCATTTTTGTTGGTTTATCATTAAGTATATCTGTATAATTACGTGTCTAGCACACGTTTCAAACTTACATTGTTCCTCCCTTCAAAAGCAGGGAAAACAATTCTCTCAACTCTTGAGTGAGTTATTTTTTGGTCTCGCTAAATGAAAACTGCCTCATTTAACTTGCGAGTCCTATTTAAAGTATATGAGGTCTAGAACCTTCCTTTTGATTAACTTTTCAGGTTCACAGTAAGTGACCTGCTCTTTTTGTATAATTCTCATAAAGTAATTCTGTTTAAATATAAGAAGTTGTAGGAACTTCCTTTTTATTCTTTATGTTTTCCATTTTGTTATCCTCGAAGTTGTTATTCTCGTTAGAATGTTCTTTCGGAGGTTTCTTATAGTACACTGCTTGTACTCCTGTACATGTTAAAACTTTAATTATTCCATTTTGCCTATTTTACTAAATCTTACCAAGATTTTAATACAAGGTTTAAAAAACCTTAAAAATTGTCATTTGCCTGGAGCAATTTCTGAACGTTGTTGGAGGTCTACGACCCCAAATTGTTAACTACATAGAACATATTTATTTGTTAAAGTTACGCTTCTTTAAATTGTTAAATAAATTAAATATTTGTTTCTGGATTCATCATTTCTCTGATACTACAGTTAGGCAGGATCCTGGCTTTCCTAGCTCTTCCTAGGTTTATGCCCTCGTTTACACTCAATAAAGCTTTTACTATCTGTCTGGCCAGACCATCACCCTTCCCTATAGTACTTTTATACATGCTTGGGAGGAAATACACTCAAGCCTTTCTCTGGCAAACTGCCCAAGTCTTAGCTGTGGTTCCCGTCAGCTTCGACCAAGCTCGTACCCACTTTAGGTATCCGAGCACGGATTTGCGGTGGCAACCGCTTCTAAATGGATTGAAAGTCAAATTAATAACTTTTGTGGGACTCTCCTCCTATTTTTCTATCCTTCTTTTCCAATCCCAAATCTACTTCCTTCTCTTAATCATCTTCCCTTGGTGGGTGGGTTATTCCTCAGCCAATAAACTACCCAAAGATGAAGGAATTCTGGGCTAAGTTGAAACCTCACAAGAGCTAGAAACCTCGTGGTCCAAGGGGCCTCAGCGAACCAAGAAGAAGGTGTGTCCTTTTTTCCTAAGTTTTCTACCATTGTAGCCTTTAAGTTTTGTTTGATTAAAAATACAGAAATAAAGAGTTTATACGGTAATCTATTTGTAAACATGTGTTCTTTTATGTTTTGCTCGCCTAGATTATTTTGTATCGCATCTGGCCTTGTCCCTAAAAAGAGGTAGGTTTCGCAGACAACTGATAAGTGAAGGTCAGTTCCACCAGACTTGGAACAACAAGGTTTCTAATATGCTTCCCTTTCCTTCTAAGATAAGATATGTACACGCGACAGCCGATGCAATCCTGCCGACCTGAACATGACAAATAGCCTTCCCGAAGGTGATTGCCTTAACATGGAATTGTTTGAGAACCACTCGCCGTATGCAGATCCACCCCAACAATTATTTCTTCGGTTTTCTTATGCTGCACAGCTTGGTGTAATCCCAAAATCATAATACTGTTACACCCGCCTCAGGAGTCTCTTCTAAAGGGCTTTCACTCGCTAGGCATATATTAAAAGAGGTATTCCAAGAGACGAAGGGGGATGAAACTTAGGGGCGTAAGCTGGAGGAGGTAGGAATAGCGGTACCGCGAGGCGCGTGCGAGGAAGCTAGCCGATATACGAGGACAGATCAAAAAGTAAGTTGCACTTCCCAGTTATGGCCATTTATTACACCACCTATACAACAGCTACACGTCTATAACGACATACAATGTAACGTCACTTTTCCACAAAGTTTCCAAGAGACTCCAAACATTTCTGCGAACGCACAACCAACTTGTCGATGCCGGATGCATAGAAAGTTCCTCCAGCGTTCAACAACCACACGGAGACAGCGGCCTTCACCTCCTCATCGGTCTGGAAACGTCGACCACCGAACTCCGTTTTGAGCTTACCGAACAGATGCAAGTCACATGGCGCTAGGTCGGGACTGTAGGGCGGATGTTGCCAGACCTCCCACTTGAAACGCTGCAGCAGTTCGCTCGTTTGGCGGGCCTTGTGAGGTGTTGCGTTATCATGCGTCAAACCTACACGGGCCTCAATTTCCTCCGGCGCTTCTCTTTAATCCCTTTACGCAACCGGTGCAACGTTTGACAATACTACGCCGCGTTGATCGTCGTTCCTTTCAGCATGAATTCCACGTGCAGCGTCGCCATTTCTCTCAGGTGAATGCGCCGGTTCTGTTTAATGATCGCATTCACACTGTTAACATTTGCACGGGTCCTGAACGTTGCGGGCCTGCCCTCGCGATATTCGTCCGTGATATCCGTGCTTCGAATTGCTGACATCACTTTACGATCCCTTGCCGGGAAATGGCCCGCTCCCCATACACAGCACTAACATCTCGATGAATGTCCGTGCAATTCTTCCTTTTGCCCATAGGAATCGGATTGTCGCACGCATCTCATATTTGGAGTGAACCGCCATTGCATTTGGCCGCTATTCACACCATACATGACGAGACACCACAGCGACCTGCCTAACAGACGTGTGGGCAGTGTCTGTCCCTTTCTCCGCTGTGCCCACGTTTGCGACACACAGCGCGTTAGAGCAACTAACTTTTTGATCCACCTTTGTAGTTGGCTAAGCGGTGCCCGTGACCTTGGAAGAGCGTGGAGCGAAGGCGGAACGCTGCGTAAGCTCAACAACCACTGTGGCGGGAATAATGAAAGCACAAAGTGAGGGTTTGTACTGACGTTTATGTATTCAGCAATGCGACATGTGTGTGATGAATTGATACAGAGTTATGTAGGTTTGGCGTGGGTAGGTATTAGTATAGATGTGAATTGCAACTCTCCAGTACGATGTAGATGTAGATGCTCTGTGCTGAGTGTCGTGTAGGGCTACGGGCCGTCGCCGGCAGCAATTCTGTAGGCAACTGTCCCCGGGTTCTCCGTATCGTCTCTATTTATAGTATAGCTCTTGTGTGCCGTTTAGTCGGCGGGTTTAGTGTTGTAGTACGCATGTATTTTTTCCTTGTTGGTCTGCAACCTCGTATGTTTATGATTGTTGCTCAATATGTCTCACCGTTTGTTCTTCTGGTATATCAGGTCTCTATGTCATATATGGGGTATAAGGGGTTTCTAAGGGCGTTGCAGCTTACAGCTTAATTAGCTGGGGATGTAATAATACCAACGATTCGACTGCTAGTCATGTTTAAAAATATCACTAAACAATTTTTTCGCCCGCTAAATCATGAACCTTTCATTATACGTCTATCACGCCTTTCGACGCTTTCTGACCTAGGGAATAATATTTTCCCGGATGTCCAGTTAATATGTAGGTATATTCTGAATAGAACATTAATTATTAGGCATTTCTAGACATTCTAGGAACATGAAACTTGGTACCAGGGAAGCTGATACAAGGTCTCTACATTTCTTTTAAAATAATCTAAACATTTCTTGTGAGCCGAGCTGGAAGGGTTTGAAATGGCTGCTTGGGCGAAACACAGCGTAAGCTCGCAAGCGCAAGTATTTCTTTTTAGTTTTTTTTCCAAAGCGATGACCTATTAGTTTTGAGGGCTCAAACGTTTCTTGATTGTCCAAACTAACTTTTAATATCAAACCCAGAGAAAAGTTTGAGGAATATTTCTGAGATATTAAGGAGGTATTGTTGTGGTGTAATGATGTATAATATGAACGAAAATGAAAATACACATGAATTAATGCAACGTTTTTCAGGTATCCTAGGTAACAGTGAAGCTGATGTTCCTATGATCCCTAGAAAATCTGAATATCTGCGTTTTGCGAGGAGGCCGAGTTGGCGTAAGTATGCAAGTACATTTTCACCCATAGCTGAATTTCTTTTCCAAAGTTATCACCTCAAGTTTCAGTGAATAATAATAATAATAATAATAATAATAATGAAAATGAAAATCCACAGCCTGCTTCCAGTCTCCGATCGGGTCAGGAATGGAATGAATGAAAACCCCATCTAGGACGAGGATATGAAATGTGCCGGCTGCCGAGGCTTGACGCACTCCTCTGGGGCAATGATTAAATGAATGACAGATGAAATGAAATGATAGTGGAGAGTGTTGCTGGAATGAAATTTTTACAGGGAAAACCGGAGTACCCGGAGAAAAACCTGTCTGCCTCCGTTTTGTCCAGCACAGATCTCACATGGAGTGACCGGGATTTGAACCACGGATCCAGCGGTGAGAGGCCGGCGTGCTGCCGCCTAAGCCACGGAGGCTTCCAATAATAATAATAATAATAATAATAATAATAATAATAATAATGCGAACCTACGGCACTACTAGAGAGTTGTTCTTCCGGAATCATTGTACGCCTCCGAAACTATACCTCTAGGAGGCCACTCTCAATTTGGTGAAATCGAAAAGTAAGAACGTAAAGTTCTCAGGAAAATATATGGCCCCGTTTATGTTAATAGTACAACATAAGGCTTAAAAGGAAAACCACAGACTTGTACACAGTAATCAATAAGTTCACTGATACCGTGCGTAAGAGACGATTGAAATTCTAAGGTCACATCTGCAGAATGGACAACACCACATATGCAACAAAACTGCTCGATGTAATAAATTCAAAGAAGGTCAAAATCAGTTGATCAGAAGAAATCAAACAGGACTTAAAAGAAATAAACATTACAGAAGATAGCATCATGAATCGCAAGACTTTTGGAGCTCTAGTTACAAATCACTCTTTCACCGAAGACGCTAAAAAGACCACTGGAAAAAAATGGGCGGAAGAACGTAAGAAGGGGCATAGCGAGATCATGAGGAGATTTTTGGGAGGAGAAGAAGAGGAAACACCATCAACCCAAGTCAACAAGTTCAAACGCGCTCCCTAAGTGGGCAAAACGAAAAATGAAGAAGAATAACAATATAGTACATTATGCAACGAGCCTATAATGGCTATAATTAAGACACGAGTATTTTTATAAAACGAGCGTATGCGAGTTTTATAATTTCCATACGAGTGTCTTAATTACCATTATAGGCGAGTTGCATATGACTGTTTATGTTCGACGATAATTATAACTTTATTATATGTTTTAACATAAATATTCATAAATATCTGTTGAGAGTCTGCTACTTGAATTTTGTGATCGCAGAGCGAGCGTTGGGTGTTATATCTCTGTCTTTCAAGATCTCTGGACGACCGACGCATGCGCTCTGTGTGCTTGCAATGCCATATGCAGGCCATATGTTTACATCTGCCGCCCCTCAGTATTATTGTCACCGGAGTTGTTTGAAGACAATGAATGCGCTGTGTTGAAATTATATTAAGGTACAGTGCTATTTGTTGTCTCATATTCGCCAGTTTATTTACGCGAACATATGGACGGTGCGTATTCCATGCCGGTAATTTATTATAGTTCGATGTTGTGTTTATGTCCGACATGTTGGATTTTGAGCGCACGCGTGAAGGTATCGTTACCTAATTGGTCAATGGACGAGCTCTGATTGGCTGGAGAAACTGTATTATAATGAAAAAGAGTGTTATAATGACCATCATTATGATACAGTTTTCTGACCCATAATAGTGAGGGTCGAACATAAATAACATTAACTAACCAAAGTAAAATACAACAAGACATCCCTTTCATGGGGTGTCCAAAATAAAACAGTATAAGTCAGTGATCGAACCAGGAGCACTGTGCGCAGCGGAGACCCTAAACATGAATTTCTAAGGCCAGGTGGAGCAACTCGAATTAAAGGGAAGGAAATATTTTAAAAAAAATATCACAGAACCAAAATTTCAGGATAATAAGACAATAATCATCAAGAATGAGACCCTCTAAAACAAAATTGAAAAACTCTCAGAAACTATGCGAAAAAGGAGGATAAATGTTTACGGTCATCTATTCAGAATGAACTTTAATCGATTAACCAAACTAATCTTTTATTTCTTCCATAACCACAAAACAAAACCCACATAGTTTAAAGAAACTGAAAAAGTCTCAGTAGAATTAAAAAGTACAGAAAATTCGCCACTCAATAGAAAAGCTAAATTAATTACTTAGGACGAAAATCTAAGGTTCCATGACAAATCTTCACTAAAATCCAAACCCATCATCACGGAAGAACAGAGGAAAAGAAGATCAGAAAGAACGAAGAGTTACAGACTACTAAGAAATGATTGATTCAAAGTATCCTAAAGGGGGTTATATTAAATAATAATAATTATAATTATAATAATAATATCGTATGGCCTCGGTTGCCGGGTGCAAGTTTTGTTATTTGACGCCAAGAGGGCAGCTAGCATGTCGTTCCTTAGAGCGCTATAAATGTCAACGGGGTTAGATATCAAAGCTCATTGACACATAGCGCTATCTAGTAGAGAATGGAGGAATTTTGTGTTGGCGGATAATCCGAGATTAATTTTGCCATACTGAACACGGCCTACTGAATTCAAATGGGTTCTTTAACATGCCAACAATATATGACGTGCGTGTCGTGATTTTTGTTGCCTTTCAAAAATCATTTACCGCGGCCAGGAGCGATCCTGCAAGCTTGGGGTTGGTAGTCCGACCCGATAACCACTCACCCACCGTGGCAAGCATAATAATAATAATAATAATAATAATACTAATGTTTGGAAAGAAACGATATCAGAGAAGAAGATACACCACAGAGAGATATTTTAGGTAAAAAGTGCTAAACATGGAAGGATTCCAAAGGAGGAAGGGAAAGAAAACCGGCTGTAATGGTCCGAGGAAAGGAAGAGGAAACATAGTGAGTCGACGAAGGAATACCGGAGGAAGAAGAAGGAACAGCAAAGGACAAAGCATTGAAATTGGCTCGTGGTTCCTACACGACCGAAACGATAATAATAATAATAATAATAATAATAATCTTCTTCTTCTTCTTTTGCTTTAGCGTTTGTCCCACCTCGTGGCAGGGTCCGCTATTTGAGTCCGCTGTCTCCACTTTACTCGGTCATGGGCCATGTCCGGATGAAGGTTGACGCCTTTCAAATCCCTGTGCAGTGTATCGGCCCAACGTTGTCTCGGTCGCCCCTTTGGTCTTTTCCCGGCGACCTCCAGTGTGTAGCCCTGTTTTTCAATGGTGTCCGCTCCTGACCGTAGCACATGCCCAAACCATCGCAGACGACCCTCACGCATTTTGTTACTGATTGCTGCGATACCAAATCGTTCCCTTATTCTTTGATTGGGGATGTGATCCAACCTAGTAATGCCAGCTGTCCATCTAAGCATCTTGGTCTCCATGACACTTAGCCTACGTTCTGCTTCCTTCGTGGTCGGCCAACATTCGGTACTATAAAGCGCTACGGGACGAATGACAGTGCGTTTTCGATTTTAGGTGGTCTTTCATCTGGCGATCGCACATGACACCTGTCGTTGTTCGCCACTTCATCCACGCAGCATTAATTCTTATGTTGACCTCCTCGGTGAGACGACCTTCAACAGTTATCGTAGAGCCAAGATACTTAAATTTTGTCGTTCGAGGCAGATCATCGCCGTCGACTTGGATTGTTCCGATTTCTCCAGCATCCGTTGTCATATATTCTGTTTTAGCTTTGTTAAGCCGCAGGCCATATTGACTTAAACGATCACTCCATTCCTGGACTTGATGTTGGAGATCCAGCTTGTTTTGAGCGGCCAACATAACGTCATCAGCGTACAGAATGGTCCAAGGTAACGGTTGTTGTAGATCTGCAGTAACCGTGTCCATGACCATAATGAACAGCAATGGTGACAGGGCCGAACCTTGATGAACACCAACTGTTACACGGAATTTTTCTGACGCTCCTGCGGTGGCTTGGACGTAACTTCTTGGCTCCGCGTAGAGCAACTGTACCCAGTTGACAAGGTACTCTGGGATGCCATGTTGTCGGAGAGTCAACCAGATCAAGTCGTGCGGTACACGATCAAAAGCCTTTTCGAGGTCTAAGAAAGCAAGGTGCAACGGCTTATTCTTTTCACGATGCTTTTCAACTAAAAGCCGTGTGGCGTGGATTGCATCTGTTGTGCTGCAATTTTTCACAAATCCAGCTTGGTTTTTGGTCAGCTGGGTGATTGCACGTATCCTCTTATCAAGAATGCACTCGAAGACCTTCATGGTGTGACAGAGGAGTCGAATTGGTCTGTAATTAGCACACTCGGCTGGACTTCCCTTCTTTTTGAAGATAGGTATCGTGATGCTATGTTGCCAATCAAGTGGCGTTCGTCCTTCTTTGACTATTTGGTTGAAGAGTCTTGCCAACCAACCCGCTGGATCCCACTTCTGAGAGCACCATAGCTCCGCCGCGATGTCATCTGGACCAGTTGCCTTCCCTGGTTTCATTTGTTTCAAGGCCCCTGCAACCTCTAAGACATCAATAGGTTTGATAGGACCTTCGACAGCAGTAGCGACAGGTATCTGGTTGTGCTGGAATTCCTCTGTTGAGACCTTCTCAAAGTAATTTCGCCAACGTTCTCTCGCCTTCTTCCAGTCGACTAGCAAAACGCCCTTATCGTCATTGATGCCATAGAAGCGTTGGATATCTTGAGATTTATGGTGCCTGGATTTGACGAGGCGATAGATGTCCCGCTCTCCCTTGCGTGTGTCCAGCTTCGCGTAGAGGTCTGCGTACCGAGCCGATTTTGTCAAAGCAACAGTCTTCTTCGCTTCCCTGCGTGCTACTTTGCAAGCATTCCAACGAGAAGGTGTTTTGTCTTCCAGAAACTCGTGGTAAAGCTGCTTCTTCTTGCGTACCGCAGTTTTGACTGCGTCATTCCACAGCCATGTGTCCTTATCAATCCGACGTCTTCCTGGCTTCGTAAGTCCAAGAATGGCATGCGTGACTTCGTGAACAGCTTTCTTCATTTTTGCCCAGCTTTCTTCAACGGTAGTAATCGGTGGCAGCGTAAGACGTCTAATGACTTCTTCTTCATTCTCTTTAAATTGCCACCATCTGATTCTCGCCGGTCCTGTTCGTGCCTGTATGACCATTGGCGGCTTTACACGGAGCTTGCAGATAACTGGTCGGTGTTGGGTCGCAACTGTTTCGTAAGGGACGACTTTAGTGTCCAACACGTCTTTAAGGTCTTTGCGCCTTACCAGAATGTAGTCAATTTGTGTTGTATTTGTGCCGCTGTAGTATGTGATTAGATGTGAATCACGTTTATTAAACCATGTGTTCGTAATGACTAGGTCATGGGTTTCCGCATAATCTAGAATTCTCAGTCCGTCGTCGTTCCTCTCACCATATCCGAATCCGCCATGGGCGGCATGGTCTTCTTTCAAGCGATCGACATGTCCATTTAGGTCGCCCGCAACTATGAGGTAGTCCTCTAAGGACACTTCAGCGGTCTTTTCGTCAAGCAACGCCCAGAAGGCGTCTTTGATCGTTGCCGGTAGGCCTGTCTGAGGAGCATAGGCGCTGAAGAGGTGGATTTTTCTTCCATCGGCGATGTAGACGATTTTCATCAGACGATCATCATACCGCTGGACTTCGGAGACAGAACCATCAAACTGTGCTGATACTGCAATTCCCACACCACTGGTAGTTCCACGTGTACCGTTATAATACAACTTGTATCCACACCCAATGTTGTACGCCTTATCACCACTCCACCGTGTTTCCTGTACAGCACAGGCATCGATGCGCCTCATTTCTAGCGCTTTCGCTAGCTCATTGTAACGTCCAGACATAGTTCCGACATTAAGTGATGCAATTCGGGATGTAGGGGCTAGCTTGTTTAGCCGTCGCCGCCCGTGCGACGGTAACCCTTGCATACTTCTCGCGCCAACCGGGCCTCGTCGTCGCGCGTCAGTAGTGTGTTTTGGCCGGTTCTATACCCTCCTCCTCCACACCCTCCACACAAGATGGCGGCAGCCCGATAACTCCCGAACCCATGGTCGGATTTTGACGAATGAGGTGTCATTGAACTCGTGCTGATACCCCCTTTTCTATGAACAACATATTTCCATCCCAAAGATAAAACCTACCCCTACTAGGGGGTGAAATTGTATTTTTTTTTTTTAGAGAATCTCTCTTTTCAATTGCAACATGTGAGAGTTTGAATGTCGATATGGAATGAAACGTCGTTCTACATAAAGTGCATATGTGCGGTGAATAGCCACTATGAATTAACATGCTTGTTTTATGTTTTTACGCATGCCCACTCATGGCTTTTGTAAGAGGGTGGGGGAGTGGATCCCTATGGATGGGTTATTGTTGACGGGTCATTGTTGGCGGGGTCATTGTTGTCGGGTCCTTGTGGACGAGTCCTTGTGGACAATTCCTTGTGGACAGGTCCTTGTGGACGAGTCCTTGTGGACAAGTCCTTGTGGACAGGTCCTTGTGGACGAGTCCTTGTCCCTTTGGACCGATCCCTTTGGACGGGTCCCTTTTGGACCGGTTCCTACGGACTGGCTCATGAAATTATTTAAATTATGTCAAAGGGCCTAACTACATTTCGCGTGTGTGTTGAACTGACGTTGTTTACCACTACTATAATGGGATAACGATATGAAAGGAAAGTGGTGAAATACATGTGAACATACAAGGGATCTAACTCGGTGGATGGATGTGTTCTAACGAGTCATTTGTAGTTGAAAGAGAATAATACATGTTCTTAAGATGTTAAAACTGAGAGATGGCACGTGCAGTAAGACGTCTTGTTACTTCCTGTGTCATATTACAGACATGACAGAGAGCGCACAGATCTGTTGCTATGACTAACACTGCAGTAATTTGAAACCGCAAGTGTTCATGAAGACAATGGATGATGAACATGCAAAGTTAGCAGTTATTGGATATTACACAGGTGTTCCTTCCGGTGTCATGTTGCCGACATACTAGAGAGCGCACACTGCTGTTGCTATGACTGACACTGCAGTAATTTGAAACCCCATATGTTGACTAAGGCAATGGGTGATGATCATGCAAAGTCAGCAGTCATTGGATACCACACAGGTGTTCCTAGTGTACTTTGGACTCTCAGCTGTATTGGGAAAGGAATTGCAATGATCTGCAAAAAACTGCTGACACGAGCGATGAGAGTTTATATAAGAGGGGTGTCATATATCTCTCTACTGTCAGTCTTTATTACTCGCTTTGAGTGAACAGTGCTCTATTACTGCTCAAGAGTTGTAAAAAAAGCCGTTTTGGTAGAAAATCATTAAATTATTTTGCAAGGTAAGTACTTATTATTAATGGATTGCAGTCTTTTATTACTAATTGATGTTGAAGTTATTGATTGGAATGTATTTATTGATTGATTGATTGATTGATTGATTGATTGATTGATTTGTTTGCAGATAATTGGGTACCTGTAGGTTACCAGATTCCTACAATCTATTCATTCAGTGACAGCAGTTGATAAATTATAAAAAGGTAAGTGCCCCCCTCTAATAACTTTTAAACAGTTAGAGTGATATTTTCCAATGTTCACCACTACATGTCAGTGAAAATGGTATATTTGGCAGTCAAAAGTTGGAACTACTTAACCATGGTGTGTAAAGCTAATTTTGTAGGTTAGATTTTTATTACCGCTCTATTAAGTCTGAATGTTCATTGCTAGGTGTCAGTGTCAGAGGGAATATTTAAAGACTTAACCTCAGTTCACCTAACATAACCTAACTTTACCTAACTTAACCTTATCATGTGACATGTTTTACAAGTTTAAACTTGTTTTAAGACTGGCTATGACGTCACACTTAGCTCACTTAACTGGCGATTGCTGGTTTCTATCACGTGACATGTTCTACAAGTTTAGACTTGTTTTAAGACTGGCTATGACGTCACACTTAGCTCACTTAACTGGCGATCGTTGGTTTCTATCACGTGACATGTTCTACGAGTTTAGACTTGTTTTAAGACTGGCTATGACGCCACACTTAGCTCACTTAACTGGTGTTCGCTGGTTTCTACCACTCTATCAAGTTCCAATGTTCACCGCTAGGTGTCAGTGACAGTGGTATATAGTAACCCTCAGTTAGAACTACATAAAGTTAGACTTGCTAGGAGTTCACAGATGATTGATTTAAATACCCTGCTATAACCATTGACTGGAATATAATTAAACTATTTATATTGTACTTTTTGTTTTATCTTTTATTAACATTGATGATTTCTTTCTTTTATAGGTAATTTCGAAAGTGATCATCATGTTCAAGTGTGGTGACTGTAAGAAACAGTTCTCAAGACCTGACAACCTTCAACGACACGCAAATGCTAAACATGACATTAAAATGTTTGTGTGCAGTCATTGTGCTATGACATTTAACAGACAAGATAGTCTTGGACGGCATGTAAATTTAATGCATGTCAGTTCAGCACCTTTTTCATGTTCAGTTTGCGATCTTGGTTTTTCTGCAGTAAAGCGATATCAATCCCACATGGTTGAAGTGCATGGGGAACAACAGGAATTAAAAACTGTAAAACCATCAACTAGCACGGAACCTTTAAATGAATGTAATGCTCAAAAGCGTAAACGTTCTCAAGATTGTGAAACTAGTTGTGCAACAAAAAGAAAGAAGGATGGTGAACCTTCAATAACCCATTGTGATGTATGTAATATTGATATACCTTCTTCAATCATTCATGGACATTTACGCAGTATTCAACATAAAAATAACGCTTGCCATGAAAGAAATTCTGGAAATGTTCAACAAATTGGTAGTGCATTTAAAAGTCGAATTGCTAGTTATAGACTTTATAGTAAAGAAAAAACTCAAAGTATTGAATTATTTTAAAAAAATGTTCAACCTACTGTGTTTGGCTTAGTAGAAAATGTTTTATTAGAGCATAAAACAATTAAAATGAATTTTGAACTTTTTGGACTCTATGTAAAAACTGGGAGCGAATGTGAAATTACGGATATCAAATCCTTTAATACAAAAAACATAATTATAAGCGAATCAACTAATATTAGTGATATATATCAAAATATTTCAAGTGCTATCATTGTAAAGAGTGAAGAGTTCCAGGAAAGGGAGTCAGGCTGGGCGTTGGTTGAAGTACTTTATTTAGAAACCAACATGAATAAATACAACCCCCTTCGAGCATCATCATACATTGATTTACCAGGATGGATTAAACGAAAGAAAGCTGTTGTGAACGTTTTGAATAATGATGACGCATGTTTTGCGTGGGCTGTAACTTCAGCTCTCCATCCAGCAGTAGAGCATATGGATAGATCATCATATCCTCACTATTCTTCAGTGTTAGATTTAAAAGAAATAGAATTTCCTATGGCGATAAAAGACATTCAACGTTTTGAAGAGCTGAACAATGTGAGTATTAATGTTTATGGAATTGAAAATAAGAGTATAGTTGGTCCTCTATATTATACTCAAGAAAAAAGGATGCTCATGTAAATTTACTGTACATAACCGAAGGTGAAAACGCCCACTATTGTTGGATAAAACATTTAAGTAGACTTGTCGGTAGTCAGCTATCAAAAAGAGAACATAAGGAGTGGTTGTGTGATGGCTGTTTGCTGCATTTCAGAAAAGAGGACCAACTAACTCAACACCAAAAATGGGGATGTAATCATGTGTGTACGGTATTACCGACTCCTAAAAATAACATTCTAAAATTTAAGGATTATGAGAAACAACTTCGAGTACCATTTGTTATATATGCTGACTTTGAAGCTTTGCTAAAACCATTTAATACATGTTCATCAAATCCAGCCCAACCTTTCACCAACACTACTCACATTCATGAACCTTTTAGCTTTGCATATTATATTAAATGTAGTTATGATGACTCTTTAAATAAGTTTGAGCTCTATAGAGGACCTGATGCACCTAAAGTTTTTATGGAAAGGCTTGAGAAAGATGCCATTCGTATATCCTCTATTTTAAATACGATCATTCCAATGGAGCCACTAACTTCCTCAGAGCAAATGAATTTTGAAACTGAAACTAATTGTTTTATATGTGGTGAATGTTTATATACAGACAGGGTTCGCGATCATGACCATTTAACAGGAAAATATCGTGGTGCAGCTCACCAAGAATGTAATTTAAATTATAGAGTAAGTAAATTCATTCCGGTCATTCTACATAACGGCAGCAAATACGATAACCACTTTATCGTTAAAGAATTTGGAGCTTCGGATGTGAAAATTGATGTGATTGCAAATAATAAGGAACAATACATATCGTTCACAAAATACATCAAAACTAGCAATAAAAAAACCATTAAACTGCGATTTTTAGATTCATTCCGCTTTATGCCGAGTAGTCTTGATAAGCTGGCTAGTAATTTAAAATCAGATCAGTTTCATGAAATTCATCGTGTCTTTCCTAAAGAAGATGATTTTAATTTGATTCGTCAAAAGGGTATATTCCCTTATGAATATATTAACTGTGTGGAACGTCTTGAGGAGTGTTCTTTACCACCGAAAGATACATTTTACAGTTCCTTAAACACAAGTCATATCAGTGATCAGGAATATATACATGCACAACGTGTATGGACACAGTTTGACATTCAAACTTTAGGAGAATTTTCAGACATATATTTGAAGACAGATGTGTTGTTATTAGCAGATGTTTTTGAAAATTTTCGGAATGTTTGTATGAAAACTTATGACCTGGATCCTTGTCAGTATTTCACTGCTCCTGGGTTAAGTTTCAGTTCAATGTTGAAAAAAACGAAAGTAAATTTAGAATTAATGACTGATATAGACATGATCAATTTTATAAAATCATCAATTCGAGGTGGATTAAGTCAATGTAGTGGACGGTACTCCAAAGCGAATAATAAATACATGCCTAGCTACAACCCTTGTGAAGAGTCAAAGTATATTGTCTACCTCGATGCAAATAACCAATATGGTTGGGCTATGAGTCAATATCTACCACTGAAAGATTTTCGCTGGCTGACACAACCTGAAATTGATGTCTTACATGTTGACACCCTTAATGATAACGATGATAAAGGATATATTTTAGAGGTAAATCTTGAGTACCCTAAAGAGTTACATGATGATCATAATGATTTACCATTTTGTCCTGAGAATATGAAATCTCCATACATCACATCACGAACAAAAATGTTAATTGCTAATGTAAATGATAAATGTAAATATGTAATACATTATCAAAACTTGAAACAGTGTCTACAGCATGGATTGAAATTAACTAAAATTCATCGCGTATTGCAATTTCATCAGTCAGCATGGCTCAAACCGTATAGTGATCTAAACAATAATTTAAGAACGCAGTCAACAAACGCGTTTGAAAAAGATTTTTATAAACTCATGAATAATAGTGTTTTTGGAATGACTATGGAGAATGTTGATAAACGAGTTGATGTAAAGCTGATAAAGTGGGAGAATGATGGTAAAAGGTATGGTGCGAGCAACTTAATAAGCAAGCCTAACTTTCATAGCTGTTCAATTATTCATGAGGATTTAGTTGTAATACAAATGAATCGTCTTAAAGTAACTTACAACAAACCCATATATGTGGGTTACACCATTCTGGAATTATCAAAAACACTTATGTATGACTTTCACTATGATTATGTAAAGAAAAACTATCTTGATAATGCTAAATTACTCTACACAGACACAGATTCTTTTATTTATGAGTTTAAAACTGATGATTTTTACGAGGATATCAAAACTGAGCTAAATAGGTTTGATACAAGTGACTACCCCAAGGATAATATTTACCATTTACCTCTAGTAAACAAAAAGGTTCTTGGGAAATTTAAGGATGAATGTGCTGGTGTTATTATAGACACCTTTGTAGGTACAAAATCTAAATCATACAGCTATATGACAATTGATGATGTAGTAGTAAAGAAATTAAAAGGAGTGAAAAAGAATGTTGTTAGTAAAGAGTTAGATATAAGTGATTATAAAAACTGTATAGTTAGTAACCCACCTGTATTATATAAGAAAATGTGTGTATTTAGAAGTAAAAATCATCAGCTACATACCAATTTGTTGAACAAAGTTGCTTTAAGTAATGAAGACAACAAACGATTCATTATACCCAACACATTTAATACTCTTGCTTGGGGAAACAGTCGTATTGACGACTATTACTTTACTTAAGTCTAATGATCACTATATTGTAATATTTGTAGTGTGTTTTATATTGTAATATTTTTTGTAAAAACTGTAAGTAGAATGTATAATGTTAGGCTACAGTAGTTTAGTTAAAATAAGATAAGTAATACATTTTAGTGTAAAATGTTTGCTTTTGTATATTACGAAAAAGATTTTAAAAAATTTACTGAATGTGTGAACTAAACAAGGGGAATGTAAAAATGTAAAGTGGAAATTGTAAATATCCATGTGTGAAAAAGTGAAATGGCTATCACCATTTTAAAATTAAAAAGACATTGTAATCTGGTAAACCTTGTTTTTTATTTCACAACATCAAAAATGTACAGAATGTGTAAACTAAACAAGGGAATGTAAAAAATGAAAAGTGGAATTTGTAAATATTCATGTGTGAAAAAATGAAATGGCTATCACCATTTTTAAAAATTAAAAGATATAGTGATTTAGTGAACCTTATTTATATTTTCACAAAAAATGTACAGAATGTGTGAACAAAACAAGGGGAATGTAAAAAATGTAAAGTGGAAATTGTAAATATTCATGTGTGTAAAAATGAAAATGAAGAAATGACTATCACCATTTTTAGAATTAAAAGACATTGTGATCTGGTAAACCTTGCTTTTATCTCACAACAACAAAAATGTACAGAATGTTTAAACTAAACAAGGGGAATGTAAAAAATTTAAAGTGGAAATTGTAAATATTCATGTGTGAAAAAAATGAAATGGCTATCACCATTTTTTAAAATAAAAGACATTGTGATCTTGTAAACCTCGTTTTTATTTCACAACAAATAGAGCTTTACAAAAATAGAATACAAAGAAATACCAATTCCTCAATCCTTTTCAATGTCCATGTCCACTCATTATTAACTTTCCTTTTATAACACTAATCACAATGACGACTGCCAACCTCTCTCCCACTGAGACATCACAGGATGTCAAACATTGTTTAGCTTTTCAACGATACTTTATCCGCTACACGTCTTAATGCAGAATGACTGTGGTGATAAGAAAGGTGCATGCTTGATCCAAAGGATTAATAGGTATATCACTATGCTGCAAAGGTTCTTCAAGACAAGTTCCAGGACTACACAAATAATAACCAGGTAGGTAGATTTCGAAAGTCAAGTATTGAATTACTTTGTTAATGACGCCATTGCCAGTACAGGTCTGGCATAACCTTTTCCATCGATGGTAAAAAGGTTTGATCTTCCTCCTCCTCTGTGGATGATGTTTGTTGTTGTTGCTTTTTTTCTTCATTACACCCGTGGTATGAGGAAACAAAGTCTTTACACTGACTTTTATGACCATGATACAGTTTGACCAGCTGACAAGTAGCACACTGTCGCATAGAGGGTATTTTTGCCATAGCCACTTGCTTATGGTGATCATAATCCGTACATGGTTGCAATTCACTTAACACAGGGTCTTGAGTCCATGATTTTGGTACATGTTGCCAGATTTCTTTCACTGCATTTGCTGCGACGTAATAAATGAATGATTTTGGAAGAGCCAATAATTCTTCTTTAGTAAAACTGTCTAGTTTCTTTTTGCACACGAAGAACTTTCCAATCGCTTTATCGGTAGCATCCCCTTTCTCCATGGTATCACGTTGATGTTTACACGTCACTTGTAGAAGTCTCACTGGTGGCATTCACAGGTAAACCTTTAGTTTTAATTTTATTTAACAACTCCCAGCAGGCATTGGTGGATAGCCAATGAAACAATTGCCACACCTGTGCCAAGGCTTTATGGGTAATATTGTCACAGGGGCAGCGATCCATGAGTGTTTGCAGCGAGGGACAACCCATGTCCATTAAATCGATACATTGACAGTAAGACGCTAAAAATGGTTGTAGCCATTGACGTTTTTCACTACCTTTCACAAATATTACATGGGCAGAAGACAAGTGGGCTTTCATGACCATGTCCAGGTGCTTATATGAAATGGTTCCTTGCTTCCAGTCTAGTTGCATATGAGTTTCAATCCACTGGGTTTGTTTACGGTCTTTATCACACAACAAATCAAACGCATAAGGTGGTTTAAACACCAAATGGGTAGCTTGTGATATCCAAAAAGTGGAACAATCGATGATGGCCACTTCTTTAAATATAAATTTCTTATCTCCAATTTTAAACCCTTGACAGTCGACAATCAGTGTACGCAACATGTTCACTCTTGTCTGGATCAAATCCAACTGACCACAGACTGATAATTGTTCAGTAAGGTGTACCCATGTCATTTACTTACATTCCATTCTAGTAAAAGAAAAGAAAAACATCGAGTAGTCACTATAGAGGTAAGGATATGACAGGGGGGTATAAGAAATAATAATAATATAACAACAACAACCAATTTTTTTATTTCATTATTTTATTAGCATAACAAGTTTTACATTCTTTTTTCATTCTAGGATAGAGGCGGTACCATCTCATACAACAAAAAAGTCTTTTGTGTTTATAGTGTCCATAACACTGATGATATCCCAATGTCTCTAAACTGGATGTTTTTAACTGTGAGCTGCTCACTGAAGCACTGCCGGCACCATAAAGTCCACACGTATCATAACTTTTTTCATCACTCAGAGGCATGAGTGAGGGGTAACTTGAATGACAGGGTATATTACCCACCTCCATTCTGCACAGGTAGGGGCAGGCAGGTGACCAGCGCTGATGTTCCTGCATGGGTTCATCGCTCTCTTGCCATTGGTCTAAGATGATGGGACAAAACACACATTTCACTTCATCTCTTCTTTTTAAATAGTAGAATCCAGCGGCTGCTAAGGCTTGAGGGTTTATAAAAGGCACCGGCCACGTCGCAAAGGTCTTGAAACGTTGTTCCTCAGATTTTAAATTCATGGATGTAACTTCTCTTGAGGCTTGAAAGCAAGACATGACTGAGTGGTTTAATGTGTGTTGACCTGCTATTTATACACTTGTCACTTGGTTGGACAGTGGATAATAGTTGACTTGTTTGTGATGAATAATCAAACAGTAGGCCGTGGTATTGGCTGGAACATTGTCATGCGTTTCAAAATCTAGTCGAATGTCAATATTGGATGGTTTGACAGACTCTTCCAAGTAGGAACAGTCAAAGACAATCAGTGGCGCCCTTGTCTTAAAAGCTTGGGGTGATAACATTGGACAATTCTCTTTTTGATAATACGACCATCTAAATTTAGAAAACAAGTCGTACAGGGGGGCAAACTTATTTTTTGAAAAATCTAAATCCAACCCTTCATAGGGAAACACAGCACCGTTGAGGAAAAGACGTGCATTTCTCAATTGCAGGTGATCAAATTGCGTGACATCTTTGGTTTGTTGATACTTGCGATTCGTTTGAAAACCCACAATCATGTAGAGAGGTCTCTCTGTATAGCGGGCTGTTTTTATAGACCAACTGTGTGTGTTGGTGGTGGGCAATAACGGGTACTCATGGAGTGCCCAGCTTCTAAATTCCATGGGTAGAGGTATATCTCTCTTTACCATTTTGAGTATGTCCAGTTTTTTGCTATCGTTAAGGGTCACATGAGGCACTTTCCATAGCAAGCGTTGTAGTTGAATTTTTGAATCAATGGGGGCATTGTCGACTCCCTTGAGTGCATTATTATCACTCCTGTCTCTCACCAGATAAAGCACTTGCCTTGCGTTGACCACAATGCGCTGGTGATCTTCAGCAAAGCCTAAAATCAGTTTAAGAGGTAAATATCCAGTAAAGGTGCCATCGGTGTGTACCATCCAGTCATTGGTCAAGTCAGGGCACCAACCCGCCATGCAAAGTGTTTTAGCTTCTTCCTCACTATAAGAGGGATATAGTTTCATGACACTGGAAATACCCATATTTCGAGTGCTATCCACCACGATATCGTTAATGACATAACGTACTTCAGAAAACAGGAAGGCGAAAGCATGGTTGGCTAACTTGGATGTAGTGGGTGTAGAACCATCGGCTTTGGTGAGCCGACCTTCAATATGAATAACACTTTCATGCGGTAGAGTGTAAATATCTTGGTTGTTGATAACAAATTGAATTTCATCATTGTTGTTGAGTCCAGGTGTTTGAGCTTGATAAGAATGCAGATCAATTCTTACCACTCCTGGTTGCTCCTCGATGTGGTTCGCTACCTCTAGAATAGAATTCATCGCGGGGGTTAATGTGGTAACCCAAATGCTGTAAAATCTGCTTGTTCTGAGATGTTAACGTGTATTCACGTGGTAAACAACTAACACCATTCCTAGACGGTGCTGTTGCTTTATATACAAACTTCATAGTGGTTTTAGCACCAACTTGTAAGTCACTGGTGTGGTAGAATCTAGATCAATGAGTTGTTGCTCTCTATTGATCAGTCTTAATGTTATATTACTAATACCGTCGACAGCCACAGAATGAAAAAGCACCACTGGAGGGTTTTCACGAATAATATAGCCATTGGGCGATGTTACAATAAAGTCATAAAGCGAATGCGACGGTTCTTGATTGGTGTACACTTGACTAATAATATTACACGTCACCGACACATGATGGTCTTCAATGAATTTCACTTCATGGTCTGATTCATGTTTTTTGTTGGGCTCTAACACACGTGGTTTAAATCCTAGTAATGGACCAATGGAATCGGGGTGAGTTTTAAAGTCAATTTTGAATGTAGAAAAAATACTGCAGCGATGAGTGTTGGTATTTCCTACAAGTTCAAACTTGCGCGTTCCATCGAGAAATGACTTTAAACCATATTCATTGATCAACACCACATAAATGTGTTCATAAATGTCATCTATCGTATATCCACCAGAGTTCAGGGTGAGCACAGAATCATCATAGTAAAACTTGTTGTTCACATTTTCACGTATGTTGTATATTCGATTGTACGTTTCAAGAGAAACAAGTCCTAAACCATAAGGTTTTTCACTCAATTCGATAGGTGGGTAAAAGTCTAGACTCACTTCAGGTCCACGTCCATGCAGTGTAAACGTCTTACTTTCCACCGACATACTGTTGACGTTTTTGCTTATGTTGCGTCTTATATAAAAAAATTAAACACAAACGTCCACACTGTTGACTGTTAAACGTTTGCTCACGTTTTACATTATAATATATCTTGATCCTGTTTCCAAAATAAGCCACTAGTTCCATGGGCGGGGGCAAATTCCCAAAACTGTCAAAGTACCATACAGTAGATCCCTCTTTGACATAAGCTACATAATGTGTTCCAGGTCCTCGGTGATCATCCAAATTGACAACAGCACATTCATGTTTCCAGGGTCGTGAGGGTAATTGGATTCGCATAAACACACCTCGAAAATGAGAAAGCTTCAGTTGTTTAGCATAGCTTTCCACTTGCTGATGCGTTAGGGCATGTCTTGCTATGGCTGAGGTTAAAGATGTTTTTTTTTATTTCGAAAAGGTGAAATTCCAAATCCTTGTTGATAAAAGGCTGGCTTCAAATTGACATTTCTAGCCCCCATAGCAATGGCCTCCATTGTTTCATTGTGTCGCTGACTTTCTTTGAGTTGTTGCTTGCCCTGTTGCGCGGCTTTAATAGTTTTTGCCACTGCACTGGCGCCGCCTAAAAGTGAACCTAGAGCAGCCAAACCAGCGAATAATGCAGGTAAAAATCCCGCTCGTTTGGGGACGGGGATCACTCGCCCTTGTTTTGAACCCTGTCGCTGACGTTTTGGAATAACATGTCTCTGTGCTACTCGAAGAGCTTTCCTTATGGTCAACACATTTTTTTTTCTTTTTTTCTTTCGCAAGGGCTTGTCCACGAATGTCATAAGCCTAGGCTTTGCCAAGGACAGGCTCATATTTTTTGTCTTTCTCACCACATATCTTTGTTTCACCATGATGATGACCAACAACCTTTCACAAGAAAGTTTAAGTCACAACTAACATTAGATTGCCATTTCGTGGCTGTATATTCCAATTCTACATAAAGTGGGAAATCATTTATGGTTTTTCCAGCTTGCTTTTCATTCCATGTCAACAGGAGATGAAAGGATAATTCGTCTCCTGCATTGACCATTCCATGGTTATGGACCATCATCCTATGACCATTTATCTCTATTTGTAAATGGTTCTCATCAGGTATGGCATATTTGATGTGAATGGTTCCATTATAGTGTAGTCGATAGTGGCTTAAACCCGAAGCAAGCACATAGGTCAAGTGCTGGTCATGAACTAGCGGTATATGGTTTCTCTCATTCGCAGGTTTTACATTTGTCAGATGCACTAAAAATACAGATGGGATAAATGTATAAAGCCTTTTCATTTCATAGGTCACGTATCGCTTGGTACAGACATCATCATCTTCTTGTGGGTCTTCCACGTGAATAATGCGGTAATGATTAGCGCTATAGCCATCCACCGTAAGCTGAGGCACTTTATCATAAAACTCATACACCTTGTTATCCACATACTTTTTTGTAGTAACGTCTGTAGGCACTTGAGGATGTTTTACATGAGTTAACCGCTTTCCTTTAAAGTCATAATCTCCTTGTTTTGTGCGTGGCACTACTGACCTATCCACATAGTGTTTATTAGCAGGATCTGTTTCTTGTTTAGGATCATGTATGGGAACAGACCTAGCTTTGACCATCAACGCACGTCCAAAGACATCCATCGTCAACCTGTAGTACGAGTCTACTGTTTCTATGACAAGGCTCGGTGCGATGTATATAGACAGCCTGCTAGCCTCTCTAAGCCTTAGTTGAAATGAAGCTAATTAAGCAGCAAGAGTCATTCCCCGTGAGGGACATGGTTTCCCATCTCTACCCCACATCACGTGAACAACGCCATGGTTCACTGTTTCCATCTTCCATTCGCTGCATCATTGTGGGACCTTCCGGCTGTGGAAAGACCAATCTTTTGCTGACACTTATTACAGCGCCCAATGGTCTGTGTTTTCAAAATATTTATATTTTCGCAAAATCTCTCTACCAACCCCTCTACGTGTTTCTGGATCAAGTCATGTCTGGATTAAAAAATTAGAATATGGGGTATTTTACATTTTCCACGCAAGAAAATGTTATTTCACCGGATGAGGTAAAGCCTGATTCACTCATGATTTTCGATGATGTATCCACTGAACGACAAGGTATCATTCAAAGCTATTTCAGCATGGGTCGACACAAACATATCGATTGCTTCTATCTTGGACAAACGTATTCTAAAATGTCCAAACAGTTGATTCGTGACAATGCCAACGTCATTGTTTTATTTCGCCAGGACGAGAGGAACAGTCGTTACATTTATAATGAACATGTGAATCCGGATATGACCTTTCAAATGTTTACAGAATTGTGTGGCAAGTGCTGGAACACACAACGTCATGCCTGTTTAGTGATTGACAAACAAAGTGAACTCAACCAAGGGCGGTATCGCTTAGGGTTTGATCATTTTATTGCTATTTAAGGCACTGTATCATTCCCTCTCAAGTCATTTGTCGCGATATCATGGCGTTAGCAGAGAGTCAATTGAAAAAGCATATTATTAGAGCAAAAAATACTATTCGCCAAAAGTTTCGTCAATTGAAACGATCGCGTGCGGATCATGCTTTGTTTATTCAGCAACATTTAGCACCTCCGCTAAAAGCTATGTTGAAGCCTCTATCAAGCCATCTGAAACGCTACCTACCGTTTCACAAGCCAGTCAGACGCACCACGAGGACTCTGAGGAAGAGAAAGAGGAAGATGAAGAGGAACAGGAAGATTTAACTAGTGTTAGCGAAGTTGAGGATAATGAGGAACAAGTGTTTACGCCTCAAAAAAAGGCATCACCCCTTGCAGAGTTTTTAAGAAAAAGGAAATCCTTGGTCATGGTCGAAACCCCTTGCCCTTCCAGATCGTCTCCATTTTCACAACTCTTGGCCACTCCTCAACATAAAGCTCAACTAAAAAACATTTTAATAAAATATTATGGATCAACACTGGAACCCTATTTCACCAATCTATTTGTTGGAAACACAGATACCACATATGGCGTTCGCTATGAGAATGATGGTTTTAAAATTGGTGATTCATCGATTAAATTTAGTCGTACTAAAGCTGTCATTAAAAAGATCAACTATAAATTAACACCAGGACTGTTAAAGCTACTATTCTCTAGGACTCCCTCATCTCAAGATTATACGTCAGAGGACCTTAGTAAATATAAATCCATTTTATTGGATACCCATGCTCACAAAAGACAGTATGATCCCACTCAACAAGTGAATGCTAATATATCCCAAAAATATAAAACCATCATTGCAAAAATATTCCCCACTAGTCAAAGTGGTCGTCGTAAAGTGTCCGCTTCAGGGGTGACATTTAAACCATTAAAACCCCTTGTGGATGTTACCTACTGGCACAATCCAAATAAACTCGTCCAGCGACTACAGCTGTTGCATGCTTCACGTCAAGCCGGCCATACTGGTCACGATTGGGAAATTCAAGAAATTGAGGAAGAACTTCGAAATGCCAAAATTATTGTTTAAGCCCTCACCCATTAAAATGGGTATTGCTCACGAGTTGCATCGTCCAGACAGACGTCACTATCAGCGACTCAAGGTGATTTCACAGGGTGTGGATGAACTTTGGCAAGCAGACTTGGTTGAAATGATTCCCTATGCTAACGTTAACGATGGTGTACGCTATATGTTGACGGTCATTGATGTTTATTCCAAAATGGCGTTTGTTGAACCTGTGCGTCGCAAGTCTAGTCCACTAGTCACCAAAGCCTTTCAACATATTATTCAACAATCTAAACGTCAACCTCAGCTGCTACAAACCGACCAGGGAAAAGAATTTTTCAATAAGGAATTCTCCAGTTTTCTCAAATCTAAGGATATTCACCATTACACCACGTACAGCAATCTCAAAGCCAGCGTGGTCGAGCGGTTCAACCGAACATTGAAAACCCATATGTGGAAAGCGTTTACCGCTCACGGCACTTATCGCTGGTTGGACTTATTACCTGAGTTAGTGTCACGTTACAACGACACCAAACACAGAACCATTGGGACCAAGCCACGACTTGTAACTAAAAATATTCCACAACTGGATAAACTGTTTAACCCCATAAAAACAGCAGACCCTAAACGTCATCGCCTTAACATTGGGGACCATGTTCGTGTGAGCAAATTCAAGTCCGTCTTCGACAAGGGCTACACACCAAATTGGGGGACTGAACTATTTCGAATTCGTCAAGTCAACCTGAACAGTCCAGTCACCTATTTACTCGAGGACCTCAACCATCAACCCATAAAAGGCAGGTTTTATCTTCAAGAACTCCAAAAGACAGCGTTTCCTAAACATTACCTTGTGGAAAAAGTGTTGAAACAAAAAGGAAATAAACTATATGTAAAATGGTTGGGATTTAGCTCAGCCTTTAATTCTTGGATTAATAAATTACATGTTGTGTGAACCTGTGTGTCTTGTATTTATTTATTCACTCATGTTGTACTTAACCTACAGTCCTATGTACAGTCCTCAGCTCCACATGTATTATGAGCAATACATATTTTCTTTCTCTCTTCACCTGTGTTCTCTCTTACACTGACTCCCCCCCCCCTTCACCTCTCACCACTGTCAAAACAGGTTGTGACTTGTTAGCTCTTATCGTGCACGTGCACAGGTGAACACCTGTGTTTTTAGGTCATATTACACATGAACTTGCATTTTCTCACGTATGAACCAAAACAGAATGTGACTTGTTTCACAAGGAGAATGCTAATAATGACATCTCACACGTGTTCACATGTATTTCACCACTTTCCTTTCATATCGTTATCCCATTATAGTAGTGGTGAACAACGTCAGTTCAACACACACGCGAAATGTAGTTAGGCCCTTTGACATAATTTAAATAATTTCATGAGCCAGTCCGTAGGAACCGGTCCAAAAGGGACCCGTCCAAAGGGATCGGTCCAAAGGGACAAGGACTCGTCCACAAGGACTTGTCCACAAGGACCTGTCCACAAGGACTCGTCCACAAGGACTTGTCCACAAGGACTCGTCCACAAGGACCCGACAACAATGACCCCGCCAACAATGACCCGTCAACAATAACCCATCCATAGGGATCCACTCCCCCACCCTCTTACAAAAGCCATGAGTGGGCATGCGTAAAAACATAAAACAAGCATGTTAATTCATAGTGGCTATCCACCGCACATATGCACTTTATGTAGAACGACGTTTCATTCCATATCGACATTCAAACTCTCACATGTTGCAATTGAAAAGAGAGATTCTCTAAAAAAAAAAAATACAATTTCACCCCCTAGTAGGGGTAGGTTTTATCTTTGGGGTGGAAATATGTTGTTCATAGAAAAGGGGGTATCAGCACGAGTTCAATGACACCTCATTCGTAAAATCCGACCATGGGTTCGGGAGTTATCGGGCTGCCGCCGTCTTGTGTGGAGGGTGTGGAGGAGGAGGGTATAGAACCGGCCAAAACACACTACTCGCGTCGCTTCTGGGGGACGCCCTAGCCTTTAGTTCAGATCCTTGAGACAGCATGTCATGGGGATGTGACGAATTCTTTTTACAGCCGGCTTGTCACATAGCCTGTCGCCAAGCATTTTATAGCTGCTGCCAGCACATAATGAGGCCGCCCCTAACATGGAGAACAGACGCCTTTTGCAGCCGCCCCACTGGAGTACAGACGCTGCAGCTAATGGGATTTCAACAGCATTTCCTTCTGCTGAGGGCCCATTACCATAATAATAATAATAATAATAATAATAATAATAATAATAATAATAATGTTTTGTTTTCGCGTATCTTGGATTTGATTACTTCATTAACATTTAAATCCATAAAAGCTTCTACTAGGGGCCATATCTTTTGGTAATAGCGATACGCGCGAACCTTTTTCATATCTTCTTTTTGCCTATACAGAGTCTGTCCTGAAAGTAGTCGGACTGGATTTTTCCCGCGCAGACGGATAGACTGCCCGTGGCTTCTCCGCCTGGGGTTGGTGGAGGGGGGTGTTAGGAAGGCTGGGAGCCAGCCACACAGTTGGTTCCCAGCTGCAGTGGAGTGTAAATCGCTCGTCTTCATCACCTCTGCAAGTCCAATCGTCACGCTGCGTCATGGTTCGTCTGTTGAAACAGCGCACTACGCCATGAAATTTTGTGTTATGCTCGGCAAAACCGGGAAAGAGACTCACGATATGATCAAGATGTCTTACGGTGATAAAGCCGTGGGCAGATTGAGTGGTTTTGACTGACACAAGCTGTTTCGGGAGGGGAGAGAGGAAGTTGAAGACGGCGCACGTTCAGGACGACCTTCGAGCACCAAAACGGATGAAAATATGGCAAGTGTAAACATTTTTTTGGACAATGTCCGCAGAGTAAGGTTTTTTTCATGGAGGTCCTTAAACGGCTGAGAAAACGCGTCGCCCGTGTCCGCCCAGCGATCGCTAACTCCTGGGGGCTCCATCTCGACAATGCGCCCGCCACAATGCCTTCCACGTGCTGGCGTATCTGGCCCAACGCAACATCGCAACCCTGTCTCAGCCACCCTACAGTCCCGACATTGCCCCAGCACACTTTTTCCTCTTCCCCCGCCTCAAAACCACCCTTAAAGGACATCGCCACGGCTCCGTGAAGGGTTGCAACAGACCGTGACGAGGGAGCTCGACTGCATTCCACTTGCCACCTTCCAGAAAGCGTACGAGGGTAGGAAATCCCGCTGACAGCGGTGTGTGGATGCAGAAGTGCCCTACTTTGAAAAATATTGAGCATATGTACAGTATCACATCTGTCAATATATATTTTTAATTGACTCAGACCCACTACTTTGAGGACAACCCCTGTATATGAACTTCCAGGTACTTAAAGTACCATATTTTAGCAAAATGAACTTACGAAACATCACTAAATCTGATTTATTCTGCGTATTGCGCAAATAATCTCGAAATATACTCCACTTGGTACGAAAAATGCTAAATATTGTTGAACAAGCTCCCCAATAAACGTTGAAATGCTTCTGAGGAATTGAGCGTCGTGGTTCCTTTCTCATTTGTTTGATAGTGCTGCATATTCTCTACACAAATGCTCACAAAGCCGGAAGTAATGTCATCGCGGCAGGAGATGGCAGTTGAACACGCTTTGACGAGGTGCGGGGGGGTCTTGCAGTACGCATGCGCGGCCCACATATTCCTAAGTTAAATATATCGGCTTGCCACATGCCAATGGTTGTCATTGCAGCAGGCGACACTCAGCCACTGAAAGAAGGAATGTGCTGAGTGAGTGAAGCAAGTAGTGACAAAACTGAATGTTTTTAGAATGCGCGATACGCAGTGAGCGGGTAGACCCCTGCAGTTCAAACCCGACTGCCAACTCCTGACGCGATATCAGTATGTGTATTCAGTTCCGCGATCTCTAAGGCAATCGATAAATATCGATAACTGTTATCGATTACATCAAATGGCGTTGTGGTTGTAGTGCGGGTTCGCGACTGATTAAACTTTCAGCATTTAAGTATAAAAATGGTGAAAACTAAAGTCTCAACTGTTTTCTCGAGGGCAGAGGACCACGGGGCCCCAGCTGAGTCCGGCATTGCTTCCACTTACTTGTGCCAGACTCCTCTCCGTCTTCCTTCCTGTCGACCTCACTTTGTCAACTCTTGATCTCTTCTGACCTCGACGGCATTAGGGTATCCGACGCCCAGGGAGTCTCTTCCTTTCCCGCCTTAATTTGCCCTTGTCTCATCTTTTCTGATACCCTTCTTCTGCGAGGGCTCAGCCTTCTTTATC
Organism: Meconema thalassinum; assembly: GCA_946902985.2. Taxonomy (NCBI): domain Eukaryota; kingdom Metazoa; phylum Arthropoda; class Insecta; order Orthoptera; family Tettigoniidae; genus Meconema; species Meconema thalassinum. The sequence continues at coordinate 687,227,019 of OX336391.1, read as the reverse complement.
TCTTCATGTTATCTCCTGCCTTCTGCTCAAGGCCCTCAAGGAGGCAGGGAGTGAGTACCCCACCACATATGGTGCTCTCTGGATATTGCTACACCCAGTGGCTCACGGCTGGTGAGTTCGGGAGTTGAGACCTCGAGGGATTCCTGAGGTGGGTCCGGTTTTCTCTCTTTTATCTATTACCTATGGGGTGGACCCTCTCCTATTTCACTTTCCTATCTCCCTTTCATGGCTCTCCTTCCTTCCAAGTCCCTCAATCCGCATTCTTCGAGGGTTGAGGGCATTTCTTTCCTCCTGTCCTTTATTTGCCTTATGCTCCGTTTTCAATTTATGCTTCTAGTATATAAGTTCGTAGTTAGTTTTAGTTATAGTTTACATTTCATTATCATCTTCACGGTCAACAAAACCATTAGGGGCCGATAACCTAGATGTTAGGCCCCTTAAAACAACAATTATCATCATCAACATCATCTCGAGGGCCGAGGAATACAACAGTGAGCGATTCTATGTATTTGACGCTGCGAGATAGATTCTAATATGTAAATACGGTACCCCAATGTTCGTATTCTGTGGGAACGAAAAGACACGAGCGATAAACACAGCAGGGATTGAGAAACGCATAAAAGGAAGAAGAAAGAAGCAAATGAACATAATTCTAAACGGCAAATAACAATCGGCGATACTCTACACACCGCAAGGAAGTTGAAGTCACATGATTTGTTAGATTTACCCCATACTATAAGGAAGATTTCAGAAGAAACATCGATCATTATCAACATTTATTTTGCGAAATACCCACCGATATAGCGTCAGTTCTGACACCGAAATCAACAGTTTTGTTTCACAAAAAAAAAACAAGTAGTTCCGTGAAGAACTATACAGCCTATTTTCATATATCCTACACATGTTAATTGTCTCTATCAACATACAACATTTCAGTTGATTGTTGTGATAGATTCGTAGGTATTGAGAACCGTCTAAATATTTCAGAAGGTCGCCAGGTTGGATTTTTATTTATGTACTATTACCAGAAGATTATTGTGTATGTGTGGTATTCAAACTTCAATCGCATGATTAGGACACAAAAAATTAAAACTTAATTTTAAAATTTCGCACAGCTGCCATTTTGAGGTTATGTAAACAATTGAACTAAATTAGATGCCAGTGCATTACAATGTGTATAAACATTTGCTGTACCAAGTTTCATTACGTTTGGATGGTTAAATCGTGAGAAAAGTCTATTTAAACGTCTCAACTTCGCTTGGTCGCCATGTTGGTTTTGTAGTTACCAGGGTTTTGAAAGTCTCATAGGTGAACTTTTAGTAGTGCCCTTTATCACCGTACAAAATTTCAGGGTGATATCGGTAATAGTTTCGGAGATACTGAATCTGGTGAAATATTTCGCACAGCCGCCATGTGGGATTAGTGAGACACAATAAAATTTGAAGTACACTGTCGGGGTCGGCCAAAATGGTGCTATTACCTTACCGAGTTTCATTGAAATCGCTACAGCCGTTTAGAAGTTATTAGGGGGAAGACACACACACGCACACACGGAAGAAAGGTGATCTCATAAGCCTATTTTTTTTCATAAAATGAAAATAGGCTAAAAATACCCCTAGCCTTCTACTAATAGATTACTTAGGCAACACTAAAAGAGGGACAGATGACCATGGTGTTCCTCTCCTTAAAACAACAATAACTAACCGACGAACAACACTCAATAATGGTTTCTAATATTACAATAACATAGCAAATAATGAACAGAGTCTGCTTACTCGATGGCAAATACAGATGAAGTGCTCCTGTCGGCAGTGGACCGGAAGAAATCCATTCTTTCTCGCGTGTTTGGTCTCTAACTTAATAAGGTCCCTATACAACAGATCGAGAGGAGAAAACTGCCGGAGCGACGGACTGGTGAGATTTCCAAGCCGATTTACCAGAACATTGGACAAAGTAAATTAAAAAGTTTCAGAGAAAAGCGAAAGAAAGTGAAAGGGGAAGGAAAAAAAAGGAACTGTTGCAAAAACCTGAATCCCCAATTCTCTAAGGCACGGCACGACAGTAAGAAGAAGAGGGGAGGCTGTTTGTTCACACGCTTCTTGCGGGGCGGCGTCGTCAACCATACAGGGCCGTGGCGAGCGACCACGGGCCCTAGGACCAGGACTTATGGGCCCCTCCATATCTTTTAGCCTATTTTCATTTTATGAAAAAAAAAAGGCTTATGAGATCACCTTTTGTCCGTGTGTGTGTGCGTAAGTGTGGGTGATGAGTGTGTGATGTGTGTGTACCCCCCCCCCCCTTAATTAGGTCAAAACGGCTCGAGCGATTTCAATGAAACTCGGTCAGGTCATAGCACCATGTAGGCCGACCGCGACCGTGCCCTTCAAATTTTACTACTTCTCACCAATCCAACATGGCGGCTGTCCGAAATATTTCACCGGCATTATCTTTGAAACTATTACCGATATCACGATGAAATATTGTAAGGTGATAAAGGTCTCTACTGGACGTTCATCTATGAGACTTTCAAAAACCTGTTAACTACAAAACCAACATGGCGGCCGAGCGAAGTAGAAACTTTTAAATAGACTTTTCTCGTGATTTAACCTTCCAATCGCAACCAAACATGGTATTGCAATGCACTGGAATCAAATTTAGTTCAATTGTTTACATAACTTTAAGATGGCGGCTGAGTGAAAATTTCACCAGAATTCTCTATCTCCGAAACTATTAGCGATATCACCCTAAATTTAGTACGGTGATAAAGGGCACTACTACAAGTTCATCTATGTAACTTTCAAGAACCTGTGAAGTACAGAACGAACATGGCGGCCAAGAGAATTTGAAACATTTAAATAGACTTTTCTCGCGGTTTAAGCATATGAGTGCAGTGAAATATGGTACACTAAATGTTTATACACATTGTAATGCACTGGCATATCATTTTGTTCAATTGTTTACATAACCTAACGATGGCGGCTGTGCGAAATTTTAAAATCTCGATTTTATTTCTTGTGTTTAATGATGCAATTGAAGTTTGAATACTACACCTGCACAATAATATTGTCATGTAATCGTATATTGCTTTAAGGCGTACATTTATAAAAATGCAACATGGCGACTCATCGAAATATTTAAACGGTTCCCAATATCTAAGAATCTATTACAGCAATCAAACTGAAATTTTGTATGTTGATAGAGGCAATTAACATAAGTAGGATATATGAAAATAGGCTTTTGGTTTCACGGAACTACTTGCTTCGTACCGTGCCATCCTGTAAATATCAAATTTGCATTTTTTTGAAACCCCCTAAAAAACCAACTCTGGGCATTTTTAGCCTACTTTTAACATTTTGTAAAAATGACGAAAAAGTAGACTTATGAGATCGATCCGGGCAAATGTGTGTTTGTCTGTCTGTCCGTCTCTCTGTCCTTCTCTCTGTGTGTGCGTGTGTGTGTGTGTGTGTGTGCCCCCACCCTATCAAACCCTAAACGGCTCCAGCTATCGAAACCAAATTTGGTATGAGTAATGATCTATGTCTGAATATTGCAAGGCCATATTTGAAAATGACACCAGTGCTACCAACTGCTGAAAAATCACAATTGAAAATTGAGGTCTATCTTGGATATCTCAGAAGATATGCATGGGAATTGTTCCAAAATTGACACACATATAGAAAATATTAGGTCAGACTAATTTACAGGAGCCCATACACGAGAGTGTTGCCAACATGAATCTATGCCTGCTGATAGGCCCAATCTTTAAGAGCATGTAGCTTCCATACTATCAATTGGATTTCAATCAAATTTCGTATGTGATTTGCGCACCAGAGCAGGTATGAACATGCATTTCTTTAGTGTCAACAGGGCTGCCGACTGTTGAAAAATGCACCCTATACATTTTTATCGTAATCTCAATATATCAGAAAGTATGCAGGCCAACAGTTCTAAACTTTGCATGCATATAGTACCTGCAAATGTAGGTTAATGTTCAGTAAACGATATTCGACAGCGCTGTCAACATGATTCTAGACGTACTGATAGGTTTAATGTTGAATCACATGTACGTTCCATACCAATAAATGAAGTTCTTTCAAAATTGGCACATGTATAGATCATAATAATTTAATTTATGTTTGAGTATCCCATTTATGGCAGTGTCGCCAACCGAATTTTAAGCATGCTAATTTAAATTAATGTAATGTTCATACTATCTTATGGACCTCAACCAAATTTTGCATCTGTATTGTGTTCCTTAAGCGATGGAACTAAGTGTATATTTAGAGTCGCCAGGTCTGCCAACTGTTGATATATGGTCTCCCTCATTTTGAGAAAATTAGTCTCTTTTGTTCGTCACGGAACTACTTGTTTCGTACCGTGACATCCTGTTAATATCAAATTTGCATTTCTTTGAAATCCCCCCCTCCCTCCAAAAAAAACTCTGGACATTTTTTTAAATTTACTTATTTTGGATCGTATTAATTTTCTTCGTCGTAAATTTGCAATGTCGATTCTGTTGTATCTGACCGGAAATGTTACTGTATTCAACGCCTTTCACAACCTTATGTACTAAAATTCGAACTTTGCAAAGGTTTATAATGTCTAACTTAGTTGAAATGTTTAGAAACTTTCCTCCCTATGAACAGTGGAAACTTTACAATTTCTCTGGCCGCGAAGATATTATGATAATTGTTGTATACAAAATACATTTTATCATGTTCTCTCTAAAGCATACTAGCCCTTATGCCCGGCGTTGCTCGGGATCACAATTGTATATTAGGATAGCTTTGCTTGCAATGTCGTATTGTGTGCAACTCGGAGGAAGGTCGTTGTTATAATGAGCAATAGTTTGCCACTCAAAGTCCTTTGCGTGCATTTTATCTGATAAAAAATTGTGTTGATATTGTTAAGTAGGCCTAGGTGGGTACGATGGCTCTATGCTGCTTGTAGCTTATAATAGACTGGCTGAAGTACCCATTCTTCGAACGGCTTTTAGTACTTGCTGGCCTAAATCATTAATACAGCAGAACCTCGGTAATCCGAGGTAATTGGGACCAAGAGGAGCTCGAATTTGGGAAATCTCGGATTACACAAAGTTATGAAATTTAAAGGCCTTAAATTTGAAATAAATGCACAAGAACCTTATGTTTAAATATTCTTATAGTAAACAGCATTATTTCATCAGTTATCGTATAATGTGTTGCATTTAGGCTTTGTTTCAGAAATTAAAACAACATTTTACAAAAGAAATACAAGTATGTTCATATCCCTCCCTATATTATTCTGCTAAGGTCCCATTCCAGTTTTGCACCGAAAATAAGGTCCTATTAACACCAACCTACACATACGGGGTACCTACAGATTCCGCATAACCCAATGTGTGCGTGAAACACACTCACTTCCTCTTTAAAAGCCTCACAATTAAATAAATACCTTAAAAAATTTACATTTACAATGGAAGCACCGTAACCAGCCATCTAGCGGGAGCGTGGCGAACTGCTAGCTGAGGAGTCTCTCAACAAATTGCTCAATCTACATTCACGTTGCGAAAGCTCGCACAGGCCTACTAGTTTACTTAAAGTAGGCTACAGAGCAGCATTTATTATTTGGCGGGAGGGAGATAGCGGGCAGAGTAATTGTGAACAACGTATGCGCGCATCTCCGCCAAAGGTCTTGGGTAAGCTATGCGACTCAATGTCATCCACCTCGGATTAAACGGAGGCTCGGACTACCTGGGCTCGGATTACAGAGGTTCTACTGTATATATAATCACAGATTCCTAATGTAGTTATGTTATTTCCATGTTACCAACTACATGTGTAGACTACATGCATTTTAACTCACCCAATTATTAATCAGAGGTAGGAAAGTGAAAATCCACAGCCTGCTTTCAGTCTGGGAATGGAATGAAGGAAACCCCCGTCTAGCAGCGAGGATATGAACTGTGCCGGCTGCCGAAGCCTGTCGCACTCTCCTGGGACGATGATTAAATGAATGACAGATGAAATGAAATGATAGTGGAGATTGTTGCTGGGATGAAATTGTGCTAGGGAGAACCGGAGTACCCGGAGAAAAATCTGTCTGCCTCCGCTTTGTCCAGTACAAATCTTACATGGAGTGACCGGGATTTGAACCACGGACCAAGCGGTGCCGCCTAAGCCACGGAGGCTAATAAATCCAATAAAACCTCAAAATATGCATTTTTAAACCATCCGGGCCCTACTCATTACTCCCCACTTCCCCCTCTCATTCCCTTTATGTCCCATGTCTTCTCCTTATTCCTTCCATTTCTCCTCCTTTCCCTAATCTATCATTCCTTCCCCATTTCTCTTCTCCCCACCACAATTCTCGTACCTCCCTTTTCCCTTCATTTATGTACTAAAATTCGAACTTTATTCCTCACCTTTGCACCTCACTTCCCCTTCCTCCCCATCACTCTCCCACTGTTCCTCCCCTCATCATTGTCCCGTGTGTAACCTCCCTTCATCTCATTTAGAATCTTCTCTCAAATTTCTTCTACTCTCAATTCGTTTTTCCTCCCATTCCTTCATTCCCTATCATTCTCCCATTTCTCTTCATTTCTACATATTTCCTCCTCTCCTTTATCCCCATATCCATCACATATCATTTAACCTCTCTTCCCCTCTCTCTACCTTCTCCTCTATTCTGCCAATTTTCCGCAAATTTTCCTTATTTCTCCTCCCTTCTGCTACCCTCTCCTCATTCCCCTTCCCGTAATTTCTCCTACTTTCTGCTACTTTCCTCTCATTTCTCGACATTTTCCCTGCCACTTAATTTGAGAGTGCTTGTAGCTCAGTGAGATGCCAACACCAGCACTAACAAAATTCAACATGCAAGCTGCCCTCTGGGCGTCAAATAACAAAGCATGCATCTGGCACCCGAGGCCATACGTTATTATTATTAGCATTACCATGAATGACATATAACCTACGGTACATAGACTGCAAGTAGTGCGATTTTCGAAGTGAATTATCCGGTGCTGTGGTTATGATTACAGGTAAACAGTAGGTTTCATCGTTCAAGATCAAGAGATTAACGATTACCTAAGACTACCAACTTTCTTCCTTCCTTCCTTCGCTTGTTGTTGTTTGAGTCTTCGGGCTTTTGACTGGTTTGATGCAATTCTCCATGCGTCCACATCTTACATCTAAGGCAATCTGTTTAACATATTCTAACCTTGGTCTACCCCTACAGTTTTTGTCCTCGACCCTTCCTTCCATAACTAAGCTTGCTATTCCTGGGTGTCTTAATATGTGTCCTACCAACCTATCTCTTCTCTTCATTAGCAGTCGCCAGAAACATCTCTCCTCTCTCACTCGTCTTAATACCTCTTCGTTTGTAACCCTATCGACCCATTTGATCTTCATCATTCTCCTGTAACACCACATTTCAAATGCTTCAATTCTCCTCTTTTCTGCTGCTCTAACAGTCCAAGTTTCACTTCCATAGAACGCCACGCTTCCGATAAAGGTTTTCAAAAATGACCTTCTTCTACCTAAATCTATATTTGGTGGCAGCAGATATCTTTTCTGTAGAAATGCTTTCCTTGCCTGAGCTAACCTACTTTTATATCCTCTTTGCTTCGTCCACCACTGGTTATTTTGCTTCCTAAGTACCAGAAGTCTCCTATTTTCTTTAGCTTTTCACCTGCAAATTTGATATCCATAGGGGTTTCTGGTTTATTTCGGGTACATACCATTGTATTTGTTTTACAATTATTGACTGGCATCATGAATTGCTTCCTCAAAACGGAGTCCGGCGGTTTCAGTGGCTTAGTAGGTAGCATGCTGAGCTTCTATGCCCTAGATCGCGGGTTCAAACCCGGCCGAAGTCGTCGGATTTTTAAAGAGCGTTAAAAATCTCTCAGTATGCCTTCCTTCGGAGGGGAAGTAAAGCCGACGGTCCCATGTCATAGATTTATGGCATGTAAAAGAACCTTTCACTAACTAAACTTGTGTGAAGCTAAATTTGTAGGTTGCGATGGCATCTAGTAGTAGCGAAGTCTCAGGTAGGTGGCGAAAGTAAGAACTACTTGAAATTATCGTCTACAGTCCTTACTTGAAGTAAAAACAGATAACACTCACAATTAACTCCAGTTATCAGACAGATTCTACACACACACAAACTACACGTGGCTACATGACCGCGTTGTCGCAGCCCCTAAACTGAGGAACCAACCAACCAAAACGGAGTTCACACCATTTAAAAATGTCCTCGTCAACATATGCGACATTAATGAGCACCTATTCAAAACTGTAAAATATGTTGGTTGGTCCTAATCATGTGTGTGACGTTATCCAAGTTTCGCAGCTTCCATGTTCGAGTGTTTTGCTGAGTATCGAATGTAAGCAGCACTACTTGAAATATCTTTGTTCATCACTAGGGTTTGGAATCTTAGGTAAATAAATATTTTCAACATTTTGTCTATAAATACATAAATTCCTACTTTTCACTTATTAGCACACGAAAAGACATAATATTTACATTTTTAAAATCAGTATGCTGGATCTTTCAATTTATTGCATTTTTGTTCGGTGTTACTTCAACGCGGAAGAACCTGTGAGCTATCTGATCTTCATGCAGAGACTGCAACTGTGTTATTCTTAACTTGTCGCCCCGTGCCACTCACTGTGGATGCCGGAGATTTCCTTATCCACAGCCATATTGCACCATGTGCTAGACCTCCCCCTCCCCCCAGCTACCTGGAACCAGTGTCACTCACAGGCAGTTCATTTCTGGCACTGTGAAGTGCAAGGCAGTTCTACGATGCCTAAAGTAAAATCAACTACAAGTTATCGTCTGTTGCAGAATTTAATAGTACATTATGCAACGGGCCTATAATGGCAATAATTAAGACACGAGTATGTTTATAAAACGAGCGTAAGCGAGTTTTATAATTTCCATACGAGTGTCTTAATTACCATTATAGGCGAGTTGCATACGACTGTTTATGTTCGACGATAATTATAACTTTATCATATGTTTTAACATAAATATTCATAAATATCTGTGGGATTCAGTTAGTGAACAGGACGCGCTGGCTTTGCTGACTGAACAGAGCGCATGCGTGGGTCAAGGCACTCCAGACGCAGAGACCATTCACTTTGCTTGTTAACACAGAACACCTACCTATTGTTTACAGCGGATTTAGAGCGCATGCGCGAAGGTATCCTTTCCTAATTGGTCACAACTGTTTCTTGAGCTCTGATTGGTGGGAGAAACTGTTTCATAATGAAGAATAGTGTTATAATGAGGCTCAATATGATACAGTTTTCGGACACATAATAGTCAGGGTCGAACATAAAGATAATTTTGCTTATGAGGGCGTTTTGTTCTGCCAACCATGCGGGAAAGTAATCAAGGCTGAACCGCGATCTTCAGTTACAAAACACCTCAAGGGCAAGAAACATATTGCCGCAGTTTCGCGCCTTCAGAATAAGTGTTTCGCGATAATCGTCGGTCATTTGTGATGGACAACCTGAACATGTATCTCGTTGTGTATTGTAATGCATCAGCAGTCAGTGACGCATTGCATTCGTGAGTACTACATAACATTTATATTGTCATTATTAGGGCCCGGATGTTGATGACATGTCATCTTTTTACTGAGCTGTCGAAAACAAAGCTGAAGTACATAGAACCTCCGGAGGGTCACCCCGTCTTCAAATATGTCATTTTTATTTTTCATCTTTGTTCATTTTTGTGCTATTTTTCCATTTTAAGAAAATTTATTTAAGTTAGGTAGATTTTTTGGTCTTATTTTAGAGAAATCGGCCTTTCGAGGTATTTTTTTTTTCAATTTAGTAATATCATAGCTTTATATGAGGGAGCTAGGTCTCTCAGAGTTAAGAAGAAGCTAGTAGCTGATACAAGATGAATGAATGAAAATCCACAGCTTGCTTCCAGTCTCCGACCGGGTCAGGAATGGAATGAATGAAGCCCCCATCTAGCGGCGAGGATATGGACTGTGCCGGCTGCCGAGGCCTGACGCACTCCTCTGGGGCAATGATTAAATGAATGACAGATGAAATGAAATGATAGTGGAGAGTGTTGCTGGAATGAAATTTTGACAGGGAGAACCGGAGTACCCGGAGAAAAACCTGTCTGCCTCCGTTTTGTCCAGCACAGATCTCACATGGAGTGACCGGGATTAGAACCACGGACCCAGTGGTGAGAGGCCGGCGTGCTGCCGCCTAAGCCACGGAGGCTTCAGCTGATACAAGATAATTTAAAATATTGAAATATTGATTCCATTTCCTTAATCAGCCGGGTGGAAACTAGTCTTAGCAACAATCGTGGTGAAATTGTTGCGGGTATTGCATCAAAACGGAAAAAAAAGTGCAGGACAGAAACACCGGGTATAAAACATTATGCAAAATCTCAGATATTCTTTCTGGTGAAAACTACTGCATGGACGAGAGTGAGGAGGATTTAGCAGCAAACGACCTTCCTCACTTCAAGTACGCTCCGATCACATCAGTTGATGTTGAACGCAGGGATATAAAAGCTTGTTAGCTGATAACCGATGATCATTTACATTTGACAACATCAGAATGCAGTGCAACTCAAATTAAAGTGACCATAAACCATTTGTTAAGTGCTAGAAATCTATTTTGAATGACTTTTCAGTTTGAGATTTCCATAACATTTTTGAAATATTGGCGAGTTTATTAATAGAAGATTATTTTCTCCATTTTATTGTGCATTTTCCGAATTTTTTGATCATTTATTACATTCATTTTAGAAAATTTTAAGTGAATTATTTAAACTTTTTTACGGCATCAACATCTGGGCCCTAGTCATTAATAAACTAAATTTAATTGAATATTTTTACTGCAAAAATATAAATATTTTCCTGATTTTTAGCACATAAGAATGCGAGCCCTAATCATCACCCACCTGTACTTGTGCGAATAAGTCTGTTAATAATGGGTGGTAGGCCTGCTGCTGGAAGTGCAAACCACGTGATTTGGCGTAAACGTGAAGGAAGGGAAAGACATTTAGGATATGAAAAGTGCTGATTGCGAGAGGGGTGCTCACTGAGGGATGGGACCAGATCATCTGTGGGCAGTGGGTGCTGCTGACGTGGAGGAGGGGGTTACAAATGAAGTCGGGCCAAAGAAAAGGGAAAACTAATAGAAATGTGGGAAACAGTTTACGTAAAGTGAAAAGGGGGAACTGAGAGACATTATGCCATTGTGGAAATGTATCATTCAGACAGGGGAGATAAGTGCATCTAAATTAATACCTGAGGGGAGATGGTAAATAACTGATTCTGTAAAGGTGAGATATACACAGGAATGGTTATTCTCGCTCGGCTTCTTGGTGATTATTTCCAAAATAAATTGCGTTTAACTTTAAATATTCCCCTTTTTGACGTTGATAAGATCTAGGAATGTGGTGCTGTCACGGATTTGTCATTTGATGTTGTATTATGTTGTTATAAGGGACCATCGTGTTTTTACACAGCTTTTTAATGGTGTTATCAGTGTTATCTCATGAATCTGTGCTCTCATTATGCTAGTTCCCTCAAATGCACCATTCAGTATGTTTGTGTGTCCTAAATTGCAGACATGTTTGTTTATCTTGCGTTGATTTGATATTTCGTAGTTCTTTGTATTCATTGAGGAAGAGCACATGGGCCTCCACCGCCTTCTATATCATGCCCAAGATAACCCGCACGTTTGTGTGAGGAGACAGATCTTTATAGTTGTCAATCAACGTTTACAATTTTAGGTTATGTACACATTCTTCCCCTTGTAATAGCTGGTGATCCCTACCTTTTGAATTAATAATAATTTTATATGATCCTTTTTTTAAATATATACAGGGTGTATTTGATATGATGGAAGTCCTTTACACTGGTGATAGAAGATGGTATTCTAAGCAAATATCTTCATGAAATTAAGTCGGATCTTAATTAGTGTAGGTGGAATTAAATCACAAAAATCGTCGGTCAATGTCTTGGAAACGGGCTTTCACTTCGTTCCCCTCAGCAGCAGAGCTGACTTCTCCCCGTCACCCTCCCCTCCTACGCTGAGGAATGTTGACCAGAGTCTGCAGTTGAGTGACCTCCTCACCTTGTCTGCCAATGACATTGAAATACACAAACCGAGCCTATGAACAGCTGATTCACACCTTCATGGGGAGTGGCTACATGACTACAGTAGTGATGGTGGATCTGTCTGGGATTTTGCCAGCTTCATGGACTATGCATAGAAAATAGAAATCCTAAAGATTTGGTAAATTAATTTAATGAACTGTTGGTCTATCTTTGTGTGAAGATAGTGCAACAACTCTAATAAACATATTAATAATACTAATAATAGTAATAATAGGCTTTTAGACACACTAACTTCTTTTATGTTTCTTTTTGGTATGTCGAGTTGCCAGACTTTAATGTACGTAGGATTTCTTGTATGTGCCATGAAATCCATGGAGATGATCGTATTAGATCCCATTCATTTACTACATGACTGAACGTAGATCGCACCCTCGGGCAGGTTAGCACTCTACCACCAGAACTACACATGCTGACTCTTATTATTATTATTAGACTACAGTATTATTATTATTATTAGACTATTATTATTATTATTATTATTATTATTATTATAACACTGTATTATAACAATGTATTTGTATTTTATTTTCATTTTCGTGTATTTTCATATGTATTTACATTGTTGATGGACCAATAAATCAACCCTCCCCCCCCCCCCCCCTCTCCAGTTAATGGCCACCTGAGGGCTGGAGATGGGATGGGACAATTCACAATATGAACATGTGGTACCGTACTAGTATTAAATCTTGGAAGTAGTTTTCCATGGGTTCCCACTTCTACCCCAGGCAAATGTCGCGATTGTTCCTAACTTAAGGCCACGGCCGCCTTCTTCTCAATAATCTTAACCGCTGGCAGTGCAGCCCATGAAGGGCCTAGGTCTATCAAGCGACCGCTGTCCAGCCATTTGGCCTGCAGATATTAGGGTGACGCGTGGTCAGTGCATCGGGTCCCCTCGGCCATTAATCTTGATTTTCCTGACTCGAGCACTGCCTCACTGTCAGACAGCTACTCAATTGCCCTCACGAGGCTTAGTGCACTGCGTTCCAGCCCTCACGTCAGTTTCTAATATCCCTGATGGAGCCAGGAATCGAACCCAGGGCCTCCAGTTGACAGGGCTGGCGCCTTCTTCCGAATCCTCACCTGAATTACAAATACCCACATTACTACAGAAACCACAAAACACAGGTTATCACACAAATTCTACCCACACCCAGCTACATGGGGCTAAATGACCAAAATCGCCAAGCCTCTCAAACAAAACATCAAGTATTTTACTTCCGTCCTAAATGCCTAGTTCTGAACAGACTACGGGATGTCGGAATTTTGTCACACTGCATTTCATTAAGTGAATGTTTTTAGTATTTTCAGAAACTAGTCAACAGAAGGTCCGACACGGACGCCAATGATACATCAGGGCTGAGTATCGAAATTATTTTATACATGAACATCAATCAATGAATTCCACACTTACAAAGTAGGCTACACAATACTACCGGTCCTAACGTCCCAACCATTGCGTGCGTTGTCAACAACAACAACAAGAACAACGGCAATGCACATTTTCTTACGAGACGGTAGAGCTCATCCTCATAACAGCTGATAGCCAACCACCCCTCAAGTCAACCGGTAAGGTCAATGCTCCAATTACGTAACAACTTCCCCTTCGCGCGTCGTCTCTCCTGGCTCCGCCTCGTTTACCCCAGCCTGCCGCACCACTTTCTGCCTGATTAGTTTCTGAAATAACTAAAAACATTGACTTATTAATGATTAATTATCAATTTCAAGATAGGTGACAAATTTTTTACCTAGGAAGCTTAGAATAGTCTCATCTATCACCAGTGTAACGGACTTCCATCATATCAAATACACCCTGTATATACCCGGACCAATAGGTATGGGTGAGACCCTATGAGCCGTGGAGAAGGCAACTCACCTAGAAGAAGGTCACTTTGATAACAAACCGGGTGGTTCAGCACCTTACTGTAGATGGCAGCCCCATCGCTGAGCTCGGGCTCAGAAGGCTGATAACCTACCAGTCTTAAATTACAAGATCAAAGAAAAAGACAAAAGATAATATTGGACGGATCAAATATGGTTGACGACAATGGATTGATTAAGGGAATGTTTGGTTTGTAATATTGTATACCGTATTCGAAGTGTTTGTCATGTTTCTTTGTTTCCTGTCATGGGCCTTAATGGCCTGTTATGTACAGTAAATGATGATGAAGATGATGATGATGATGATGAATTAACTGATTAATAATTCGTGCATTAGCCTATTTTCAATTTTGAAAAAATAGGCTTATGAGATCACCTTTTGTCCGTGTGTATGTGTGCGTGTGTGTGTGTGTGTGTGTATGTGTGAGGTGTGTGTGTGTGTCCCCTAATAATATCTAAACGGCTGGAGCGATTTCAATGAAACTCGGTAAGTTCATGACGCTATTCCCGGCGACCTCGACCGTGCCCTTCAAATTTTGTTACGTCTCACCAATCCAACATGGCGGCTGTGCGAAATATTTCACTAGCATTCGATATCTCCGAAACTATTACCGATATCGCCCTGAAATTGAGTACGGTGATAAAGGGCACTACTAAAAGTTCACCTATGAGACTTTCAAAAACCTGGTGACTACAAAACCAACATGGTGGCCAAGCGAATTTGAGACTTTTAAATAGACTTTTCTCGCGATTTAACTACCCAAACGTAATGAAACTGGGTACATTTAGTTCAATTGTTTACATAACCTCAAAATGGCGGCTGTGCGAAATATTTCACTGACATTCTATATCTCCGAAACTATTACAGATATCACCCTGCAATTTTGTACCGTGATAAAGGGTACTGATACAAGTTTACCTATGTATATTTCATAAACCTGTAAAGTACAAAACGAACATGGCGACCAAGCGAATTTGAAATATTTTAATATACTTCTCTCGTGATTTAACTCTCTGAGCGCAGTGAAATGTGGTACAGTAAATGATTTTGCAGATTGTAATGCACTGCCATCTAATTTAATTCAATTGTTTACATAACCTCAAGATGGCGGCTGTGCGAAATTTTAACATTAAGTTTTTATTTCTTGTGTCGTAATCATGCGATCGAAGTGAAAGTTTGAATAATGAACCTAGGCAATAATTGTCCTTGAATGGTACATAACTCTATGTTCTATACATATAACAATCCTAAATGGCGAGCTTCCGAAATATTTAGACGGTTCTCAATATCTATGAATCTTTTACAGCAACCAAACTGAATTTTTTTATGTTCATAGAGACTATGAACATATGTTCACCTATAGGACTTTCAGTAACCTGGTGAGCACAAATCCAACATGGCGGCGACGCGAAGTATAAATAGTTAATTGGACGTTTCTCGCAAATTAACTATCCGAGTGCCGTGAAACGTTGCACGTTAAATGCTCATACAAATGTTGATCCACTGGCATCTAATTTATTTCAATTGTTTGCATAATCACAAGATGGCTGCTGTGCGTAATTTTAAAATCTCGTTTTTACTTCTTGTGTTCTAATTATGCGATTGAAGTTTGAATACCACACGTACACAATAATCTTATTGTAATAGTACAAAAATAAAAATCCAACCTGGCGACCATCTGAAATATTTAGACGGTTCTCAATATCTACGAATCTGTTACAGCAATTAAACTGAAATTTTGTATGTTGATAGAGGCAATTAACATGAGCAGGATATATGAAAATAGGCTGTATAGTTCTTCACGGAACTACTTGTTAATTTATGTAGAAAGAGGAAAGCAAAATTTGTTGGTCACAGCTTACATCATAATGAGTTCCTGACCGCCATACTGGAAGGAAAAGTTCTGGGGAAGAAAGGAAGAGGAAGACCGTGGAAGGCTCGTCTGGATTCTGTGATGCATGGACTTCAATTTAAACAGTGTGCTGTCTTAAAACGCTCAGCAAGTGAGAAACTAATGTGGTTGTAGTGACAACGCCTGGCCTTCAGATGGAGATGAATTTTCGTAGCCATTCATCATTTAATTCGTTTACTCATTCATTCATTCACTAATAATTCAGTTTCATTATTCAACTGTCATCCATTTCAACGTTCAGCCTAGTCCTTAAGAAATTGTAAGTGAACGAGTGCTATCATTAACAATCACATTAAATTGTTAAACGTCAAGTCTAAATATCGTATTTTTGGTCTATATCTGTTTCATTCCCTCGAGAACTGAGATTTAATAAATGTATCACTGTTCTTATATATTTGCAAAGAAATTGATATCCTAAGGATAAAAATATCAGACATGCAGGCCCAAGCGGTAACCACAAAGCAACAGAGAAAGGTGAAGAGATGCTGAAATTGACCCAAATGATCCACATTATGGGCCAAATATCGTCCATCTTTGTTTCAAATGATCTCAAAACACATATTTTTTAACTTGATGTTCCTTTTCCTATAGAACCACTGGAGTTAGTAACATGAAACTTGCACCACAACATCTTATTGGAGTTGAAAGTATACTGAGTTCATACAATACTTGTGTTTTTTATATTTACAAATTTTTGGTTCAAATTATTTTTTTTTATGAAAAAAATGACCTCTAAGAAAATAGCATTCAAAAATATGCTTGTGGGTTGATGTTTATAAAACCGAACGTAAAGTGTGCACAAAGCTTCATTCTTTATGTGTGGTAAATCCTATTATTTTCTATGCAATGGTCTTTGAGAAAATGGAACATGAATGTGGCAAATTTAACATTGTGAATATGGGGTGAACGACCTCCCCTTAACATGCTCTCAAAGACAGGTTCAGAAATTTCCTATAAACAAGTGAAACGGGAAAAGACACATCAAAACAAGGGCAAATTGAGATTATAGGAAAATAATAGTTATGACAAAACATTTGAAAATGTTGAAATTATTTCTGGAAGTTACTTTTGTTGTTGTTGTTGTTGTTGTTGATTCATTTGAGGAGGGGCTTGGGACATATTGGTCATCAGCTCTGTTTCTGGAAGCTGATATATCTGTACTTTCTTCGAATTGTGTGCAATTGTTGCACCGGTTTTATAACAGACACAATCATAAAAATAATATATTTTTTTCATTGAACTGTGTCTGCTCCGTTAGGAACGTCGTAAAATATTAGGAGGGACAGATGACCTCGTAGTTCCACCCCTTAAAACAATAATTAAAATAGTATTGTATTCTTGTTCTTTAATCTGTATCTGCTCCCTTAAATAGTTCTCTAGGAACGTTATAAACTAATATTGTTACTTTTTGTTGCTGTGTCTGCTCTCTTAAATAGTTCTCTAGGAACGTTATAAACTAATATTATTAACTATTGTTCTTTAAGCTATATTATCTGTACTCCCTATGAACGAGGTTTAAGAAAAGGATGTAAAATATGTGTCATGTTGGCTTAATTAGCATGAGTAGTGTTATAGTGCTCTGTATTCCAGCCTTAATTGGACGCAGGGATGAATAGTAATGCGCCACATACCTAGAGAATGCCCGCTTTACATGGATTTACGTTCCTTCGACCACTGGCATGCTGTCCACACTCTTGCGTAGCCCGGAGTGATCGATGGGTGACGTCGTAACGTCTGTGATGGACGCTTGCAGCTATTGTCCGGAGCGCGCCCGGAAATTAGTGCTGTCAAGGCCCTCTATACCGATATGTCCTTAATAGGCTCTGTGTCGCTAATTGCAAGGCCCTCTGTATTCATCGCGTTCAGCGTTTCTCACATATCTAACTGATAACTATTCAAAGATGGAGAAATTATGCATTATAATCCACATTATTGGATATAACAACAGTTCCGTAATGCATCTTCGTCAACTCTTGCAGTTTCACTGTAAAGGTGACTAGACCTAATATCTATTCTGTTAGCTTGCCACGGTGGGTGAGTGGTTATCGTGTCGGACTACCAACTCCAAGCTTGCAGGTTCGCTCCTGGCCGTGGTAAGTGATTTTTGAAAGGCCATACGTTGTTGGCATGTTAAAGATCCCATTTGAATTCAGTAAGCAGTGTTCATAATGGCAAAATTAGTCTCGGGATTTTCCGCCAACACGAAGTTCCTCCTTTATCTACTAGAAAGCGCTATAGTGTCAAAGAGCTTAGATATCTAACCTCCTTGACTTTCATAGCTTTCCAAGGAACGACATAATTCGACATGCAAGCTGCCCTCTGGGCATCAAATAACAAAGCTTGCACCCGGCACCCGACACCATACGATATTATTATTATTAGACGAGACCAACTGATCGGACATGTCTATCGCCACAATAACTTTACGGTAACTGTGTTGGATGGCATAATTCGTGGCAAGAGAGGAAGAGGGCAACCGAGACTGCAATACATCAAACAGATGTTAATGTCCATTCATACAGAGACATGAAGAGACTGACTGGCGACAGGAAGAATGGAAGAGGAGGATTGCTGCCGACCAATCTACGGATTGAGAACATGAATGAATGTATTATCGAATCTATTTGGGTAATTAATTGTAACGGTGACTAATATCGTTACTATTTTGACGTGACAACGTGTATTCTTGGAATACATGTACGTTCGTGATAAAGTGTTACAGTGAAAGGTGATGATATCGTTTCCTCTCTCTTCTGCTGCAACGTTCTCTCTCACTTCTGTTGTTACCTCGAGTGTCGCTACTGTCGTTTTTAGAAGCCAAGGGGGAAACCTCTGGATGAAATTTGATGCGGTTTTCACCATTCCGTAAAGAATACCTCAAGGATGAAGCTTATAGAAAATTATTTATTTATGTTCAAAGGAAGCCGAGCAGTAACGATTTCAGTGAAAGAGTCGAAAAAAAGCGTCCGTGCGCTTTTTAAGCTTACGCTGGGCAAACCGTTAGAAATATCAATATACTATGAGTGTAGGAGTTGTTCAGCATGAAAACTTCCACAAAAAATTAGGGGAGAGCTTAACTCTATCTTCAATACATCGCCCACTATAAGTGTTTTACGTCATAATTTCTTCCAACAATCTCCATTCAAATACTGAGGGGACAGTTTACGAGCTGGCTAGGGGCGAACATATTCCCCAGATACAGGCAGTAGCAAACTGTCGAGTCGTGTTGAGTTAAAACTTCAGAGAAGAGTGGTTGTGTTTGGAGTTTCCCTGGAAGTGCAACTCGGCTTTTCTTTATTTCGGCTGTGAACTTTCCGTTCCGCAAAATACATAATTAAAGAATATACGAAGCTGAAATTTTGCAAGAGCGACAGTTCATACAAATCAGTCCGAGAAGAGGTTGACATGCTCAAATATCGTCATGGATCGTAGTTACACACGCCCAATAATTCTTTAGTAAGTATGTGTAATGGTATCAGTAACGTAGTAGTTTTAAAAAGTACCTTACCAAAATGTTGTTAAGGGGGGCTATTTTAAGCACATGCTTGCATTTGAAGTTTCGAGCGTGTAGGTCTGATGTTAATAAATATCAATGAGTATGAACAGACAAGGATTGAGACGTTTTGTGACAGAATGTGATCTATTTGTGAGAAGCAGTGGAAAGCTCCTCTGCCTGTTATCGCTAATATGAGCCGACGGGCGTCTAGGGTGTGGCGTCTGGTACACGCGACGCCCAACGGCGCTAATTCATTAGCGTCTCACGAATGCTCGTCGCACGCGTCCTCGACCGGTCCACTTCTAAACATTCTTTTGTCGGCTGGAATTGAGACGTCTCCATTCAGCTGATGAGTTCTGACATTCGGCAGAGACTAGAGTGAAGTCAAATTAGGACAAGTGTAGCTGGTTTACCACCGTGGCATTATTTCAGTATTTATGCTAATCCTTCAGAGGTTTGAAGAGTACCACGACAATGTATAATCAGGCAGGTGACCATCCTTAGTCCCAGGCCGTATTCTGCTCTGAGTACTGGAACAGGGTCCACATAGCTTTGACAGGATGTGTGAGGTGTGGGTTTGAGTCCCAACTTAGTGATTTTCTATTTCATCTAGTAGTTAATTCATTTTAGGCTCTTAGGACATTTTGGTTATCAGCTCCATGCACTTGGATTTGAGTTGGATCTCTCTGAAAATCTGTGATTATGTATTGATCGTAGTAGTATATCTGCATTATGGACAGGGATGGGTTAGGCGCCCCGAGACTTAACCCTTGCAATACCAACGGGGGGATATTTCTTGCCCACCAGTTTCATATATTACGGTTTATTCATGGTATCCCTTTTCTACGCTCACTGTGCACAAAGTTACTCTCTATTTTGAATCGTTTTACGTAACCACACATTTACTTTCTTTTTAATTTTAATTCTTGTACAAAATATTAACAATTTTATTTTGGTGGGCACGGAAATCTTCCCCTCCCCCCCGTTGGTTGTTCGCGTGCCTCGTCATACTGTGCACTGTGGTAAGGTCTAAAGTACAACAAAGTTAACAAAACCACCATAATTTGTTCTGGTTGCAAGAGGTACACATGTGGAAAACACAGTAAAGAACAGTCGTATGTTCCACGTGGCGAAGAGTGTGATCAGTGAATAGTTTACTTTATGTTCGACCCTGACTATTATATGTCAGAAAACTGTATCATAATGATGGTCATTATAACACTATTTTTCGTTATGAAACAGTTTCTCCCACCAATCACAGCTCAAGAAACAGTTGTTGGACCAATTAGATAAGGATAACGTCGCCCCCGCGCTGAGTTCCAAGGCCTTCTAATTTAAATTTCACTGCGTTGCCTAGTGTCATAGTGGGGTAATCGAGAAGGCCATGGACATTTTCTGCGTCTCATGCGCTCTGTTCAGTACATAAAATTAGCGAAATATCGACAGATATTTATGAATATTTATGTTCGAACATAAAATAGTTATAATAATTATCGTCGAACATAAACAGTCGTATGCAACTCGCCTATAATGGTAATTAAGACACGCTTATGGAAATTATAAAACTGGCATACGCTCGTTTTATAAACATACTCATGTCTTAATTATTGCCATTATAGGCTCGTTTCATTATTATGATATTCTGAACTTCTTCTTTCATGATTCTTTGATTTTGTTTGCAACTGTTGTTAATTAAGTTATATTTTTGCCATTCAAGATTCATTTAAGGTTCAAAATACAAGATATATTGATTAAACGATCATGCAAATCGCACAAAAGGGAATTTATTATGGAGGTTTAAAAAATTGCATGGTATTGCTAGGGTTACTACCCCGGAATTTGCCTGGATGAAGTGTGGAAATATAGTCACTTGTACACTGAGAGTTATGGGTATTTCCAGTAAGCCACGTGAAAATCCTAAGCTACCAAAATACCATCTTTGATGACGACGTTTACACGAATCTTCAAACTCAAGTTGTATCTTGCAATACATTATATGCATTACATTTTAATTATATGCTGTTCAATTTAAAATATTATAAAACGTAAAATTAAACCAAGCATCAGTACACCATCGACAGGCAAAACTGCACAGTACCCGGAATTATGATAGTCTAAGGCCTATAAAAACACTAGTCAACAAAAAACAACTTCCGATTTGCTTCATTCACAAAAATACTAGTTTTTTACTAAATTTGGGGCAGGAAAACTGAATATAACCTTAGAATTTGCTTATTAGCTCTAGTTCTTTAGATACACTAAATTACTTCTGTAATAAAAAACAATATTATATTAATATGATTACTGTACACAACAGAACTAACAATTGATTTAATTCACTCTATGTACAGGTAAATAACGTTTTTTTTGCCGCAGGGCACAAAGTTACCCTAGAAGGCCAGACCTTTCTTTTGTAATGTGAAGACCTATCGCTGCTGTCTCGTAAGAAGAAGAAAACACATATTATTCACAAACAATAAACAAAAAATGACTCAGGATACGTGTACTAAGGATTGCCAGCCTACAATTTACTGTATTTTAATTTTAAAATTCCTAATATTATTCGAAAGTCCCTAAAATTCTCTATCATTTAATGAAATATCGTAATATCTCAGAACATAGAGCTAACTCAGCATTTTAAATGGCATATTCGTATATGCCGTGCTCGAATAAATTAGAAATTATTGTTAGTTTCGGAATCATTTTCACAGCCTAATTATTTATTTATTTTCGTCTTGGTCTTCTGTGGAGCCTTTACCTTCTCCGCCTTTACTCTCTGCAAGTATCTTCTCACCCTTTCTCCTACCTCCCTCTTCTGTGTAGGTTCTTTTCTTTGTCAGTGTCTCCTCCCCCGTCTCCTATAAACCTCTGTATTCTTTAATTAGTCTTCTAAATGTCGCCCTATCTGCTATGTCGTCTTCTTTTACCCCTATTTTGACTAGGTCCATCCTCACTTATCGAAACCATTGGAGCTCTGTCTTTCTCTTCCTGAAATAACATCTTTGGTAATAATAATAATTATTATTATAATGGCAGACAGGAGCACATACAGAGAAAAACTTAGACAACAGAAGTTTGAGCAAACTCCCAAAGAGAGACAACCGGGAAAGAAGTGGACAGTAGAGAGAAAGAGGAAGCAGAGTGAATATATGAGAGGTTTTTGGGAAAATAGATGAAATGGCCAGAATAAAACATGAACATTGATTGTGTTGTAACGCTCTCCTTGTGGGGAATTAACGAGTAAATAAATAATAATGATTATAATAATCATATTTTCTTTTTAGGGGAAGAAATGCATTTACGCACATAGTGTCGGGCTTCTGAGTGAGAGACTACCGACTAAAACTAACCCCGTTACCTCTGGAACCATTTAACACATTACTTCAGCCTGGGAAACTTGCCCTCAACTATATTTTTCTTTATACTGTTCACTGATTAACAATATATCACTTTTCTCTGATACAGCAGATCATTGGGTGTTTTTCTTCTATGTAGATTGACTCAAAGTACACGAATCATTTGAACCTCAGAGCCTTTTATTTGTCTGAAGCTTCTCTGAAGACCTTACACTGGCCAGATCCCACAGCATGTGCTAAATTCTCTTTGTCAAAACCTCGTTTGGCCGTACATCCTCTAGCTTTGTGATCAGTCCCTCCGCAACTGTAGCAAAGTTTTACTTCGATCAGTGCCTTTGCACTTGCTAGCGACATGTCCATACTCCAGACATCTGTGACAGCGAGATAACATGATCCTCGTCTCATCTTGCAATTGACCCATCCTATGGTGATATGATCTTGCTTCAGGAGCACATCTGCATCACTAGTTGTTAATGTGACAACAGCCATCTTCACTTCCCTCATATTCGTCCTCGTCACCAGCACCTTGGTATCTGGAGAGAACTCTGGGATAGTTCTCTGGATAGCTTCCATGACCTCTTCGGAAGTAGTTAGAGCATCAAGGTCTCTGAGTTCAACAGTTGCCTTCGCTTCAAGCCTACGGACTGTAGCATTAGACCCAGAACATATCGTAGAGAATTACCAAAAGCTGCTTTGTTCCTGGAATTTGCTCCCTTCTCGACAAGGACGTCTCCCACTTTAGTTTGTCGAATGGACCGGACTTGAGTTCGTGTATCATTAGAGTTTGCGTTTTGGCGAATCTCCTTCAGAATATCGGCATATGATTTACCTTCAGCTGGTCTGATCACTACGGCTGCTCGTCGTGGCCTGTCTGTATGGAGCTGCTTGATGGGGAGATATGCCAATTTTATCAGAAAAATCCTCTTGCATCTTCTCATCCTTTTCTTGAACAACAATAATATTATTAATAACTCAACTCAACTACTCTTAAGTTATCAGGAGACTCAATATAAGTCAGGCAGTGATTTGGATAGATTCAATGCCTGGTTGTCCATCCAGATCACTGCACGGAAGACATCCCAATGAAGTCACCCAAACTCACGTCGACAAGCTGGCGTCAAATGTTTGGCTTATTTCCAGGCAGATGTTTCCTGAAACATATAAGGCTTTATGATGGCTATTCAGGACCAAGTTGTTCCCACAAGGAACTATCTGAAGTTCATTATCAAGGATGCGGGTGTGCATGATGCCCATTGCAGATACGGTTACTCAACATCGGACACTATTCAGGTTTTGGTCATTTCACAGGGATATGATTTTGTTGCCAAGTTAGTACATCATCAAGAACTGGCAATACACCTTCAACTGCTGAACCAAGAGTAAGTGCCGTGCTATAAATATGCCCCAGAAAGTGTAATGGAAATAACAACTTCACCTTGTACAGGGACCGTAGTGTATTGACAAATCAGTCAGGCATGCACAACATACCTGAGCTGTCAGTCATACTTTGGACGTGTCGCGAAGTAAGGCTGTTCTTGAGAAATCAAGCCTGAAGAAGTTAGGGAAGAGAGTAATGCTACTACAAAATGCAGTCGCCGAGATATTGAAGAAATTCCTCTTTAAGATTTATATCTGGGATTGTAAATGTTTTCTTTTCAGCAAATATGCAGAGAATGTGTAAGCGCATGTGCAAAATAAACAATAATAATAATAAAAATCGTCGCGGAAGGAAAATAAAATTTTATAATGTAATTTTAAGAAAGGCTGACCTTTTTTTGGATAATTTTTCTGCTTCTTCCGTAGTAAAAAGACCTTTACGTGGTCTTATGAAGTGTATAGATTAAGAATTACTTTTTAATTGGCATGGCTCCATCGAGTTCCCTAAGCTGGAGAGAACCTTTCATTGATCGTTTAGGCTAACAATCGGAAATTACCAGTAAAAACATTTAAAACAAGTCGTTCCATGAAGAACTATACAGCCTATTTTCATATATCCCTCTCCTTCTTCTTCTTATTCTTCTTCTTCTTCTTCTACCTTATCCGATACGGACGTTGGCTACCGCCATGGCTAACACCTTCTTATCCTGTGCAATCCTGAGGAGTTCCTTGGAAGACAGCTCAAACCACGTTCTTAAATTATCCATCCAAGATATTCGTCTCCTTCCCGGTCCACGCTGACCTTCAATTTTACCCTGAAGTATAACTCATGTTAATTGCCTCTAGCAATATACAAAATTTCAGTTTCATTGCTGTAATTTATTCGTAGATATTGAGAACCGTCTAATTATTTCGGATGGTCGCCATGTTCGTTTTGTAGTTGACAGGTTTTTGAAAGTCACTTAGGTGAACTTCTAGTAGCACCCTTTATCAGCGTACAATATTTCAGGGTGATATGAGTAATAGTTTCGGAGATATAGAATGCCGGTGAAATATTTCGCACAGCCGCCATGTTGGATTGGTGAGACGTAATAAGATTTGAAGGGCACGGTCGATGTCGACCAAAATAGTACTATGACCTTACCGAGTTTCATTGAAATCGCTCCAGCCGTTTTAGAAGTTATTAGGTGGGACACACACACTCATACAAACACACGAACAAAAGGTGATCTCATAAGCCTAGTTTTTCGTAAACGAAAATAGGCTAAAATATAGGACATTACGGAGTTCCTTATGCACACAGACAGGAAAATGAACCTAACCTGTATTGTTTTGTTGGACAGCACATCAATCATGACGACAATATTTTAAAGGAAGATCGTTGTCTGATAGGCGGTATTGTACTTAAAGGGACGATATACGATACATGTTAAAAATGTGTTTCCCGATGTTATAAATGATATGAACTAATATAGAATTCTACCCTGGTGTATGGTATAACCGAGAGCTTGAGAATGTCTAGTCCATTCTCTTTAAAATATTTCGTCTGTTTCGTGGATTCACCCTCTCACGCTCGCACGTACACATTACACCGTCCTTGAAAATCTGTGCAGATGAAAGAGACCTGTGGCGGGGGGAAGGGGGAAGCCAGCCGCTACAGTGAAACAGCTCCATCGCTGACGTGGCCGCTATGAATATGCAACACATTTCCATGGTCTGCCATCCCTCTACTCATGATCTGCTAACTAACGGGACGTGTCACCCTCCCCTCGCCTAGCTTCCAACTTCCTGCCGCAGAGCAGCTGCTGACATCTGATGACCTCCAAGGTGGCTACGACCAGATAAACTCAAGAGCCTGCCCTGATTATATTAAGGCTAAGCAGACAGTTTAAGGGTGGAGACACTAGACACGGCCTCCGAGCACCGTGACGCTTAGTGGTAGGGTGCTACTTCCAAACCACGCGCCATATTCTCATGGCGCCCGTTATTTTGTGCTTGGGTACGGAGCCAAGGATGAAGCTTACAAAGGGACGGCCAATGGCCAACAGCAAAACAATTGAAAAGCGCCTAGTAAGCACGTGGAGTGCATGGAGGAAAGAATAAGACGTCATTTGAGTGAAGTCAAGCGGTGCGCCCAAAGTGGGGGTAACCTTAACTTGTATTCGGTGTTCCGTGTCTTGCATGATGCATTGTGCATGATTTTTTCTGAGTTATCATTGCAGGATATCTTTCCAGACTTTTCTCACATTAACTAATGCTGGAGCAGTAGTGATAAGTTATTAAAAAAACTCTTCAATTCTAATCTCAGCATGTTTACCCTACATACAAAAAAAAACCCATTTCTCTGCAAATCCCAAATTATCAAACAGATGTCGGTCAATAATTACGGTAGGCCCACGTAATGGATCAATTCGAGGCTAATCGACAAGTTTCTACCCCCACAAACAAAATACCGTATAGTACCAAAAAGTATAGGTTATAAGTTACAGTATTTTTGTGCAAATGTGCCTCCTTTTTTTGAAGTGTTTATTAATTTTAAGGTTCGTATTCTTGAATATCAAAATGTGTACGACCAATGAGTGAAAGTGGCGTGCTTGAAATTAGGCCTAACACTAATGAATGCCTCAACACCAATAAGAACTTAAAACTCAATTTGGTATAAATACCGTAACTAGTTCGGCATCATTAGTTCCCAAGTTGTTCCTTCTTTGGTAAAACTCGCACTTCCGACACCTGTATTCAATTTAATCAGTGTTTCAGCGTATTATAACGTTTTGCCGCGTCTTTCTTACAAAACTAGCCTTGAAAGATGCTGTCATTTTTCTATTTAAATTGGCTTTTAAAACGATAACGCAGCTTATTTGTGCCAAGTACCCTGATATTACGGAGTGTATTCTGCCTATCCAAGAAAAAAAATTGACTTGTCATTGCAGTTTTATGTCAGTAAATTCCAAGACTAGTTGGAGAGGTTTACGGCTTTAAGCATAGGGACAGCCATTTTCTTGCTACCCAAAGTGGGCGTGCCGTTTGGCTTCAGCAGCTTGCGGTAGGCAGCGCAGCGAAGGCATCTCCTACCTTTCTTTCCTCCATGGTGGAGTGTCATGCTTGCCAACCCTATCAAGTGACTTAAGTGTTCCTGCACAGAAATATATGGCTAGCGACTTATTCGACAATAATAGAGAATCATCTTCTAACGTCGTCATAGTTCTGATCCCAATATAGTACATTATGCAACGAGCCTATAATGGCAATAATTAAGACACGAGTATGTTTATAAAACGAGCCTACCGTATGCAAGTTTTATAATTTCCATACGAGTGTCTTAATTACCATTATAGGCTCGTTGCTTACGACTGTTTATGTTCGACGCTAATTATTATAACTATTTTATGTTCGAACATAAATATTCATAAATATCTGTCGGGATTTCGCCAGTCTTTTGTACTGAACAGAGCGCATGTGACGCAGAGAATACCTTGTATTTGACCATGGCCTCCTCGATTACCCTACTATGACACTGGGCCACGCCGTGAAATGTAAATTAGAAGGCCTTGGAACTCAGCGCAGGTGCGATGCTATCCTTACCTAATTGGTCAAACAACTGTTTCTTGAGCTCTGATTGGTGAGAGAAACTGTCCCATAATGAAAACTTGTTCTATAATGAGCCTCATTATAGTATATCTTGGTACAAATAGCCAACCAAACAGGTTTATGTTCGATCATGTCGAAATGTAAATATTGTACAGTATGTCAGAAAACTGACCGACAGTAGTGGCTACGCTGGCTAACGCGCAGCATTAGGTCATGGGGCCAAGCTCTCTGCTGACTCGGTAGACGCGTGGGTTCGAGCCCCACCGTCGGCCGTCCTTGAAATGGTTTTCCGTGGTTTCCCCATTTTCAACACCAGGCAAATGCTGGGACGGTACCTTCTGACAGGCCACGGCCGCTTCCTTCCACATCCTTGCCCAGTTTCATTCACCATCATTCATTTCATCTCTCATTAACTCTTCTCATGAGGTTGGCGTCAGGAAGGGCATCCGGCCGTAAAAACCATCGCCACAAAGAATTTCATCGCATCTCATCCCCGACCCCGTTGGAAAACGGGAATAATAAGGGGTAGACGTACACATGTCAGAAAACTGTACTATAGAGGCTCTTCTTCTTTCTTCCGAATTTGGCCGCCTGTGGACCGCATGGAACCTAAGACTTTCTGGTTGATCTCCTCTTCTCTTCCCAAAACCTCTTCATTCGTTCACTTCTGATCTTTCGCTCCTCCTCGGATATTACCAGTTTGGCTCTAATTTTAGGTGTTTTCTCCTCGAACATCTTGATGTTGTCAATTCGGTTTCTGAACTCTTTTCTGTTGTGGATCACATCCACTGTGAGTCCACTTTCCTTGTCGTCTCTTTTAACCTCTTCTACCCACTTAGTTGTAGCCTTCAGCTCTGTAATATACTTGAATATCCTCTTAGTCAGTCGGTTCTCGTCCATTCTCACCAAATGTCCGTAGAAATTCAACCTTCGCTCCGCATTGTGACAGTCATTTTTTCAGTATGTTTATAGAGGTCATCATTCCTTCTGTTCTTCCATGTCCCGTCAGCAGTTTTCTGTGGTCCTAAAATTTTCCGCACAATTTTCCTCTCCTTTTTTTCCAGTTCCTGAAGATCCCCTTTTTTATTCAGTGTCAAGCGCTCCGAGGCGTACAGACCCTCTGGCATTACTACTGTGCTATAGTGTCTGAGTTTTGCCTTGTAGGACATTGCTCGTTTGTTGTATCTGTTCTGGGTTAACCTATAAGCCAAATCCAATTTTCTAGCTCTTGCCCTATTTGCTTCTTTATCCAGCCCATTGGGTTCTATCCATTCACCTTGATATTTAAACTTCTCAGTTCTTTTGACAGTCCCATGTTTCACTTTTATGTGTCTCTCTCCAAGGTGTCTGTATTCCATGTATTCTGTCTTTTCATAGGAGATTTTAAGACCCGTTTTCTCAGCGATTTCGTGCAGAGTATCCAGCATTTTTTGGGCATCATCTCGGCTTTGGGCTAAGAGGTTAAGAACATCAGCAAAAGCCAAACATTTAATTTCCAGGTTCTGTCCTTTCCTTCCCAGATGTATCCCCCTTACTCCTTTCATGTCCAAAGCTTCCTCCCAGGTTCTCATGATTTTCTCCAGAACAATGTTGAATAGGATAGGTGATAAGCCATCTCCTTGACTGACCCCTGTTTTTATTTCAAAAGGATCAGAGATTTCTCCGAAGAACTTCACTTTTGACATGGTATCCGTTAGAGTTTGTTTGATTATTTCTCTCGTCTTCCTGTCAATTCCGAACTCCTCTAGGGTGTTAAATAAAGTCTGCCTGTCAATTGAGTCGTACGCCTTCTTGAAGTCAACGAATATTACTACAGTGTTCTGGCTTCTCAAAGCTCTTGATCTGAGGATGCTCTTGAGGTTGAATATTTGTTCTGCGCACGATCTCCCCTTTCTAAAGCCAGCTTGATATTCACCTATGAGGTGGTCTGCTTGTTTTTCAACTCTGTTCAGCAGTACTTTGGAGAGTATCTTGTATGCGACTGATGTTCACCCGATGACCTTTCTTGTCAAGTGGGTGTATATGAGCACATTTCCAGTCTTTCGGGATCATTTCAGTTTTCCACATTTCTGCAGCGATGCCATCTTCGCCTGGTGCTTTGTTGTTTTTAAGCTCGTTTATTATGCGCTTTACCTCATCTAAACTTGGTGGGTAGGGATCCATGTTCTCATAGGATGGATTCTGAGTATTCAATCTTTCCACAGGTTCTTCACAGTTCAGAAGCACTTTGAAATAGTCGGCCAGAAGTTGACAGTTTTCCTTGTCGTTCGTAGCTATACTACCATCTTTCCGTTTGAAGCACAGACTTTGTGACTGATATCCCTGTAGTTCTTCTTTGAAGGTTCTGTAAAACTCTCGCGTGTTGTTTTTTCGAAAATATTCTTCTATCTTTTCCACCCTACTTCTGTCGTAGTTCATCTTCTCTGATCTTATGATCTTAGCAGTTCTCTTCCTTACTTCCCTGAAATCTTCCCACCTCTCCTCGGTCTTGTTGGAGTGCCATCTCTTCCAGGCTTGTAGCCTTTTGTCAAGAGCTTCGTCACACTTTTCATTCCACCACCTATGTTTTCGTTTCCTCGCTGGATTTCCTAAACCTTCAGCTGCTTTGGTCATTGCTTCTCTGATCTCTTCCCATCTGTTCATGTTCAGCTTTGATAGGTTTTCGCAGTATTTTTCCTTGTTCTGTTTCAGAGTCTCTGTATTAATTCTGGGCTTCCTGTTGGTTCTCGGTTTGGGCTTGTTTGGCTGGAATTTTACTTTAATCTCCGAGAGGTAGTGATCCGAGTCGATGTTTAGGCTTTTCCTTACTTTAACATTCAGGATTTCCTTTCGGTTTTTGGTCGTTATTGCGACATGGTCGATCTGGAACTCTCACAGCAGCGTGTTAGGAGATACCCAGGTTTTCTTCTTGCTCGGGAGTGCCTTGAAGTATGTGGACATGAGTTTCAGGTTGAAATGTCTGCAAAACCCGATTAGTCTTTCTCCATTTCTGTTCGTTCTTTTATGTGCTGGATAGTCCCCCACAATTTTTCTATATCTTCCCTCTTTGCCTATCTGGGCATTGAAATCGCCAACCAAAATTTTACGTGATGTGGAATTTTGGAAGATGTGTCTTCGAGAGATAATGAGGCTCATTATAAAACAAGTTTTCATTATGGGACAGTTTCTCCCACCAATCAGAGCTCAAGAAACAGTTGTGTGGCCAATTAGGTAAGCATAGCATCGCACCTGCGCTGACTTCCACGGCCTCCTATTTCGAACTTCACTGCGTGGCTTCTAGTGTCATAGTGGGGTATTCGAGGAGGCCATGGTATTCTCTGCGTCCCATGCGCTCTGTTCAGTACATAAAACTGGTGAAATCTCGACATTTATGAATATTTATGTTCGAACATAAAATAGTTATAATTATCGTCGAAGATGAACAGTCGTATGCAACTCGCCTATAATGGAAATTTGCTCGTTTTATAAACATACTCGTGTCCTAATTATTGCCATTATAGGCTCGTTGCATAATGTACTATTTTGAGCCTGTCCCTGGCGTCACGGGTAGCGCTAGGTGCTACCGCCACACCGAGCAGTGCAGGTGGCTTTTGCACCAAACTCCCACCCGTTAACGATCTCGTGTCTAGGAAAAATATTGTAGAAATCCAACGTCGTTGTGCTGCCGGCTCGCAATTGAATGTCTGGGATAAAGGAAGCATTCAAGTCAAGGAAGTAGACTTTTAGGAAGGTAATTGAACAACAATTTCAAATTAATTTGCGTTTATGTCATCTTAAAGTCTTTAAAGTAGAAACAATAATACAGTAAAACTTCAATTAACCGTCACTCTTTAAACCGTCAGTTTCTGTTAACGGTCATTGATGTAATAATACTGTAATAACAAAGTGCTTTAAGGTGCAGTGACGCGTTCGCTTTGCTTACTTACTCTATTTTAGTGGGAAGTGAGTGTACCTGATGAAGACGAGTGTTCAAACCATGACGAAAAACAAACTATTAGCCACTCAGAGGCTGAAACAATGCTGTCCAAGTGTATAGAATGGTTTGAAGGTCAAGAAGAGGCCAATGCAACGCAGACACTACTGCTCCGAAAAATAGGAAATATTACCGCTTGTGAAAGCTCGAGCATCAAAGAGGCAGAAGAAAATGACATACTATTTTGAAGCTACATGAACTATTTCACCGGTAAGTTTATATTACTGTACTGCACATTAATAGCTGCTGTACGGATGTTTTTATCATGTAATAAATAGTTTTATTTGCTATTACAATCGTGTTTAATTTCTTTTGGCTCCGAAATATATTACATTACTGCGAGAGTGATATCTGTCTATAATATACTTGATTGAGGTCATGGTTTGGAGGAATAATACAGTGTTTCTGTTATCCGTCTATCCGTTCAACCGTCACGACCACGGTCCCGACGATGACGGTTAATCGAGTTTTTACTGTATTTAATTCACATTAGCTTACATTTCCAATGGAAATTCCTTGTCTTCTAATTCAGGCATGCTCTTGAGAAACTTACTTGACAGGAGGATGGCCAATTTGTAAAGATTGAAAGTAATAAAAAATTAAAAAATATCCTGTAGGCCTACTATAACTGCAGTAAGCTATTTATAACATTTGTGCCGACCAAAATGAAGTAATGAACTAGGCTCGCACTTACCTAAGTACAGGAGACACCAGGAAGGGCAGTAATCTTCTTGATAAGTATGTTAAACTGGCGGTGGAAGAGAGTAGTATACATTCGTGCTGGGCCCATTGTTTTGCGAAACTACCGTGCAGGACTCAAGAAGTTGAGGTGGGCACCCATTCATTACCCAATGAACGAACGTACCGTCGTAAAGAGAGTAAGTTCAACCAAGTCCCCCTTAGACAGTATCTCACCAAACATGAGCCGAGAACGAGAAGAAAGAATGTCAATAAGATACAAAAGACAACAAGGGATAAGCCAGAAATTGTCGAAGCGACGTTTATTTAAGGACTTAAAAGATCCAGTAGTGAGAGGAACGATGACATGCTAGGATGATAAGTATAACTAGCATTACCCGTCGCGGCTTCGCCCGCGAATATTCTAGTTGTAAAGGGTACACTTAGCAAAATCTCAATCATGAATGCTATGACTGACTTATCCTTGGAATGAATAATCAGACTTTATCAATTCAGCTACTGGTGCAGTGGTTAGGGGTTTTTAATTCCTTCATAGGTATATCAGAGCGAAGTTAGTTTTCTGGGAATAACACAGACACTGTTAATTTAAGGGCCTTTAAATGTGGTTTTCGGAGACCCTTTATAGTCGGGTGAAAAAGACCTTTCGTACCACACTCACACGCGTAAATTGCGTGAAAAAATTCTAGAGTGCCCCTTGATCCCCCTAAGAGCATTATACTGTATGTATCGATGAATTTTACAGCTTAATTTGGTTCACTGATAACTTTATAACCGTCTGGATACTTTCACAGTTATGTAATAATTGGACTTGTATTGCGTCTTACAGAAATAGATGGAACTGCGAGATTCTGTTACTATGGTTACCGTGTTGCATTCTTTCATTATTTCATTGTAAATATACATGTTTTAAGGTATTTATTTAATTGTGAGGCATTTAAAGAGTAAGTGCGTTTCGCTTATGCTTTGGGTTATGCTGAACCTGTAGCTACCCCATATGTGTAGCTTGGTGTTAATGGGACCTTAGCAGAATAATATAGGGACGGATATGTCCACTGACGCAAAGGTTAAAAAATGACGTTTGGAAAGATAGATGAAGAGGAACTAACGTCGGGTTTTGTGAAAATCTGGACTGTAACAAAGTAGGCGTTTGTTTTCCAAAAACTTTTCAACTACAAGGTCAACCAAATTTGGCAATAGAACTAATTTTAGGAAGCAAAGCATAGGGTTGAGGTAAATTGTTTGACATTCACACACAATATTACTGTACTTTGAAGGTGTTTTTATGTACTGAGATATTTTGAATATTGAATATATTCTCTAATTATTTTAACATGAATAAGTTACATTTTAAGGCTGGGAGATTATCTATGATTACCGTGGACTAAATACCGACACCGATATCTGAGAGTTCCCATAGTTACAAGTGTTCGTAATGTCTGTCTGTTAGGCAGTCATCCCGGGGGTTGGTTGGATTCTCAAAAAGCACCATCATAGGTTATGTGGTAGAAACCTAAAAAATTAAGGCAGCACTATAATGAGGCTTACGAGGCAAGACGAGGAGTGAGGTAGTTTGTCATTGCTTTCCTCACTGAGTCAGAACAGCAGTACTAACCCTATGAGTAGAACCCTTCACAGCATCCACAGACACTGACTGTGCCCTGAATGTCATTACTAAGCACCACCCATACCTCAGTAGCGTCCATATAATCACAGCCATAAGTGAGACTCAGACATCGGTGATACTCTTACCTGTGCCAACAGACACTGACTGTGCCCTGAATGTCATTACTAAGGAAAACCCATACCTCAGTAGCGTCCATATAACCACAGCCAAAAGTGAGACTGAGACATCGGTGATACTCTAGCCTGTGCCAACAGACACTGATTGTGCCCTCAATGTCATTACTAAGCACCACACATACCTCAGTAGCTTCCATATTATCACAGACATGAGTAAGACTGAGACATCGGTGATACTCTAGCCTGTGCCAACAGACACTGACTGTGCCCTGAATGTCATTACTAAGCACCACCCATACCTCAGTAGCTTCCATATAATCACAGCCATGAGTGAGACTGAGACATCGGTGATACTCTAGCCTGTGCCAATAGACACTGACTGTGCCCTGAATGTCATTACTAAGCACCACACATACCTCAGTAGCTTCCATATAATCACAGCCATGAGTGAGACTGAGACATCGGTGATACTCTAGCCTGTGCCAACAGACACTGACTGTGCCCTGAATGTCATTACTAAGCACCACACATACCTCAGTAGCTTCCATATAATCACAGCCATGAGTGAGACTGAGACATCGGTGATACTCTAGCCAGTGCCAACACACACTGACTGTGCCCTGAATGTCATTACTTAGCACCACCCATACCTCAGTAGCGTCCATATAATCACAGCCATAAGTGAGACTGAGACATCGGTGATACTCTAGCCTGTGCCAACAGACACTGACTGTGCCCTGAATGTCATTACTAAGCACCACCCATACCTCAGTAGCTTCCATATAATCACAGCCATGAGTGAGACTGAGACATCGGTGATACTCTAGCCTGTGCCAATAGACACTGACTGTGCCCTGAATGTCATTACTAAGCACCACACATACCTCAGTAGCTTCCATATAATCACAGCCATGAGTGAGACTGAGACATCGGTGATACTCTAGCCTGTGCCAATAGACACTGACTGTGCCCTGAATGTCATTACTTAGCACCACCCTTACCTCAGTAGCGTCCATATAATCACAGCCATAAGTGAGACTGAGACATCGGTGATACTCTAGCCTGTGCCAACAGACACTGACTGTGCCTTGAATGTCATTACTAAGCACCACCCATACCTCAGTAGCTTCCATATAATCACAGCCATAAGTGAGACTGAGACATCGGTGATACTCTAGCCTGTGCCAACCAACACTGACTGTGCCCTGAATGTCATTACTAAGCACCACCCATACCTCAGTAGCTTCCGTATAATCACAGCCATGAGTGAGACTGAGACATCGGTGATACTCTAGCCTGTGCCAATAGACACTGACTGTGCCCTGAATGGCATTACTAAGCACCACACATTCCTCAGTAGCTTCCGTAAAATCACTGCCATGAGTGAGACTGAGACATCGGTGATACTCTAGCCTGTGCCAAAATACACTGACTGTGCCCTGAATGTCATTACTAAGCACCACCCATACCTCAGTAGCTTCCGTATAATCACAGCCATGAGTGAGACTGAGACATCGGTGATACTCTAGCCTGTGCCAATAGACACTGACTGTGCCCTGAAAGTCATTACTAAGCACCACACATACCTCAGTAGCTTCCATATAATCACAGCCATGAGTGAGACTGAGACATCGGTGATACTCTAGCCTGTGCCAACACACACTGACTGTGCCCTGAATGTCATTACTTAGCACCACCCATACCTCAGTAGCGTCCATATAATCACAGCCATAAGTGAGACTGAGACATCGGTGATACTCTAGCCTATGCCAACAGACACTGACTGTGCCCTGAATGTCATTACTAAGCACCACCCATACCTCAGTAGCTTCCATATAATCCCAGCCATAAGTGAGACTGAGACATCGGTGATACTCTAGCCTGTGCCAACAGACACTGACTGTGCCCTGAATGTCATTACTAAGCACCACCCATACCTCAGTAGCTTCCGTATAATCACTGCCATGAGTGAGACCGAGATATCGGTGATACTCTAGCCTGTGCCAAAATACACTGACTGTGCCCTGAATGTCATTACTAAGCACCACCCATACCTCAGTAGCTTCCATATAATCACAGCCATAAGTGAGACTGAGACATCGGTGATACTCTAGCCTGTGCCAACAGACACTGACTGTGCCCTGAATGTCATTACTAAGCACCACCCATACCTCAGTAGCTTCCGTATAATCACTGCCATGAGTGAGACTGAGACATCGGTGATACTCTAGCCTGTGCCAAAATACACTTACTGTGCCCTGAATGTCATTACTAAGCACCACCCATACCTCAGTAGCTTCCGTATAATCACAACCATGAGTGAGACTGAGACATCGGTGATACTCTAGCCTGTGCCAATAGACACTGACTGTGCCCTGAATGTCATTACTAAGCACCACACATACCTCAGTAGCTTCCATATAATCACAGCCATGAGTGAGACTGAGACATCGGTGATACTCTAGCCTGTGCCAACAGACACTGACTGTCCTGAATTTCATTACTAAGCACCACACATACCTCAGTAGCTTCCATATAATCACAGCCATGAGTGAGACTGAGACATCGGTGATACTCTAGCCTGTGCCAACAGACACTGACTGTGCCCTGAATGTCATTACTAAGCACCACACATACCTCAGTAGCTTCCATATAATCACAGCCATGAGTGAGACTGAGACATCGGTGATACTCTAGCCTGTGCCAACACACACTGACTGTGCCCTGAATGTCATTACTTAGCACCACCCATACCTCAGTAGCGTCCATATAATCACAGCCATAAGTGAGACTGAGACATCGGTGATACTCTAGCCTGTGCCAACAGACACTGACTGTGCCCTGAATGTCATTACTAAGCACCACCCATACCTCAGTAGCTTCCATATAATCACAGCCATAAGTGAGACTGAGACATCGGTGATACTCTAGCCTGTGTCAACAGACACTGACTGTGCCCTGAATGTCATTACTAAGCACCACCCATACCTCAGTAGCTTCCGTATAATCACTGCCATGAGTGAGACTGAGACATCGGTGATACTCTAGCCTGTGCCAAAATACACTGACTGTGCCCTGAATGTCATTACTAAGCACCACCCATACCTCAGTAGCTTCCGTATAATCACAGCCATGAGTGAGACTGAGACATCGGTGATACTCTAGCCTGTGCCAATAGACACTGACTGTGCCCTGAATGTCATTACTAAGCACCACACATACCTCAGTAGCTTCCATATAATCACAGCCATGAGTGAGACTGAGACATCGGTGATACTCTAGCCTGTGCCAACAGACACTGACTGTGCCCTGAATGTCATTACTAAGCACCACACATACCTCAGTAGCTTCCATATAATCACAGCCATGAGTGAGACTGAGACATCGGT
The DNA here is from genome assembly GCA_946902985.2 of Meconema thalassinum. NCBI lineage: Eukaryota > Metazoa > Arthropoda > Insecta > Orthoptera > Tettigoniidae > Meconema > Meconema thalassinum. The sequence goes on along the minus strand of OX336391.1, from coordinate 687,189,462 downwards.
GATACTCTAGCCTGTGCCAACACACACTGACTGTGCCCTGAATGTCATTACTTAGCACCACCCATACCTCAGTAGCGTCCATATAATCACAGCCATAAGTGAGACTGAGTCATCGGTGATACTCTAGCCTGTGCCAACAGACACTGACTGTGCCCTGAATGTCATTACTAAGCACCACCCATACCTCAGTAGCTTCCATATAATCACAGCCATAAGTGAGACTGTTACATCGGTGATACTCTAGCCTGTGCCAACAGACACTGACTGTGCCCTGAATGTCATTACTAAGCACCACCCATACCTCAGTAGCTTCCGTATAATCACTGCCATGAGTGAGACTGAGACATCGGTGATACTCTAGCCTGTGCCAAAATACACTGACTGTGCCCTGAATGTCATTACTAAGCACCACCCATACCTCAGTAGCTTCCGTATAATCACTGCCAGGAGTGAGACTGACACATCGGTGATATTATAGCCTGTGCCAACAGACACTGACTGTGCCCTGAATGTCATTACTAAGCACCACCCATACCTCAGTAGCTTCCGTATAATCACTGCCATGAGTGAGACTGAGACATCGGTGATACTCTAGCCTGTGCCAAGAGACACTGACTGTGCCCTGAATGCCATTACTAAGCACCACCCATACCTCAGTAGCTTCCATATAATCACAGCCATGAGTGAGACTGAGACATCGGTGATACTCTAGCCTGTGCCAACAGACACTGACTGTGCCCTGAATGTCATTACTCAGCACCACCCATACCTCAGTAGCTTCCATATAATCACAGCGATGAGTGAGACTGAGACAGCGGTGATACTCTAGCCTGTGCCAACAGACACTGACTGTGCCCTGAATGTCATTACTCAGCACCACCCATACCTCAGTAGCTTCCATATAATCACAGCCATGAGTGAGACTGAGACATAGGTGATACTCTAGCCTGTGCCAACAGACACTGACTGTGCCCTGAATGTCATTACTCAGCACCACCCATACCTCAGTAGCTTCCATATAATCACAGCCATGAGTGAGACTGAGACATAGGTGATACTCTAGCCTGTGCCAACACACAAATACAAAAATACTGCATCCATCAAGAGTTGGTAAACACGTCTATGTATTCTAGTTTGCCAGTGCCATTTGTATGTTCCTATGGCATTTATATGTTGCTATAAGAACATCTTACTCAATATTATCGAAATATTGACTGGGAGCTGCAGAAAATGTGGAGATCGGAGGTTTGAATCCCGGATCTGACAGCGGCGATCCATAAATAAATAAATAAATAAAGAACGAAGTCTACAAGAATGTTGAAAACATTCTGAGGCAATGAGGAAACGAAGGCTAATATTTCTTGGACAATTGAACAGAATGGGCAAATCCAATTTAAACCAACAGTTATTTGACTACTTCTGGAACAAGAAGACCACTACATCATGGACAAACTCGGAAAGACCTTCAATTATCTAACATTCTGGTGGCCCAAATGTTAGAAAGGGATACGTTTAGAAACAGTAAACACGATCTGGAAGGGTTTTAAGACGAGATAAGTGCTAAAAAGACCGGAAGATCTTGGATGGAAAACCAAAGGCAGCAGCACAGCGAACGTAAGAAGTAGTAGTGGAGGCTAATAAAATCACTGACAAAGCAGAAATAGGGAAATTGTAGCGTGATCCTAAGTGGTCAATTCTAAAAAAATAAAAAAATAAAATAAAAACAATCAACCACGAGGCAATGGAACACTGGAACGGTTGCATGAAATAGCTGCAAAAACCTATCTACAAATATCTTACGAGAAGACCCAATACATGGAACGACAGACCAACGATATGCAAACCATACATACGATATAGGTATCCATAAAAAGAGTAGAAGAATTCAAATATTTTAGGGAATATATACAAATAGGAGGATCTAACAAGACGTCTAACATAGAACGGTAAAACTTCGGAAAGCATACAAACTCACGTGGTCTCATTATAATAAGAATAGCGTATCAAGACAGGACAAACTTAGACACTACAAAATAATTGTGTTACCAGAAGCATTATATGCGTCAGAAACGACAACATTTGGAGCATCAGGAACCATAGAAACTGAAAAAATACAACGCAAATTTCTGAAAAATAATTGGAGCAATACTCAGAGATGGCATAGGCTATGGATGAAAAGACCTACCAAAGAGCTATATGAGTACACAGACAGACTCACCGATATGATCAGAAAACGCAGACTAACGTTTAAGGGCACATGCAGAAAATGAACAACAACGGACTTAAAAAGAAGATCTTTTTTGTAGTAAACAGCTCTAACAGGAAAACTAATTGGTAACATGAAATAGAGGAAGACTTAAGGCAGGTGGGGATCGACAGGCAAATGATTGGAGACAGAGGAGAATTCAGAAACAAAATTAAGAATGCAACATTTAAAGCAAATGAAAAGATGAAGACGGGAACATTATGGGCAGAAGAACGGAAACAGCGGCACAGTCAAAGGATGAAGAGATTTTGGGAAGAGAAGAGGAAGAAGTGAAAATTGTGTCTTCATGACATATTTGAGTTCAAATACAGTCCATAAGGACATAATAATTATAAATAAATAAATAAATAAATGTTATTCTAGGCTGTGTAGCATCGCCTGAAGTTTCCCTTGAATTATGGACGTTATATCCACCGCGGACTTCCCGAGTCATAGTAACTGAAGGGTCCGGTATTGTAACTCCCAGTCCCTTGGCTTTCATTCTCGGAGAATTGAAAGTAGTGGAATCGCGAATCTGTCAAGTTGTATTGTGGCTCCCTCCTCGGACTTGATTACGCTGTAATTAGCCTAGCAGTGCGGCCAACCCTCTAGAACAATTACAATATTGACTTACGACTTCATTTTAGTTTGACTTTAATTACGTGCTCTGGCCTTGCGAGTAGATAAGAGTACACGCTAGCACGAACATTCCCTCGCTCAGAGACCCCGTCTATAAAATGCTACAGATTGCATTAGATTGTAGTACCATGCTACGGTGATCATGCGTCCCGAAAATATCGGGACAGTCCTGATTTAGGAAGGCGTGTCCCGTCATCCTGAATATTATACCGTTATGGGATAGTGGTCTCTATGTTAACCACCTGTCATAACGACAGTTTATGCTTTCAAAGATGCTGGTAGTTGAATTATCTGCCAAATTTTGGAGAATTTTCTTGCCGAAGTGCTAGTGTTTCTAAAAATTAAGTATTATATACGTATCTACTTGATGTAATGTGTTGGATATAAATTAAAACTGAGAACATTAACAATTAAAGTGTGGTTAGTTGGTTCCTCAGTTTAGGGGCTGCGACAACGCGGTCATGTAGCCCCGTGTACTTTGGGTGTGTGTAGAATCTGTCTGATAACCGGTGTTAATTGTGTTGACTGTATTAGTGTGTGTTATCTGTTTGTTAATTTAAGTACTGCAACTTAGAATTAATAAGCTGATGACCTCGTAGTTAGGTCAAAATATTCTTCGTACATAATGGTATAATGTTGAAAAATTTGATTCAGATAGGATGATTAGTTTGGTCATAATTTGATTTAAGCTTTTAACATTTTGGTGGACGCCATTACGTTTTCGTCAAGATGGCGGCGATACAAAACATGACACTGAGGTGCCCTTTACTTGTGCTACCTCTGCACCAAATTTTGTTCAATTCGGTTTTACCGTGTTTGAATTGATAGGGGGAATCGATTTGCACACAAACATGGTCGCCATCCGCGAACTATTGGGATGATGACCTTGTAATTTGGTCAAAGGATACTTCCCAAATAACGGTATGTTGCTAAAAAAATTGGTAGAGATCAATGGATTAGGTAAGTCGTAATTTGATTTAAGCCTTGAGCATTTGGCTGGGCGCCATTACGTTTCCGTCAAGACGGCGGCGATATAAAACATGACACTGAAGTGCCCTTTCCTAGTGCTACCTCTGTACTAAATTTCGTTCAATTCAGTTTCACCGTGTTCGAATTGGTAGGGGGTGGGGACAGACATTCAGAGAACACAGACTCACAACCATACACACACAGACAGACACACAATTTTTCGCCCTGTTTTGATCTCACAAGTCTACTTTCATTTATTGCAAAAATCGGGTCCCTAAATATGGGTCTTGGCAGGAAAACCAAACGTGCTCAGCGTTTATGTGAAAAACGACAACGCGCGAAATTAGCAAACATGTAATATTGTCTGGAAAGAAGTGTTATGCAAGTTGTATCCCCTAACTTCAGATTGTCTTCTTTATCTCTACGATTATCAGTTCTTCTTTCGTTGCACCCTCTTTGGGTGTTGTTATTTCCTTAGTGCCCAGTATCTCTTCATTCTTTCAGATCTCTTCTTCCCAGTTGATGGGTTTGGATTTTGGTGTAGATTTGTCTTGGAACCTTATATTTTCGTGTTTATTAATTATTTTAGCTGTTCGATTGAGTAGTAAATTTTCTGTAACTTTTATTTCTACTGGGTGTTTTTCAGTTTCTTTAAACAATGTGGGTTTTGTTTTGTGGTTACGAAAGAAATCAAAGATTTGTTTGGTTAATCTATTAGAGTTCATTGTGAGAAGATGACCAGAAAATGTATCCTCCCTTTTCGCATAGTTTCTGAGAGTTTTTCAATTTTGTTTTAGAGGGTCTCATTCTTGATGTATATTGTCTTAATATCCTAAAATGTTGGTCCTGTGATTTTTCTGAAAATTTTCCTTCCCTTTAATTCGAGTTCCTCCACCTGGCCTTTGAAATTCATGTTTAGGATTTCCGCTGCGCACAGTGCTTCTGGTTCGATCACTGCTTTATAATGCTCAGTCCCCCCCCCCCCCTCTCACCCTCCCCCCCCCCCCCCAAGGGGTTCACATCTAGTGGGACGTGGGTTGGTGACCACGGGACCCCACCTGAGTCTGGCATTGCATAGTTTCCACTTACTTGTACCGGGCTCCTTTCAGTTATCTTCCCTGTCGGCCTCCCTTGGCCAACACTTGCTGTCTTCCGACTCCGAGACCTTGGTAGACTTTCACCCTCCCGCCTTAATTTGCCCTTGTCTCATCTTTCCTGTTCTCTTATTCTTCAAGGGATCAGCCTTCTTTTTCTTTTCATCGTATCTCCTGCCTTCTGCTTAAGGCCCTAAAGTCGGAAGGGTGTGTGGAGTCTCACCACTTCTGGGGCATCGTGGATAGTGCTACACCCTCAAGGGCTCACGGCTGGAGAGTTCGGGAGTTGGCGACCCCGAGGGATTCCTGAGCTGGTTGAATTCTTCTGCTGAGTTTGGGCGGGCCCTTTCCTATCTGCCATTCATGACTCTCTCCTTCCTTACAAGTCCCTCAATCCTCATACCTTTTACTCCTGTACATTTATTTTTGTTTCTTCTTTTAGTACGTAAGTTAGTTGTCAAATCAGTAGTTGGTCTTAGTTGTAGACTTCATGACATCATCTTTAATTTTTACTGTCACGCAAACCATTAGGAGCCGATAACCTAGTGGTTAGGCCCCTTAAAACAACAATATCATCCTGGTCATAATTATCAGTTCATTGCGTGTAGATAATTATTATGGTGTTTGAACCTTTTTTTTAACTTGTTGATAAACATAATTATTTAAGTGTAAAACTCTAAACCAGATTAGTAACTGAGTTAGGTTGCGTATCCTCTTAACTGGGTAATTTGAGCGCTTGCTGTAACCTGCCCTGTGTTTTATTTCCAGCCAATTGTTACAGCAGTATAGGCGGCAATATTAGCAATAATAATGTTGTGTTATAGTTTAATAAAGGAATTTCAATGTATTAAGTATAATTCAAGCGACATTTTGACCATTTTTACAGTAACTACAAGGTCATTTCCCTGATTAGAACTTAGAGTTTTCTCCGTATGACCTCATCTGTTCATTTCCGCACATTGAGAGGTGCAAATATAACGTATCAAATGCTATCGAGATCAAACGTGTAGGTTTGCTTTCATTGATTGTCTCGTATTGCTCCCCGCACAAAGCAAAAACAAACACATGACCAAAATAGAAAGCAAACAGTAGAATTCAAAAACAAAAGCAAAAGCGAAAAACAAACACAAAACCAAAAAACAAACAAGGAAAGCAAAGCAAAATTTAAAAGAAAAGAAAAAGCAGAAAACGAACACAGAATCAAAAGCCAAATACCAAAAAAGCTTTCTTTTCTTTCTTAGTCGTTTACCCTCCAGTTTGGTGGAAGCGAGGGAACTCACCACTACCGCCTCTACGGGCAGTGTCTTAGAGCTGGGAACATCTAATCGGAATGGATACAACTGGTGAGGTGTGATTGGCACCTCGTCCAGGCGGCCTCACCTGCAAAGCGAACAGGGGCCTCATGAGGGAAGGTAATGGATGGGCAGGATGGATAGGCAAGGAAGAGGGAAGGAGGCGGCCGTGGCCTTGAAGAAGGTACTGTCCCCGATAATCCGGATAGTAGGCTGTCAGAAATCCGCCCCCTCAATCGGATTGCCAATAATCAATCGCACCGGCACAGCTACATCAATAAAAATGGCACTGACAGATACTACCGAGATTAGAGCACAGTAGTTAACAAGAAATTATTGTGGAACACACCAAAATATACGGGGGTTCATACTTACCTTTTACTTACCTTTTCAATTTAATCTCGGGTCTGGGTTTTCAACTGGATCACTTAATAGTATGCCCTCACAATAACCTCCACCACGATATTTAAAATGAACCAAAACGAAGACAAGAAAATTTAAACTGCACAATAATTTATTTCACATAAAAAAAAAAATTAACAAAATTTAACAACAAAATATACGTGGCAATCAGAAGCCATTGTCCATGTAACCATGTCCTCCTGTAGGACTTGTAGACTTCACATACAAAATTTCAGCTTTCTCTAGCTCAAAGAACGTAATAATAATAACGCACTTTGGAATGGATAAGGGAGCTGGGACGAGACATATAGCAATTGTTTCCTTGTTTATGAACTTCACATTTTATTTATAACCGCCAGGCTGCTATGTAGATGACCTTGGCCTCTATCATACAGTTATATGGCCACCTGCGATTAACCCTGCACCATGTCGCATGCTTGCATCGTCAAATGGACGCACCTGTCCATCCAATGTTAGCATATGCTAGTTACCTCAGAGCCCAGCTCCTTTTCAAAACACTTTATATGTTCACATCTCAACTCAAATATTATCACGCAAATCTTTTAAATGCTCCGTTCAAATATCAATGGATTACTCTAATAATCCCAAATCTTGTTTAATTGTATATTCCAATTGTTGAACTAGTGTTGTTTAGAGTATAATAACGAAAACGCTTAATGTTTATAACAAAATGTTCATTAATTATTTATAACATTTTAAATTGTTTATAACATTGTCAAACGACAATTGAAAAATTTATACACGCCTCTATTAATCCCGTTCGTTTCAAATTATTATTAAAGATATTTATATAGTTATTTACATTATTTATATTATTTATATTAGAAATACATTAAACCAAACGTTTATCCGGTTGATAATTACTTAAATCGTGGTGATATAATCGACCAATGAAGGTTAGTTATATTTAAATTTTAGATTCAGGTTTAATAAGATTTAATAATTATTATTATTTGTGACGGTAACCTCCATTCAAAACCGTTATCTCAAATTATTTAAACACTCTTGTTAATTTTAACAGTAACTTCACATGAATAATTCTCAATGGACCTGAACAATACATTCAGCGGAAAAATACCTCGCTCAAAACGCACAAAATACACCAAAATTGGCCCATAATTCATCATATATCTCATTATATATGGCATCAAAATCTTCCACAATATACACAAAAAAACCTCCACTTATAAATTCATCATCATAATCAATATTACTGTGGGAACCTCCTTCACTTATTACAGGGCATTATTCATCAGCGACTTTTACACGTCCACTGAACTAACGATTATACATCCATAGTTCCTCTTTAAAAATTCTTATATTCATCAATTGTATCGAAAACTGTTATTATATTTAACCTTCGTGGGTTTCATTCATGAATCGATATGAAGTAAAAATTTGCCAATCACAAATAAATTTAATAGCAAATACGATTAGACACGCCTCCCTGGTCTATCAAAATTGAGATTAATATCATCAAAGTATCGCAGTATAAAAATACTATCTTTAATCAAAGTTCTCTAAACTGCATAAATAATCGAATAGAATACAATTAGACTTTGGAATGCAAACATTATTGTTCCAATCTAGAATTGAGAAAAATTCCTATCAAATGTTCATTACTATAGTGTACTCAATAAATCGTAATCAAAGTTCATATTTCATAAGATTGTCTATAATGCAATGGTATTTCAGAACTGACGATAAATGTCTATGTTGAAATCATGTTCATAAAACGACTAGTATTTCCAAGATCGTCGATAAAGTAATAGGTTTTAACGCTCTAAAATCTTTTAATCATTCTTCTTTCTTGAGGATGACAGAAAATAGGTCAAAGTAATTTACTGAATAGAATTACTTTAATAAAATGACACGCTGTCTGAATTCAAATTTGCCATAGAAAATCGTTAACTTTACAGTCAAATAGTGACTACAAAAATATGCAAATTACTAGAAGAATATAAATAATATCAGTCTCAACTGATCCAAAATTATATAAATATGCCAATGACATACTAATGTCTCAATAAATCATAGAAAAAGACATGAATCTTCAAAGTGTACAGAGTACAGAAATATCAAGCAAGAATATGGGGCAAAATATATGGGACAGAAAATATGGGAAAAATGGTTGCTCAGATATCGCTAAATGGCTCAAATAAAACAAGAAACGTTCACGACTACCTTATCTGTTGATTGCAGTTCTAGAGGAAAATTTCCAAAGAAGACTGCTGTTGGTTCCATTTCACCACCGTAATGATGTGCTCCGACCTCGAACCTGGAACCTGTGCCCTCGGAGAATAGAACTGCTTCCTCCTCCGGAAATTGCACTGCTCCGTGTAGACGATAGACATCCTTCTGGCAAAACTCTTCTTTGTGAGCCGGGTCCACCCTGGCCTCTCTTGAAAATTCCCTGAAGTTCTGGTAGAAATTCGCCATGAAGTTTATTGCAATTATTTCCGCAGAAATGTTCATAATTGTGGAGTATGAAGATATTTCCACTGCCATTTGATGTAATTCAGCGATGGATTACGATGCATGAGTGTAGTTGGATGTTCACTACATGCTCGCTTTTGTAGAATGACGATTAACGAAGCTCCATGCTGCTATTTCACTCCATTGATATATGTCCCAATTGCATTAAAGTTTTAGTCTTCCATCTCCACTTCCGTTATAATAATAGTCGAAAGTACTGCCAGATTATATTGTTCCATTGTAGAATGTAGCGTTGTATCACCAAATGTAATCTTCAGTATCACGGTTGCAATACATGTGTCAGCCGTAGCGTAGAATGTGGTATTATAAAAGTGCTTCTCGGGTGTCGAGAAAATCACTTTTGTGTGCAGTCTTAAATTGCGAATATCTTCCAAAGTATAATAGTGAAAATGTTCAACTTTCGTACACGCCTCAATATTGTAATGCACAATTGAATTAGCATAAATGCAGTAGCTAACTCTTGATAGATAATCTTGTAGACTCGTTTATGTGTGCGCTCCAACTTCGCCTAGTTTCAGTAACCGTAAAATTATACTGCTGCACGCTCAGTGCTTAATTCGATGCTGTGGGCTCTACCACACGTGCTAATGACGACTTGCTTCACTGAATAACTCGAAGTCTGACAATATGAGAATCAGAAAAATGAGCCATGAGAGACATGAGAACCGAGACATGAGAGACTCCTCTCTGCTGTGCAAGGCCTTTTATCAACTTCTTAAGGGGCGTATCCATCCCTTCCATAGCTTGTTCCTCCGTCATTGCTAGAAGTTCTAACTTTGGCTATACTTGACGGATTTTCAAATTTCAAAAACTCATAATTAATTTCTTCAAAATTCCAAATCAATGCCATAACTGAAAATAGATTTCCACAATTCTGCATGCCAAAAGTAATTAAATATGGTAATTTCAGTAATCTCCGTCTCCCTCCAAGCTATCATTCATTGGTTCGAGCCTCTCCTCCAATAGCGTAACTTCTTCCTCAGCACAATTCCTTGTTTCCCTGCGACTGCGTCGTAAATCTTAGATCCTTCTCGAACAAAATCATGACGTCACCAAGAATCTCAGCTCATCCAGCCTACTTGCATGAAGTCTGCGTCATCCATGCCTACGTCATGAATATACACGTCACAACTATGACGGCCATAACTTTATTCATATATGCCAATACAGCCACCGTGGTCTCAATATAATTAAATTTACGGGGGCATTCTCCCTTCACCACGTTTTAAAAACAGTTGCAAATTGTTATAAATATCTGAATTCACTTGAACACGAAATTGAATTATAATTCTACTCTTGTATGATATTTCCTCTATGTTCCTTAATCATAAATCTCTTCTTCTATGGGTTGTGTGTGGCTAATGCATTCTCTCCTCTCTACTTTCTCTTCTGTCCTGTATTCCTGTTTTCCAAATTCTGCTGGCTTGTAGAAGGACCAGGATCGATCACTAAATCCTGTCTTTTCTTCTGGTTTTCAGCTTCCTTCTCTCGTAATTCCTTCAAATACTGCTGACTTTCTTTCTCTCTCTCTTGATACTTGTCCGGTGTCATAACCTGACCTTGAGAATTCTGACTCCGATTCTGGTACTGGTTATTTCTGTTGTAGTTCCTATTGTACCCATTGTTATTATAGTATCTACCTCTTCCGTTATTATAATTCCCTCTATTGTTATTCCAGCCTCGTCTTTGCTGATATGGACGGTAACCTTGTGATCTGTTGTTGCGAAAATAATTGTACCTGTGAGGACCTACATTTTCAGTTTTCTCTTCAGCAGGCTTATCAGTTTGCTGAACTTGATCCATGTAGACTGTATTAATGTCTTTGAATTCGTGCCTCTGACCTTTTTGAACCAAATTTGGCATCGGACTCGTGTAGTCAAGCCTTCTCAATAGTTCGTCCATACTGGTCAAATCCCTGATATTTGACGATATATTAAGCCTTCTTACCTCCACAGGTAACATACGTGAAATAGCATCTATCAACTGCTCTGTCGACAATGGGGGTTGTAAGAATCTCAAGCGCGATAACTGGCTCGTGAAGAAATCAGCGTACCGTGTTGGAAGAGTACCCGAATACTTCCTCGAGTACCTCAGCTCTTAATGAATTTTGTGCTTCTATTGATCAGAATCGTTTTATCAGTGCCTCTGCAAATTCATCGAAATTACTAAACGTGTACCGAAAGGCTCTCAACCATTCAAGGGGTCCTCCAGCTAGAAATCTTTCTACGATTCTCATCTCTCTTTCTCTAGGAATATGGGCTTCAATAAAATAGTCTTTCAGGTTTCTGATATACTCTATCGGTGTTAGACTATCTGTATTACTAAATTTCTGAGGCTTGTCCTCAAAGTTTCGGATGACTGTCACATTTCTTGGATATGAATCCATGTAATTCTTCCCACTATCACGATATTTCCATTCAGGTTCAATATTCCTATCCTCTTCTTCTTCCCGGAATCTGAATATACGTTCCTCAGGACTAATATCTCTCTCTTCTGCAGCGAGGTTACATCTTCTCACGTAATTTCTATTATCTTCACAAGTCAATCCTTCTGGATCCTTATCTGTGATTTCCGTGATGACTTTCCTAATCAACTCTTCTTTATACGTTTCCATCATGCTAGCTTCTCCTAGTTTCAAATTCTGAAGTTTGCTCGTATTTTCATTGACATCAGAGACAACCTTATGAATTTGTTCCTCTAACGCGGTTTTTAATGCTTGCACGTCCTGACCTATTTGAGTTCTATCCTCTACCTGCTTTTCGGATAGCGAATCCATCCTTATATTCAAGTCCTTTCTAATTTGAACTTCCTCATTATTTATATCTACTTGTGTACTGGCAAGTTTTCGTTCAATTCGCTCCTGAATCTGATTGACATGTTCCCCACTTGACCTGTTCCATTCATCTCTCCAAACTGTTACATTTGCAGTTAACATTTCAGCCATATCTACTTCAATGTCTTCCTTAAGTAAACGATTATGATCTAAGACTTGGGTCCTCATGACCTCTACATCATATTTTAATCCAGCTAGAGAAGCTGTTGTCCTAACAGACTCGTCAACCAATCTAGTTGTTAAAGCACTAATGTTACGAGTATAAAGCGTTTTTGAAGTTTCAATTTCTTCTCTAACCTTATTAACATCAGTTTGAACTTTGGCAATGTCTACAAAAACTGTATTAACTTCTATTTGTATCTTATTGATATCGCTTTGCATCTCATTAACATCAGAATGAATATTATTTATGTCTACCTGAACGTTTGACACATCGGTTCGAACATTTCTAATCTCTTTTTGAACTTCTTCTACCTTGTCTTGTACAGTAGCAACATCATTCCTAACAACGATTACTTCTGCTCTAGCACATGAAATATCACCCCGGACATTAGCAACATCAAGATTCAACATAGTAAGGTCTTTCTGGACTGAATCAACCTTTCCCTGTACATTGGAAACATCAGTCTTAACATCTGAGACATCTTTATGGACATTGGATAAATCTACTTTAACCTCTGAGACATCTTTGTGGACATTGGATAAATCTACTTTAACCTCTGAGACATCCTTGTGAATGTCACTCACGGCATTCTGGATTCCCTGGGTACTGGTCTGTAAACGCGACACATTAATTTCTAAGTTTGCAGAACTGGTCTGAAGAACTTTCAAATTATCCTCCAACATCTGCTTCATACTGTTATTCATGCTATCTTTCAAGCTGTTGGACATCTCCTCCAACATCTTTCTCATACTCTCATCTGCCATCTCAATAATATTTCAATAATAGACTGCGTTAGGGACATACATCAAACAGGGCAAGATAACAACATCTGAGCAACAGCTTTCACCATATATAAGTTTGAGAAATTTTCTGTCTTAAATCTAACTTATAATTACCTTATAATTAACTTTCGTAGACACCTCATGTTGAAATAAACTCAAGCACATGTTCAAATTTCTTTGGTTCATTTTAAAATATCCTAACACAAATAATTTACATTTACAATCCAAATAGTTTAATTTTATCTTTAATATGACTAAACATGTCATAAGCCGGTCAAATAAAATAAGACACCAGATCATAGGCGATTTTTCTAAGTTTCCAGCCTATTTAACCTCTCTCAGGTTGTATAAGATCCGATCTTTTCTGAGTGTAATTTTCCTAATACAACACAACATTTAATCCCTATATAATCACACTCTCAAATTCTACAATTGGCCAAGACATCTAACAAAGAATCAACCTCTTTATTTGAGTCTTCACAATCCCATTGACATCGATAACTTGGTAATCCAATGTTATTCGAGCACTCCACACGTTGATTGTGCAAATCCTACTGGCGTTCAACCTGGTAATCCAGTTTTGTCGAGCCCCACGTTGGGCGCCAATCCTACTGTCCCCGATAATCCGGATAGTAGGCTGTCAGAAATCCGCCCCCTCAATCGGATTGCCAATAATCAATCGCACCGGCACAGCTACATCAATAAAAATGGCACTGACAGATACTACCGAGATTAGAGCACAGTAGTTAACAAGAAATTATTGTGGAACACACCAAGATATACGGGGGTTCAAACTTACCTTTTACTTACCTTTTCAATTTAATCTAGGGTCTGGGTTTTCAACTGGATCACTTAATATGCCCTCACAATAACATCCACCACGATATTTAAAATGAACCAAAACGAAGACAAGAAAATTTAAACTGCACAATAATTTATTTCACATAAAGAAAATAATTTAACAAAATTTAACAACAAAATATACGTGGCAATCAGAAGCCATTGTCCATGTAACCATGTCCTCCTGTGGGACTTGTAGACTTCACATACAAAATTTCAGCTTTCTCTAGCTCAAAGAACGTAATAATAATAATGCACTTTGGAATGGATAAGGGAGCTGGGACGAGACATATAGCAATTGTTTCCTTGTTCATGAACTTCACATTTTATTTATAACCGCCAGGCTGCTATGTAGATGACCTTGGCCTCTATCATACAGTTATCTGGCCACCTGCGATACACCCTGCACCATGTCGCATGCTTGCATCGTCAAATGGACGCACCTGTCCATCCAATGTTAGCATATGCTAGTTACCTCAGAGACTAGCTCCTTTTCAAAACACTTTAAATGTTCACATCTCAACTCAAATATTATCACGCAAATCTTTTAAATGCTCCGTTCAAATATCAATGGATTACTCTAATAATCCCAAATCTTATTTAATTGTATATTCCAATTGTTGAACTAGCGTTGCTTAGAGTATAATAACGAAAACGCTTAATGTTTATAACAAAATGTTCATTAATTATTTATAACATTTTAAATTGTTTATAACATTGTCAAACGACAATTGAAAAATTTATACACGCCTCTATTAATCCCGTTCGTTTCAAATTATTATTAAAGATATTTATATAGTTATTTACATTATTTATATTATTTATATTAGAAATACATTAAACCAAACGTTTATCCGGTTGATAATTACTTAAATCGTGGTGATATAATCGACCAATGAAGGTTAGTTATATTTAAATTTTAGATTCAGGTTTAATAAGATTTAATAATTATTATTATTTGTGACGGTAACCTCCATTCAAAACCGTTATCTCAAATTATTTAAACACTCTTGTTAATTTTAACAGTAACTTCACATGAATAATTCTCAATGGACCTGAACAATACATTCAGCGGAAAAATACCTCGCTCAAAACGCACAAAATACACCAAAATTGGCCCATAAATCATCATATATCTCATTATATATGGCATCAAAATCTTCCACAATATACACAAAAAAACCTCCACTTATAAATTCATCATCATAATCAATATTACTGTGGGAACCTCCTTCACTTATTACAGAGCATTATTCATCAGCGACTTTTACACGTCCACTGAACTAACGATTATACATCCATAGTTCCTCTTTAAAAATTCTTATATTCATCAATTGTATCGAAAACTGTTATTATATTTAACCTTCGTGGGTTTCATTCATGAATCGATATGAAGTAAAAATTTGCCAATCACAAATAAATTAAATAGCAAATACGATTAGACACGCCTCCCTGGTCTATCAAAATTGAGATTAATATCATCAAAGTATCGCAGTATAAAAATACTATCTTCAATCAAAGTTCATCTAAACTGCATAAATAATCGAATAGAATACAATTAGACTTTGGAATGCAAACATTATTGTTCCAATCTAGAATTGAGAAAAATTCCTATCAAATGTTCATTACTATAGTGTACTCAATAAATCGTAATCAAAGTTCATATTTCATAAGATTGTCTATAATGCAATGGTATTTCAGAACTGACGATAAATGTCTATGTTGAAATCATGTTCATAAAACGACTAGTATTTCCAAGATCGTCGATAAAGTAATAGGTTTTAACGCTCTAAAATCTTTTAATCATTCTTCTTTCTTGAGGATGACAGAAAATAGGTCAAAGTAATTTACTGAATAGAATTACTTTAATAAAATGACACGCTGTCTGAATTCAAATTTGCCATAGAAAATCGTTAACTTTACAGTCAAATCGTGACTACAAAAATATGCAAATTACTAGAAGAATATAAATAATATCAGTCTCAACTGATCCAAAATTATATAAATATGCCAATGACATACTAATGTCTCAATAAATCATAGAAAAAGACATGAATCTTCAAAGTGTACAGAGTACAGAAATATCAAGCAAGAATATGGGGCAAAATATATGGGACAGAAAATATGGGAAAAATGGTTGCTCAGATATCGCTAAATGGCTCAAATAAAACAAGAAACGTTCACGACTACCTTATCTGTTGATTGAAGTTCTAGAGGAAAATTTCCAAAGAAGACTGCTGTTGGTTCCATTTCACCACCGTAAAGATGTGCTCCGACCTCGAACCTGGAACCTGCGCCCTCGGAGAATAGAACTGCTTCCTCCTCCGGAAATTTCACTGCTCCGTGTAGACGATAGACATCCTTCTGGCAAAACTCTTCTTTGTGAGCCGGGTCCACCCTGGCCTCTCTTGAAAATTCCCTGAAGTTCTGGTAGAAATTCGCCATGAAGTTTATTGCAATTACTTCCGCAGAAATGTTCATAATTGTGGAGTATGAAGATATTTCCACTGCCATTTGATGTAATTCAGCGATGGATTACGATGCATGAGTGTAGTTGGAAGTTCACTACATGCTCGCTTTTGTAGAATGACGATTAACGAAGCTCCATGCTGCTATTTCACTCCATTGATATATGTCCCAATTGCATTAAAGTTTTAGTCTTCCATCTCCACTTCCGTTATAATAATAGTCGAAAGTACTGCCAGATTATATTGTTCCATTGTAGAATGTAGCGTTGTATCACCAAATGTAATCTTCAGTATCACGGTTGCAATACATGTGTCAGCCGTAGCGTAGAATGTGGTATTATAAAAGTGCTTCTCGGGTGTCGAGAAAATCACTTTTGTGTGCAGTCTTAAAATGCGAATATCTTCCAAAGTATAATAGTGAAAATGTTCAACTTTCGTACACGCCTCAATATTGTAATGCACAATTGAATTAGCATAAATGCAGTAGCTAACTCTTGATAGATAATCTTGTAGACTCGTTTATGTGTGCGCTCCAACTTCGCCTAGTTTCAGTAACCGTAAAATTATACTGCTGCACGCTCAGTGCTTGTTCGATGCTGTGGGCTCTACCACACGTGCTAATGACGACTTGCTTCACTGAATAACTCGAAGTCTGACAATATGAGAATCAGAAAAATGAGCCATGAGAGACATGAGAACCGAGACATGAGAGACTCCTCTCTGCTGTGCAAGGCCTTTTATCAACTTCTTAAGGGGCGTATCCATCCCTCCCATAGCTTGTTCCTCCGTCATTGCTAGAAGTTCTAACTTTGGCTATACTTGACGGATTTTCAAATTTCAAAATCTCATAATTAATTTCTTCAAAATTCCAAATCAATGCCATAACTGAAAATAGATTTCCACAATTCTGCATGCCAATTAAATATGGTAATTTCAGTAATCTCCGTCTCCCTCCAAGCTATCATTCATTGGTTCGAGCCTCTCCTCCAATAGCGTAACTTCTTCCTCAGCACAATTCCTTGTTTCCCTGCGACTGCGTCGTAAATCTTAGATCCTTATCGAACAAAATCATGACGTCACCAAGAATCTCAGCTCATCCAACCTACTTGCATGAAGTCTGCGTCATCCGTGCCTACGTCATGAATATACACGTCACAACTATGACGGCCATAACTTTATTCATATATGCCAATACAGCCACCGTGGTCTCAATATAATTCAATTTACGGGGGCAGTACCATCCCGGCATTTGCCCTAAGACGAAGTGGGAAACCACGGAAAACCACTTCGAGGATGGCTGAGGTGGGAATCGAACCCCCTTTACTCATTTGGACGACCCGAGGCTGAGTAGACCCCGTGCCAGTCCTCATACCACTTTTCAAATTTCGTGGCAGAGCCGGGAATCGAACCCAGGACTTCCGGGGCGGCAGCTAACCATGCTGACCGCTACGCTACGGAGGCGACGTTACCAAAAAAGCAAAAATCAAAAACAAAAGCTAATACAGAAAACAAATACAAAGCAAAAACAAAAGAAAAAGCAGAAAATGAACAAACATTCAAAAACAAAAAACAAAAATGCAAAAATCAAAAGCAAATACAGAAAACAAACACAAAAACAAAAGTTCAAAGACAATAGAAAAAGAACATAAAATCAAAAACAAAAAACAAAGAAGTAGAATTCAAAAACAAAAGCAAATACAGAAAACAAACACAAAAATAACACAGAGCAAAAAGAAAAATTTATAAAAAAAGAAAACGAACACAAAATCAAATACAAAAACAAAACAAGTAGTTCCGTGAAGAACTAAAGCCTATTTTCATTTTGATTGCTGCAATAGATTCGTAGATATTGAGATCCGACTACATATTGTGGATGGTTGGATTTCTATATATGTAACTTAGGTCTTAGAGTTATGTATTACGTGAAGATTATTGTGTACGTGTAATATTCAAACTTCACTCGCATGATTAGGACACAAGAATAAAAACGAGATTTTAAAATTTCGCACAGCTGTCATCTGGTGGTTATGGAAACAATTGAAAAAATTAGATGCAAGTGGATTAAAAATTCTATAAGGATTTACTGTACCAAGTTTCACTGCACTCGGA
Organism: Meconema thalassinum; assembly: GCA_946902985.2. Taxonomy (NCBI): domain Eukaryota; kingdom Metazoa; phylum Arthropoda; class Insecta; order Orthoptera; family Tettigoniidae; genus Meconema; species Meconema thalassinum. Next base: position 687,171,109 of record OX336391.1, on the reverse strand, counting down.
CGGTTAAATTGCGAGAAAAGTCCATGTGAATATTTATACATCGCGTTGCCACCATGTTGGATTTGTGATCACCAGATTATTGAAAGTCCTATAGGTAAAAGTATGTTCATAGCCCCTATAACATTAAAAAATCAGTTTGATTGCTGTAATAGATTCGTAGATATTGAGAACCGTCTTAATATTTTGGATGGTCGCCATGTTGGATTGACATATGTATAGGCCATAGAATCATGTACCATTAAAGGAAAATTACTGCGTAGATTCAATATTTAAACTTTCACTTCGATCGCATGATTACGACACAAGAAATTAAAATTTCATTTTAAAATTCGCACAGCCGCCATCTAATGGTTATGTAAACAATTGAACTAAATTAGATTCCAGTGCATTACAATGTGTATTGAACCCGCTGAGCTATGGTTCATGTGATATTTTTGCGACGGAATAATTATTATGGGATGTAGTACTTTTGAACATACCCAGAATACCACGTGGAGCAGAGAGCTCATGCTATACTCTTTGAAGTAGCACTCAATTGCATTTTTGACTTTGGAAGTCTTGTTAATCACTTTTATCCTTTCATAAGACTCAGAATATTCTAATTCGTCATTCTGTATTATTGAATCATTTTGGTGAATGATTATTACGTTTTTGGTAAGGTATAACACTTGCAGATACGCAAGGAGCTATGAAAGTAGTCGCTCAATGACTTCGTTTTGGCGACCTACTTCCGAGTGAAAGTCAGTGACGACACTACATCTGGAGATCTGACGCCAGACAGGCGTGTTTCGAGTATCCGTCCGTCGCGACGTGGAAATTATAAATATTTTTGTGCTCAAGTGAGCATCCGACTGCATCGTGTGTTGAAAATAACTATACTAACGTTGTCACACATTGTGGACATATTATTGTTATGCGAAAGGCCATATTAGGCAACATTTTCTACAAACTGTAATTGGTGCCATACGCCAGATACTTTTCCCACGGGTAAGTGGAAGGGCAAAGTGCTCGCCGAAAATATAAGAGTTATCGTCTGATAATTGTGCCAAGACGACGTGATTATTACTGCCAACGATCACAACATTATTGCTACGGAAATTCTGAATTGAAAATATCAATTTTATCGCGGATGCCACGTGATTGATAAAACGTGATACAATTGCACGTGCTAACAAGCAAAGCATCACATCGTGTTGAATCTTGAGGATCAACAGGCTGAAAACTACAAAATACTGTGGAGAACAGTATTATTTGCATCGTCCACAATAATCACGCCAAAACGCAGAGAGGAACGAGATATTTCGACATTTTCGACATCATGCAAGACATTGAACTTTTGCACGCCATGGTGAAGAAGACGATTATGGGCTAATACCATTCCGGTATGAGGGAGACGTCGTGATGGCGACCACCAGCTTGATGGAACGTCAGGATGCCGAGGACGCAGACGAAGGAACGTGGATGCCGACTTCCAGGCACATTCCAGATTTTTTTGGGAGACCATCATCCGGAGGCGAACGAACCCTGGTTGCTTGGGAGGTCCAGATTGGTGAATCCGTGGAGGACAGGACCATGCTGGAGAGCCAAGCAGAGTTTTTCGCGACCCTGGTCGATGAATGTCTGAGCCGATGTGAGAGCTACCAAAAGTCGTGAGTTTGGGCACCCCTTTCTTTTGTAATAGTCCGCGGTGGTATATTTAGATATCGTAGTTTTTTTTGTGAATCAACCGCACTTATGTGTCAGCCATTTGCTAGGTAGGGTTGTAATTAGTATAATTGTTGTTTATTTCAGTCATTGTGAGTCACCCTGTGGGGTAGACCAGTTTTGGTTAACCCTGGTGCCGTCCTGATGGACGTCGTACCACGTTATAGCCGACCCACTGCCAAACATGACTGTAATCATTTGCAGCTATTTTGCTCAGCCATGTGTAGGATATTTATCCGTGGTTTCATTCAGATGTCATCGTCACTTTATTTACCTGCAATTTTTGCAACCAGTCTGTTGAGACTTATGACCTCGTTAGATAGGTCGTATCGTTAGGAAACCAACTGTAGTTTCCAGTTTTATAAAATTATGCGGTATTTTCATTTTTGAAAGCGCTCAGAAGCCAATTTATAGTCAAATACTGACAGATTTATTATTTTGGAGAAAGTGTAGATGTCAAGCATCGAATTAAGTGCACTATCGCATCATCATGCAGGTCTAGAGTTGCAGATCTGTGCCATATTTTATCAATTTGTTACTACTTTGTTTCTGTCATGAGGACACAGGTGTTAACGTTATACTGAGAACTTAATAAGTGTTATATCTTTGATGAGCAAAGAAGCTCGTGAGACATGCTGTTATGTCTGTGATTTACTTTTCTTTGAAATGAGGGACTGCGATACTTTATTGTATTATACAGTTGTGTTTAGCACACGGATTCTATAAGGTTTTTGAACCAAGCATATGCTAAGAATGACAAGGCCAAATATTACGGTATTATATAATGTTAAAACTAGCCGGCCTTGCCTGTTGAAAAATGTGGTCAGTGAAGGACTGCAATTTGTGAAGTTGTCACCAATAAACTGGTTTGTTGACCCAGTAACCTTGAAAACAAATGCTTGAAAGCGAGACAGAACTACGATAACATAGGACAAAATGTTGATTTCATTCATCTCTTTCTTTCAATGCAGCTATTGCTCATGAAACCCAGTGTTTCTTACTGTATTTTTGTTCATTTGTTTTTCTTGGATTTTCATACTGTTAGTTGGATATTTTGCTGCGAGGAAAGTCATTTCGACATGTCCAGGGTTGTCAGGTTTCTTTATGCATTGTTGGCGATCCTCTTGGGAGAGGCAAATTATAATGAAGGCAATTTGGTTATTAAATGCGAGGTTTTTGCCGCAGGTAACCCATGATATCATGTGCCTTGAGTGAGTAAGACGTGCCATTGTTGTAAGTCGCGCATCTGTTGTTGTTATGAGGCATTCTTATGAGAGTTGTTGAAAGCGAGGTATTTACCGCTGATAACTCGTGTTATTGTGAGTCCGAGCCGAGTTTGCTCGTTGAGTTTTCCGACTATTGAGTCGATGTTTTGCTGCGGGAGAATGATCTTTAGAAGACTACTCCTTGTCAGGCCTTTGTCAGAAGACGACATAAACCTACGGAAGGAACATAAACCGACATAATAAACATCATCCGCATAATTGTTTTAAACAAGATCTAACTAACATATTATTTCCATTTAAACTTTGACATTCTTACATTTGAACCTGCTGACATGGCCGTGCAGATGAAGGGATTTCCTTTATTGGAAACGACGAAGACTGTAGACATTTTTGTTGTGACCTGGCGCACACATGAACCATTAGTTCATAGTGTGTGGAGCGCAGGCCATGTGATTGTCAGACGTGGTTTTAACTACGCTATCACCGACATTACTATCAAGCTAGATGACAATGGTTTACAAAGAGTTAACCATGGGGCAGGAAGGCATTATAATAAAAACTGCGTTGTACTATAATTATTGATGTCATGAAACTGTATTTTGCCCCATGTTACCTTTATTGCGTGCTATTTAGCACATGATTGTTGATTAGATTAATTGTTTTTAAATGGCTGTACACTTAGCTTTGTATTGTGACTGTTTTGCTATTACGGACGTCACCGCCGTAACTTTGAAAGTTAACTGATAGGACTTAGCTAGAAAAGTTAAATGTAAATGTGGAAATGGTACCACCATAACTTAGCTTTGCTTTGCTCCTTCACTTAAATGTAACTTCATATTAGCTTGATCATGTAACTTGTATTAGGGATTTTGCGTCGTACCATTTACCCAGCGTTGTTGCTGTTGCTTACTTATTGTGTATTAGATCTTTCGCGAGGGTTAATGTAACTTCATTGTTAGGGACTTGAACTTTTATTATCATTAACTTTTAGCTCGCGGATTAGCCGAATATAACCCTCCGAACTAGGATAGGGGTTTGTGGAAATCTACAATAAATTTTCACGGTGTTTTACATAAGCCTGGATGTTAAATTTCACAGTCTAGTTTTTGAGGTGAACCTTTCCTTAGGCCGACTTTGACCATCGCAACCATGTACCACGCTCTCCGTGGATTATGGAACGTCGTGCCGCATTGGCCTATTGTTAGGAAGTTCACCTGATCCTCACGGCAAACTTTTAAAGGTCCGACGGGGGAGATGTTAGGAGAGTCATCGCGGTTGTTGGCTATCCCGACAGTTTTACCGGAGGACTTCTGAAGGTCACTCACAAATATGTGCCGTTGCCACCCGGCTGACGGTCACATAAACGGCGGCCCAACTAATGGGGCTACGAAGTTGACATGGTGCACGGTGTGAACGTGGAAACCGACGTATAGGTCGCACATAAATTGGCTCCCTACACGAGGGGCGAGACGTTGACATGGTAACACATTGATTGACTCCCTATACATGGAGCCAGATGTCAACATGGTGATCATCATATGGCGCCCTGTATATTTTCGTATGCCGATATTTAGGAGGATCTAATATTTGAATAATGGTAAATTGACAGGACTGGGACGAACTTAGAAAGTCGTACTGCAGATCAATAGACCGCATGGCATTCATATTTGATAGAAGACCATGGGGTGAGGTTTTTATATTGAATAAATGAAAGATAGGGTTTTTCTTAGATGATGCCTCATCCTAAGTAAATGTAATACTTTGCTTTGCTCACCGTTGTATTAGTAAATGTAGAAGCACTTAGTTTGCATACTCCAGCTGTACTCGTGATATTTATTAAGTCGAAACAAGCTTTATACCACCACGTTACTATCATAGCTGTAAGTTTCCATCATGATTGATCCCTCGTTTCTCTCAATATAAATTCTTGTCAAATGGATGAGGATATGATTCGCAGAGTGTTTGCTGAGATGTTGGCAGGTGTCAACGCTAACCTCCAACAACTTACTAGTGACTTGAGTGTGAATACACAAGCCTTAGAGGTTAATTCACAAGCTATTGACAATGTTAGACAGGAAGTAGGTGATGTAAATGGTCATGTGGAACAGGTCAGGCAGAACCTCGAGATAAACACTCAGTCTGTTGACAATGTCAGGCAGAACCTTGAGGTAAATACCCAATCAATTAATGAAGTACGTTTAGATTTAGAGATAAACACCCGTACTGTTAAAGACGTTAGGACCGATCTAACGAAGGTCAGGGCCGAAATGGACTCGTACAGGGTAGAAGCGAAAAATGACTTAACGGCAGGTTTGGCAGCGGTAAGGATAGACGTGATTCGTCACCACCAGGAGGCAAGCCAGCGCGTAGACACATTAACGGAAGAAATGAATAGGGCAAGACAGGATGTGCAAACCCGTCTCGAGGAGCACACGGCTCAAATTCAGACCGCTATAAATAAAGTACAGTTAGACGTCCAAGCTGATATCGAGCACACCAGAGAAGAATTTGGGACTAGGCTGAATCACGTAGAAGGTTTTATGGACAACGTAAAAAAGGATATGGCTACCATGAACCTAGGACTGGTATTAATGAGAGGTGCAGCTAACGCCGTTAATAACACGTGAAGACCATCGTGGATAACATGCTTGAGGTTAGGGTGGAACTTAATTCTAACCGGAAAGACATCGCGGAACTAAAAGAAACTGTCACAGGCTTACGTGATACTGTAGATGTGCACAGGGAGGAGCACAAAGTCGACCTGATGATGTTGAGAGGTGAATTCGTGGAGCATAAAACTACAGTCGACGCCAATGTAAATGGAGTCAAGGATGATATCAACCATATCCAGAGTAACGTATCTCAGGTTGAGGGCGAAATTGCAACATTGCAGAAAAAGATTGAGGAAATAACGATTATTGATAGGCTCGAGTTGAGTCGTAACCTCAAATCAGCTATTCGTGAGGTGGACCAAAATCTCAAAGGTAAAGTTGAACGAATCGAGTTGCAACTAAATGATTTAGGGAGCAAAGTCGCCAACAGGAATATACAAGAATTAGAAGTCATCGAGGAGAGGCTCGACAGGTTAGAAGCACTTCCGAGGGGAGTAGATTTGCAACCGCCGATGGGAAATACACGTGAAACGCCGGAATTTTGGACTAGTAATGTACAGTCAAGTGTACATGCCGATACACGACCTTGGCAGTTTAATGCAACAGCGCCAAGCCAGACGTTAAATTACGATGCTAACCCGTTCAGATCAGCTATAAATAGACTGGATCCTGAAACTAACACGCCGTCAAACAACTACATGCAGAATACATACCGTACTGCTAATACTCAGGGTAATGTCACAGTGATAAGGTCAAGGGAAGAGCAACCCGCTAAATTCACTGGCACAGGAAGCGAAGTGACTCCTGTAGAATTTCTCACGAACGTCGAGAGCTATTTACGAGACACACTCGTAACTCCTGAAAGAGAACTTCGAGTTATTGAACGTCTTCTGGATGGACAAGCAGCAACTTGGTATCGGGCTTTTAAATATTCATTCTCCGGGTATCAAGACTTTAAAGAAGCACTACTGAGGACGTATTGGTCGAGTGACGTTCAGCAAAGTATAAGGGCTGAAATGTACACTCGCCGATACAGTTCCAACATGCCAACTCGCTACGCAAATTACTTTGCAACCCAGCTTGCTAAATTGAGAAATCTTCAGCCTCCTTTATCGGAGCAGGATTTAGTGAATACCATAGTATGGCAATACCCAGCCGACGTGCAAAGAGTACTAATAGCTGCAGGGGCGACGACATTTCAACAGTGTGATCAGATATTACGACGTCTTGATGCTAACGCGGAGCAATTTCCAACTCACCGTCAACAGAAGGTTGACAGGCGTGAAGAGCGTCACGTTAACGTCACGACTGTGGACAAAGTTAGCCAGACACAAGAAGCATCACAGAACTCTGGGAATCCTCGGCCAGAATACAACAATGAATACCGCCGTAACTGGAGAGAGTGGAGTAATACTCCATATTCAAGGAACCAGAGAGAAGACAATAGAACATATTGGAATCGTAGGTTCGATAATGGGGCGAGCGACAACCGTCGTCACGACAATAACCGTCGTGGGAATCAGGAATGTCCGTCAGGAAGAGGAAGGATCCGGCGAGACTACAGGTATAACGGAGGTTACCAACGAGGACGTGATCCACGTTACCATCCGGACCGTGACTGGGAAGGGAGAGCGCGCGTGAGCCGCGAGTACCTCCAGCAATTGAGAGAGAGCCAAAATAGAGAAGAGGGAGAAAGGAACCCTACTTCGAGGGAAGAAAGAAATGTGACGTCAGAGGCAGGACAGAACCAGCCTGGTACCTCTAGTCACAACAAAGGAAAAAAAAAACGCCGAAAAATTAAGACAGTCTAGTTTGGCTGAGCACAGAGTGACGGCAGATATTTTACTCTGGGAGCCCATCCAACAGGATTTACTCGACGAACGACGAACGACGAACCACAGTTATGAGCCAACACGTTTACCCAAAATAGTAGCCACTCTCAATGGATGCAGTGTTATAATTCTGATCGATACTGGCGCAATGATCAGTGTAATCTCTGCAGATTGCTATGCTAAGTTGAAGGCTAACTCTGAGGTGACAGAGCTGCCTGTTTCCGCTATTCGTGTCAGAGGAGTGATACTTGACCGGGTTGTGACGTGCAAGATACAGGTTTTGTGCACATTGAGAATCACAAGCCACGTGTATTTGCACGAATTCTTAGTTATGAAAGGTTTGCATCATGATGTCATACTAGGGGCTGATTTCATGAGGAAGTATGACGGTATTATCGACATGGGACACAATACTGTCGAATTTAAACCGAACAAACCTATAGAGATGAACCTTGTGGTAGATGAACCGGAATTCCTGTCCAAAGTCGACGTTGTCGAGCAACTTAATAGCAAGGAAACCGAGGAAACACTTGATGCCGACGGAGAGGCAGGATTAATATCCACAACCATGCAAGAGAATTTGGCTACTACACTAAATGAATATTGGGACATATTCGATACTGCTCCTGGCGAAATTATGAATTATGAACATGACCTCATTTTATTAGACGACTCTCCATTTCAGAAGAAAATTTACCCGATTGCTGAAAAACACCGCGAGGAAGCTGCAAGGAAGATCCATGAGATGGAAGTAGCAGGCACGATTAAGAAGTCACCGACTCCTTTTCTGAATCCAATTATACCTGTGGTTAAGGTTGATGGAAGTTTGAGGCTTAGTCTCGACGCAAGGGCTTTAAACGAACGCCTGGCTCCCGAGCACGACAGACCGCCTAAGATTAGGGACATCCTGAGGAAGTTTAAAGGGAAGAAAATTTTCTCATCATTGGACCTTATGCAATCATATTATCACATCAAACTGTCCGAGCATACTCAGAAGTACACTGGCTTCTTATTTGATCAAACCACCTATGTCTTCTGCAAGTTACCATTTGGTTTGAAGAATGCTGGAGCTGCTTTGATTAGAGCACTAGATGCTAAGTTAGCTCCAGAGGTAAAAGAGAAAGTAATATGTTATGTGGACGACATAATCATCGCTTCTGAAACAGAGGAAGAGCATTTGGCTACCCTACGCCTTGTTTTTGAAAATCTTCGACAGGCCAATTTCAAGGTCAAGTTTGATAAGTGCAGATTTCTCCAAAGAGAAGTAAATTTTGTTGGACATATTATTAATGGAGATGGATATCGACTGAATCCAGCAAAAATCAGAACTGTCGCCGCTTTTCCAACGCCAACCCGTTTGAAGCACGTGAGACAATTTTTGGGAATACTACAATTTTTTTGCTGCTCATTGTGAGCGATACTCAGAGACTGTTGCACCACTTCAAAGTCTGCTGAAAAAGAACTGTAGATGGAATTGGAATGATGAGTGTGAGACAGCATTCCAGAAGGCTAAGCAGATGCTAGCGAATTCTATCCAGTTGGAATATCCTGATTATTCACGCAATTTCATTCTTGAAACAGACGCATCAGCCATTGGTATTGGAGCTATATTATTGCAGGAGGACGATGATAAGAAACGTCACTACATCGCTTTCTTGAGCAGACGTTTAAGAGCTCACGAATTTCACTATTTTACAACAGAAATAGAAGCACTAGCCGTCGTCTATGCATTAGAGTACTGGCAGAAACTTTTGATAGGCCAGAAGATTGTCGTAAGAACCGATCACCACGCTTTGACCTTCATCCTACGAACAAGACTGGCAAGTGACAGGATCACTAGATGGACTCTTTTTCTCCAACAGTTCGATCTGGAGATTGTTTACAAACCAGGCAGAGAGAATGTATTGGCCGACATCCTCAGCCGGAATCCTGAAACTTCTATTAATGCCATTGACATCGAGGGAGAATGCGAAGAACACCTTCGCCGACTTCGTTATCTACCCGAAGGACAGAGACGTGAAGAGGAACTTAGACACATCATTCGATTTCTTGAACGAAAGATGGATCCTCAGGATGAGCTTTATGCAAGGATTGCTGCCATAGCAGATGACTATCTGATTTACCGTCGCGTTTTGTATAAATTTGTGGACGAAGATCACACCCAACTGCGTGCAGTTATTCCCAGAAGGTACCAGGAATCTGTCATTCTCATGGTACATTTGTCTATTGGTCACGGTGGAACGGACAAGACCATTGCCACCATTAAAGAGTCGTTCACCTGGAAAAGGTTAGGAACCACTGTCAGAGAGTGTTTACGTGCTTGTGACGCATGCCAGCGGAACAAATACGCGTCACACTTATTGAGAGAACCACCTAGACCTATACTACCAACTCAACCCAGAGAGTTGTACGCACAAGATCTTTACGGTCCTATACCTAAAGCCCGTCGTGGGAATCGTTACATTGTAGTCACCATAGATGTGTTTACAAAATACACAATGCTCCATCCTATTCAGAAGGCTAATGCACATCAAATTATCCAGCGAATAAGACGACAAGTGATACCGGAGGCAGGGAAGCCACAATTCTTATTAACTGACCACGGATCGCAATATACTTCTGCAGAATTCGCCAACGCTATGGAGGAACTAGAGATTGGTCATCTTTTGTCATCAATAAGACACCCTGAGAGCAATCCAGCGGAATGCGTTATGTCCACTATTGCAAAATTTAATCGTTTGTATTGTCAGGAGGAACACTGGCGATGGACTGAAGTCCTTGTTTTGATGACAAAATGCATTAATTCTACTGTGCATGAAAGCACTGGTCAAATACCTTTGGTCCTGCATTTGAACCAGATGCCACTGAGAGTTTGGAACCGCGTGATTGTAAATCCACCTTGTTTACAACCATCGTATGCCAGCAGACTGTTAGCTGCTAGATATACTTTCGACAGACAAGCTGCCAAACGCTTGAGGAGAACAAGACGCCAGAGATTCAGAGAACCACTTGAGGAGGGAGACCTTATCCTTATAAGGAGACCCGGAATTTCTAATCCAATTGACCGCGTATACGGGAAATTTCTTTCCTTGTATTACGGCCCTAGTCGTGTTAGACAGCCGTTGAATAATGGGAGTTATGCCATTGAAGACATCAGAACTGGAGAACGTATTGGAACTTTCAACGCCGCCAATCTAAAAAAATATCACACATGAATGAATTATGGAGGCAAATAAAATGTCGTCCCAACATTTTCTTTGAAACGACGGAGAGGCAGATGAACCCGCTGAGCTATAGTTCATGTGATATTTTTGCGACGGAATAATTATTATGGGATGTAGTACTTTTGAACATACCCAGAATACCACGTGGAGCAGAGAGCTCATGCTATACTCTTTGAAGTAGCGCTCAATTGCATTTTTGACTTTGGAAGTCTTGTTAATCACTTTTATCCTTTCATAAGACTCAGAATATTCTAATTCGTCATTCTGTATTATTGAATCATTTTGGTCAATGATTATTACGTTTTTGGTAAGGTATAACACTTGCAGATACGCAAGGAGCTATGAAAGTAGTCGCTCAATGACTTCGTTTTGGCGACCTACTTCCGAGTGAAAGTCAGTGACGACACTACATCTGGAGATCTGACGCCAGACAGGCGTGTTTCGAGTATCCGTCCGTCGCGACGTGGACATTATAAATATTTTTGTGCTCAAGTGAGCATCCGACTGCATCGTGTGTTGAAAATAACTATACTAACGTTGTCACACATTGTGGACATATTATTGTTCTACGAAAGGCCATATTAGGCAACATTTTCTACAAACTGTAATTGGTGCCATACGCCAGATATTTTTCCCACGGGTAAGTGGAAGGGCAAAGTGCCACGCCGAAAATATAAGAGTTATCGTCTGATAATTGTGCCAAGACGACGTGATTATTACTGCCAACGATCACAACATTATTGCTACGGAAATTCTGAATTGAAAATATCAATTTTATCGCGGATGCCACGTGATTGATAAAACGTGATACAATTGCACGTGCTAACAAGCAAAGCTTCACATCGTGTTGAATCTTGAGGATCAACAGGCTGAAAACTACAAAATACTGTGGAGAACTCTATTATTTGCATCGTCCACAATAATCACGCCAAAACGCCGAGAAGAACGAGATATTTCGACATTTTCGACATCATGCAAGACATTGAACTTTTGCACGCCATGGTGAAGAAGACGATTATGGGCTAATACCATTCCGGTATGAGGGAGACGTCGTGATGGAGACCACCAGCTTGATGGAACGTCAGGATGCCGAGGACGCAGACGAAGGAACGTGGATGCCGACTTCCAGGCACATTCCAGACCTTTTTGGGAGACCATCATCCGGAGGCGAACGAACCCTGGTTGCTTGGGAGGTCCAGATTGGTGAATCCGTGGGGGACAGGACCATGCTGGAGAGCCAAGCAGAGTTTTTCGCGACCCTGGTCGATGAATGTCTGAGCCGATGTGAGAGCTACCAAAAGTCGTGAGTTTGGTCACCCCTTTCTTTTGTAATAGTCCGCGGTGGTATATTTAGATATCGTAGTTTTTTTGTGAATCAACCGCACTTATGTGTCAGCCATTTGCTAGGTAGGTTTGTAATTAGTATAATTGTTGTTTATTTCAGTCATTGTGAGTCACCCTGTGGGGTAGACCAGTTTTGGTTAACCCTGGTGCCGTCCTGATGGACGTCGTACCACGTTATAGCCGACCCACTGCCAAACATGACTGTAATCATTTGCAGCTATTTTGCTCAGCCATGTGTAGGATATTTATCCGTGGTTTCATTCAGATGTCATCGTCACTTTATTTAACTGCAATTTTTGCAACCAGTCTGTTGAGACTTATGACCTCGTTAGATAGGTCGTATCGTTAGGAAACCAACTGTAGTTTCCAGTTTTATAAAATTATGCGGTATTTTCATTTTTGAAAGCGCTCAGAAGCCAATTTATTGTCAAATACTGACAGATTTATTATTTTGGAGAAAGTGTTGGGTAGATTATAGGATGAGGAATAACCCACCCACCAAGGGAAGATGATTAAGAGAAGGAAGTAGATTTGGGATTGGAAAAGAAGGATAGAAAAATAGGAGGAGAGTCCCACAAAATTAATAAGTTGAGATTTAAATACCCTTAGAAGCAGTTGCCAATGGAAATTAACTCTCGGATACCTAAAGTAGGTACGAGCTTGGTCGAGGCTAACGGGAACCGCAGTTAGGACTTGGGCGGTTTGCAAGAGAGAGGCTTTAGTATATTTCCTCCCAAGCACGTATAAAAGTACTATGGGGAAGGGTGATGGTCTGGCAAGACTGAGAGGAACAAATTTACTGTATGTCTTCTCAAAGAAATTAGGTTTTACAAAGTAATTCGAAGAATGCCAATGATTTAACTCAGGTTTGGTATTTTCAATTTCCAAAATTATGGAGTTCCTGTAAGAGCGACCAAGTGTTTCTAAGAAGGAATATGATAAAAGATTATGCCTTATTGGGTAATCTTGGTAAATGAACCAATGGTTGCATTGGACAATGGCTAAGCTTTTACTCAGCGAGGAGCCGGCTAAAAGTTTAGACAAAAAGAAACACTTATCTTTTAGAAAACTGACCATAAGTTTTCGGAGAGGGTCTCCACAAGCAGGTAGTTGGCTTAGCGAACTTTACTTGCCTTACTGGCCAATTAGAATTAGCTATTAACGCTAAGAAGAACTTTAGTGAGGTGAAAATTAAGAGTTCTTGCTCAAATGCAACAAATGGTAAAAGCCCTATTAAAGATTTTAATGTCATTGAGTGAGGAGAGTCAAGGAAGACAGGATTTTGCCTCAACTTTATATTCGAAAATGAAAAAGCAAAGGGAAAAGATTTGTTTATTTTACAATTAGAAAAAGTTTGAGGTAATTAACAATTATGCAATATAATTTTAATAAACATAGTTCATTTGAACTTTTTAACAAATAGGGTCGCAGACCTCTCAACATTAAACGGTTGCTCCAGGCAATTGACAATTTACAAGGTTTCAAACCTTACCTTTTTCTAAAATCTTTATAAGATTTAAACAAATGAGCAATGGAATAATTAAAGCTTTAAAGTGAATTAGAGTACAAAAAGTGCACCTTAAGAAATTCAGGAGAGAATGTTCTAGAGAAAGTGACAACTTTGAAAATAAAAATAATAACAACATGAAAAATAAGATAGAAGTTCCTACAACTTCTTATATTTATACAGAATTAATATATGAGAATTATACAAAGAGGGCAGGTCACTTACTGTGAAACCTGAAGAAAGTGAAAGGGAAAGTTCTAGACTTCCCAAGTTTGAGCAGGAATCACTCGCCAAATGGGACAGTTTCCATTTCGTGAAACCTGAACATGACTCGCTCAAGAGTTTAGAGAATTGTTTTCCCTGATTATGGGAAAGGAACAACGTAAATTTAAAACTTGTATCACACAAGCAATTATGCAGAATTTAATTAATGTTAAACTAGCAAAGTTGGAAGGGCACCTCGTGAGTGACACCTTATAGAAAAGTTTCACTTTTATTAATAATGGTTGTTAGTAGAAGGTTGAGGAAAGATCATTGGGATATAGGATCAATGTTCATGGCCGTATTTAATATAACCGGACGATCGCGACGCGGTAGAAACGTGGAGCAAGCACTGATTATCACTATAGTCTGTAAAGATGGATGCAAAGTTCACTAGAGAAACACTGAAGTTTATGAGAAAAAAAGTTATTGAAATTATGGAGATAACTGATTGCACTATATAGGTGAAAGTCTATTTCTCGAAAAAGTTGTGATTTACAATTAAATGCGCCATAGAATGTTCCAGAGGTTCCAGCGGTGGAGGAAAGTTAGCTATTACAAAAATTTGTAAGGAAGATTCCTCATTTTAAATATCATTGTCCCAAGTGAGCGAAAAACACTTGACGACAAGACTCGCAGATCGAGTACAAGATCTCGAAGGTTCCAGAACGACCTTAGCAGAAAAATGGGGTTGAGAAAATCCAACGGAGGAAATAGCTTTATAATTATAGACAGCGGGTATTAGATAATATCCCACGTAGCGAGAGGGTTTCTCGTTTGAATAGCTTAAGAAAAGCTCTTTTTTAATAAGGTTGGCTTATACAAGCAAAAGCTCAACATGGCAAATCCCACGAAGAATGATTATTGCCCCAAAGTAAATAATTTCACACTGCCTATAAATTATAATTAAAATCACTTGGAAGTTAAAACCATGAAGATGAGGTTAAAACTTTTTAAAAATGGTACTTATCTTGATTTCATGTTGAAGTCGAAGTTTCCGTTGATGATTACTTAGCCAACATGGCGTAAAAGAGGGTGAGCCTCTTGGTTTGAGGAGGCAAGCTCGAGCGGAGCTTTGACTGAACGAGTCAACTGCAGACGGAGAAGTGAGACTTGCTCAACGAAGCACGGAAGGTCCTGGGAAGGGGAGAGAGTGGGGGTAGGAAACAAAAGGTATACATATCAGCATAACCAACTTTAAAGAAAAAAAAGAATAATCTTCTTTTGCTGAGCTGGTCTTCAAAGAGTTGACAACAGTATCTGGTAGCCAAATGGATATGGAATTCCTCTTGCGCGAGGAAGAGTTGAAGAGCTTCAGAGATTCGTTGTTATATGACGCTAGGTGGGTCACAGAATATATATCTGGAACAGACTCATACAAAATATAAGAAATTTGCACATAAAGGAGAAAACAAATGATCACTGTTGGTGTTTGACAAAGAGGAAGAAAGAAATGAACATGCAAGGAGCAGTAGACATTATATCTCAGGTACCGTGTATTCAAAGAATACACCAAGTGTAGATGTCAAGCATCGAACTAAGTGCACTATCGCATCATCATGCAGGTCTAGAGTTGCAGATCTGTGCCATATTTTATCAATTTGTTACTACTTTGTTTCTGTCATGAGGACACAGGTGTTAACGTTATACTGAGAACTTAATAAGTGTTATATCTTTGATGAGCAAAGAAGCTCGTGAGACATGCTGTGATGTCTGTGATTTACTTTTCTTTGAAATGAAGGACTGCGATACTTTATTGTATTATACAGTTGTGTTTAGCACACGGATTCTATAAGGTTTTTGAACCAAGCATATGCTAAGAATGACAAGGCCAAATATTACGGTATTATATAATGTTAAAACTAGCCGGCCTTGCCTGTTGAAAAATGTGGTCAGTGAAGGACTGCAATTTGTGAAGTTGTCACCAATAAACTGGTTTGTTGACCCAGTAACCTTGAAAACAAATGCTTGAAAGCGAGACAGAACTACGATAACATAGGACAGAATGTTGATTTCATTCATCTCTTTCAAAGCAGCTATTGCTCATGAAACCCAGTGTTTCTTACTGTATTTTTGTTCTTTTTTTTCTTGGATTTTCATACTGTTATTTGGATATTTTGCTGCGAGGAATGTCATTTCGACATGTCCAGGGTTGTCAGGTTTCTTTATGCATTGTTGGCGATCCTCTTGAGAGAGGCAAATTATAATGAAGGCAATTTGGTTATTAAATGCGAGGTTTTTGCCGCAGGTAACCCATGATATCATGTGCCTTGAGTGAGTAAGACGTGCCATTGTTGTAAGTCGCGCATCTATTGTTGTTATGAGGCATTATTATGAGAGTTGTTGAAAGCGAGGTATTTACCGCTGATAACTCGTGTTATTGTGAGTCCGAGCCGAGTTTGCTCGTTGAGTTTTCCGACTATTGAGTCGATGTTTTGCTGCGGGAGAATGATCTTTAGAAGAATACTCCTTGTCAGGCCTTTGTCAGAAGACGACATAAACCTACGGAAGGAACATATACCGACATAATAAACATCATCCGCATAATTGTTTTAAACAAGATCTAACTAACATATTATTTCCATTTAAACTTTGACATTCTTACATTTGAACCTGCTGACATGGCCGTGCAGATGAAGGGATTTCCTTTATTGGAAACGACGAAGACTATAGACATTTTTGTTGTGACCTGGCGCACACATGAACCATTAGTTCATAGTGTGTGGAGCGCAGGCCATGTGATTGTCAGACGTGGTTTTAACTACGCTATCACCGACATTACTATCAAGCTAGATGACAATGTTTTACAAAGAGTTAACCATGGGGCAGGAAGGCATTATAATAAAAACTGCGTTGTACTATAATTATTGATGTCATGAAACTGTATTATTCCCCATGTTACCTTTATTGCGTGCTATTTAGCACATGATTGTTGATTAGATTAATTGTTTTTAAATGGCTGTACACTTAGCTTTGTATTGTAACTGTTTTGCTATTACGGACGTCACCGCCGTTACTTTGAATGTTAACTGATAGGACTTAGCTAGAAAAGTTAAATGTAAATGTGGAAATGGTACCACCATAACTTAGCTTTGCTTTGCTCCTTCACTTAAATGTAACTTCATATTAGCTTGATCATGTAACTTGTATTAGGGATTTTGCGTCGTACCATTTACCCAGCGTTGTTGCTGTTGCTTACTCATTGTGTATTAGATCTTTCGCGAGGGTTAATGTAACTTCATTGTTAGGGACTTGAACTTTTATTATCATTAACTTTTAGCTTGCGGATTAGCCGAATATAACCCTCCGAACTAGGATAGGGGTTTGTGGAAATCTACAATAAATTTTCACGGTGTTTTACATAAGCCTGGATGTTAAATTTCACAGTCTAGTTTTTGAGGTGAACCTTTCCTTAGCCGAATTTGACCATCGCAACCATGTACCACGCTCCCCGTGGATTATGGAACCTCGTGCCGCATTGGCCTATTGTTAGGAAGTTCACCTGATCCTCACGGCAAACTTTTAAAGGTCCGACGGGGGAGATGTTAGGAGAGTCATCGCGGTTGTTGGCTATCCCGACAGCTTTACCGGAGGACTTCTGAAGGTCACTCACAAATATGTGCCGTTGCCACCCGGCTGACGGTCACAGTATAAACATTTGCTGTATCAAGTTTCATTGCGTTTGGATTATTGAATCAAGAGAAATGTCTTTTAAAACTTTCAAATTCGCTTGGCCGCCATGTCCGTTTTGTCTCATAGATGAACTTCGAGTAGTGCGTTTAGATTTTATTAAGGGACACACACACACACGCACACACAGACACACGGACAGAAGGTGATCTCATAAGCCTATTCTTTCATAAACGAAAATAGGCTAATAACAACCAAGATACAGGAGGCGGGAAATGTCGTAACTGCTGCCAAAACATCAATTTTCTCCGAGACATTCGCCATGCCGTGAAAACTCGGCACGCCCAGGAGGCGTTAGCAGTAAAAGATGGAGTACGCGATATATTCGTCATGCCCATTAAATTATAACATTTAACATACGAATATATCCGTCATGCCCAGTTAAGAGGTTATTAATCATATTGAAATTGGTGTCTTCAAATCCCAATATCGACTGATTCTGCGGAGCACAGGTCGTCTTTGCTGTTCCTTCTTCTTCCTCCGGTATTCCTTCATCATCTCACTATGTTCCCTCTTTCTTTCCTCGGACCATTTCGAGCCGGTTTTCTTTCCCTTCCTCCCTTGGAATCCTTACATTTTTAACACTTTTTGCCTAAAAATACCTCTTTCTGATGTATCTTATTATTATTATTATTATTATTATTAAATTCAGCAATTTTTCTAGTTTTGTGCCGTGTCTTGTGTGGGGTTTCGCCTAGGACACCAAGCTGGCTCATCAGCGGGCTCTTAGTGTCCCGCCAGGAGTAGCAAACTACGCGCTACCTATCTTTTTATGAAGAGCTCCTGCGACTCTTTACTGCGAGAACTAAAAGCTCAAGCTGCCATAACCTCCCTATGAAGGCTTCCAAAAAGATCGTATATTGGCTTTCACGGCCAGCGAATTAAACTCAGCAATTTTTGGAAACTTTCATAGGGAGGCTTGAGCTTTTAGTTCTCGCAGTAAAGAGGCACAGGTGCTCCTCATAAAAAGATAGGTAGCGCGTAGTTTGCTACTCCTGGCGGGGACAATAAGAGCCCGCTGATGAGCCAGCTTGGTGTCCTAGGCGAAACCCCACACTAGACACGACACAAACCTAGAGAAATTGCTGAGTTTTAATTCACTGGCCGTGAAAGCCAATATACCAGTATTATTATTTATTTTCGACTTGACCTTCTCAGTCTTTACATTATGTTTGACTTCTCTGCCTTTACTCTCTGCCAGTATCATCTCATTCTTTCTCCCACTTCCCACTTCTGTTCTTCTGTGAAGGTTGTTTTCTTTGTCACTGGCTACTCCCCCGTCTGCTGATAACCTCTGAACTCCTTAATTAGTTGTCTAAATGTCTAGGCTAGGTACATTCTGACTTCTCGAAACCATTTCACATCTGTCTTTCTCTTCCTGAAAAATTCGAAAATCCTTTTTATGTTCGACGATGTCGAATTGTGAATATTATACGTCAGAAAACTGTATCATAATGATGGTCATTAAAGTACGGTTTTCCATTTTGATACAGTTTCTCCAGCCAATCAGAGCTCATTCATTGACCAATAAGATAAGGATACCTTCGCTCATGCGCTAAAAATCCAACATGTCTATATAAAGTACCGACATGGAAAGTGCACCGTCCATATGTTCGCGTAAATAAACTGGCGAATATGAGACAAGAAATAGCACTGTGCCTTATTTTCCCCCAACTCCAGTTTCTACAAAGCGCATTGCTTTCAAACGACTTCGGTGACTGTTCGACTGAATGCTGGCGCACATAGACAGGCCGTAAACATACGGCATGCATATGGCATTGCCAAGCACACAGAGCGCATGCGTCGGTCGGTCAGAGAACTTGGAAAACAGAGATATCAAACCAATTGCTTGCACTCCGATCACAAAATTCAAGTGGCTGAAAGTCAACAGATATTTATGAATATTTATGTTAAAACATAATAATAAAGTTAAAATTATCGTCGAACATAAACAGTCGTATGCAACTCGCCTATAATGGTAACTAAGACACTCGTGTCTCATTGCATAATGTCTGTTGCC
This sequence comes from Meconema thalassinum, assembly GCA_946902985.2. NCBI lineage: Eukaryota > Metazoa > Arthropoda > Insecta > Orthoptera > Tettigoniidae > Meconema > Meconema thalassinum. Next base: position 687,151,689 of record OX336391.1, on the reverse strand, counting down.
ATCCATTCTCAGGAATAATAGTACATTATGGAACGAGCCTATAATGGTAATAATTATGACACGTGTATGTTTTTAAAACGAGCGTAGAGATGTTTATAATTTCCATACGATTTGCATACGACTGTTGATGTTCGACGATAATTACAAGTAAGGCCCGGAGGTTCATGCTCTCTTAAAGGAATAAATATGCATGCAAAATGCACTAATATCGGTCAAATATGCATCACGTATTCTTTTGCGTTTCTATTTAGAATATAAAGGAAATGTGAACAGACGGAAAAGAAACTACACGTTCTTTTAAATATATCTCAACTAGGAAACAGTTCTGTTGTTGCTGTTGTTGTTTGAGTCTTCAGTCTTTTGACTGGTTTGATGCAGCCTCCATTCCTCCCAGTCCTGAGCTAATCGTTTCACCTCTACATAGCTACCACATCCTACGTCCGAGGCAATCTGTTTAACATATTCTAACCTTGGTCTACCCCTACAGTTTTTGTCCACGATCCTTCCATAACTAAGTTTGCTTTTCCTGGGTGTCTTAGTATATGTCCTACCAACCTATCTCTTCTCTTCATTAGCAGTCGCCAGAAATATCTCTCGTCTCCCACTCGTGTTAAAACCTCTTCTACCCATCTGATCTTCATCATTCTCCTGTAACACCACATTTCAAACGCTTCAATTCTCCTCTTTTCTGCTGCTCCAATAGTCCAAGTTTCACTCTCATAGAGCGCCACGCTCCAGACAAAGGCCTTCAAAAATGACTTCCTAACACCTAAACCTATATTCGATGTCAACAGATTCTTTTTCTGTAGAAAAGCTTTCCTTGCCTGTGCTAACCTACTTTTTATATCCCCTTTGCTTCGTCCATCACTGGTTATTTTGCTTCCTAAGTAAAAGATGTCTCCTACTTCCTTTAGCTTTTCGCCTACCAATTTGATGTCCATAGAGGATTCTGGTTTATTTCGGCTGCATTCCAATATTTTTGTTTTACATTTAATAATTTTCATCATGAATTCTTCCCTCAAGACGGAGTCCATACCAGTATTATAACACTAGAAATGCGTTGAAAGCACCCTCTGTTATTTGATATGCTAGAAGGGTAATATTTCCACTTGACGTTTTTCAACTGTGTGCTAAGAAAATATATCTGCCCTCAGAAACAAGTACATTGCATTATCCCCGCGGTGCAGATTATATTAGACACTGTGCGTTACTTGTGATGTGCGTGAGTACATCAAGCCGTTTCTTTACGGCCTGCGAACTGGGGTCGCGATGGCTGTGGAGGGAGAGAGTGGAATTTGAAAACGCTGACTTGCACAATGTTACGAGCCCGAGATCTATTTGGACCTCCGCTCCGGGTTGGGAATTGAGGCTCGCCCCGAGGGGTGAGTGGCGGAGGGTGGGCTGAGGGGTGGAGAGAAAGGAGGGGGAGATAAAAGAAGACAACCATATGAGATACAAGGGTGGGGAAGGGTGACTTAAATCTGTGAGGCTCACAAACTAGAGAAGTAGTAAATTATGCAGTAAATTTGGTTAGAAGCTTCCCCAATCCTATATCCCATTGTCTTGTACCACAACCCGAATTAAAGCAGAGCTTACTGCCACACAGACTAGAGAAACTAAACACAGACATTTATCAGCGGGAGAAATGTCTCTTACTGTTCCCATATGAAGCAGGAGAAGTGGAAAATTGCACACGTTTCGCTAAAATCACACAGCACGCATCAAGGGAGTTCGCCAGACCATGGCAAGGAGAAAGTCAGAGTAATTATTGGAAAGGAAAATTCATGTGGCATGATTGGAGACAACTCCGAAATTTATTTTTTCGATTTTTGATGTGTAACATCTTTCCACTCATCATGAAGGCAGTGCGAGAGTAGAGATATCAAGTAGGCAGTGAAGAAAAAAAGAGAGTCTTGGAATTGTTATGTATTATGAGAGTATAAAAAATAAAAAGATTTTGTGTGTGTTGATGAATGTCAAGGATAATAAAAAATATATACGAGCTTTACAGTAGTCGCATATGATGTGTAACATGTGATATGTTATCCTACTATGTGTATCCTGGGAGCGCAAATCCCTTGTTGACAGTGAGCTCTGTTGGTCATTGAAATAACTACTTGTAAAGCTCCAGTGCCAAATCCTGACCATAATGAATCGGAATTGTTATTTGCCGTGGCGGAAGCAATCCACTGCCTACTTGATGCGAGCTGCGCTATATAGTGGCCAGTTAGTGAACCCAAGCCGGCGATGTTATTGAAAATGGCCTCGTTTAGCCGATAGAGCGCACTGCCAAGTATGGGCGCGATTAAAAATTAGGTGTGCGGAAGGTATATTTAATGTGTTTCTCCCAGTGATATGTTTTGACCAACGAAGTTTCGATTATTGTTAGTAGTCGGTGTTAATATACTGAATTCCTACGTTGTTTGGAGTGTTTGTTGATGCGATATAGATTCCACATAGCCACATGACCGACAGTAGCCTACATCGAGTGCTTAGATTTAATAAGAATAGAGCAAAAGTATGAAGACTTAATAAATCGTAATTGTTTTCAGCAAATATGATAAAATGGTTCACACCAAAGAACGACAACTTGAAGATGATTTATTGAGGGAATATCTTAAATGGGGTCTCCAAACCTTGAACTAAACTGTATGCGATATACATTCCCCATAGCCACATGGCGTACAGAACGTCGTTGTACCGATCTCCGCCACCACGCGCGCTCATTGTTTCCGTCCCATGCACTTCCGTCCCATCCATTCCCGTCCCATCCACTTCCGTCCCTTTTTCAAAATCACTCCCACAAAAATGTCCAGCTACCGAGTGGAAAGATGTTACACATCATATGCGACTACTGTAAGGCTCGTATCCTTTTTTTTTTCGTAGTCAGTTTATACTTCCACGGACTCAGCGAGGGATCCCACCTTTACCGCCTCTACGGGCAGTGTCCTGGAGCGTGACATTGGGTCGGGGGATACAGCTGGGGAGGCGGAACTACTGCCTTGCCCAGGTGGCCTCACCTGCAAAGCGAACAGGTGCCTCATGAGGGATGGGAAGAATTAGAGGGATAGACCAGGTAGAGGGAAGGAGGCGGCCGTGGCCTGATGGTAGATACAATCCCGGCATTTTCCCGAAGACAAAGTGCGAAACCACGGAAAACCACTTCGAGGGAGGCAACTTCCGTAATTTAGTCAAGTTAAATATACGGTAGCTATTTGCCCTGTGCTATTTAGCAGAAGGAAAATACGTTTCACCTGCTTCAGTGGAGGGTGAATGTAGGCAGACAGAAATAAACCAGCAAGTCAAGAAACACTACTTTCCAGTAGAGACAAATTTGACGTTTTTAAAGGTTAGTAATGATGCAGTGACCGACAGCGGTAGCTACGCTCGCAGCTCTAGGCCATGGGGCCAAGCTATCTGCGCACGCGGTACACGTGGGTTCGAGCCTCTTGGTTTTCCGTTTTAAACTCCAGGCAAATGCTGGGACTGTACCTTCTGACAGGTAACGGCCACTTCCTACCGCATCCTTGCCCAGTTTCAATAATCTCCATTTATGTCATCTCTCAATAACTCCTCTCAAGAAGTCTTCGTCAGGAAACGCATCCAACCGTAGAAAAACGTCTGCCACACAGATTTTCATCGCATCTCATCCCCGACCCCAATGAAAAGGGAATAATAGCTTAAGTAATGTTCCGATGATTAGTTAAATTGGCATTAGATTTAAGTATTGAATATTGCCTTAACCTCGTGGCGCAATGGGTAGCATTCTTGGCTGTCAATCTTAAAATCCGGGTTCAATTCTCGGCTCTGCCTAGAAATTTCCGTTCTGAGGGCTGGACCAAGTTAGAGTCAGTCTGTACCAAATGTTATTAGATTTGGTTCTGTCGTTTTGGAATATAAATGGGACACACACACAGACATCTCACCTGTGAGGATCTTAAAAGACTGTATCTCGTGGTCTAGCGTTGTAGGCTGTCGCTCCGGGGGTCCGGGTTATATTCGCGGTTTTGCCAAGAAATGTTAATAGTGGTATGAGGGCTGGAACGGGGTACACTCATCCTCGTCAGAAGTCGAGGGTTCGATTCTCATCGCAGGCATTCTGGAAGTGGTTTTCCTACTTCCACTCCAGGCACATGCTGGGATGGTTGTAACACAAGGCCACGGCCGCCTCTTTCCCAATCCTATTATGTAGCACAAGACATTCATCGTTTCACCATACTCTGACGCAGCAAGAAATGCAATGTTTTGGAGAACGCATGTCAAAATTTGTACATGGAGAAACACAGGCATAGTTTCTTAACCTTTTAACAAATAAGAAGATTTTAAGTTATCAGGAGAATATTGGACCGACGGTTAAAGTTTTATGTATTTTAACCAATTGTAACGACACATCGTATTTTAAAGTGTAGCATCAATATTTAGTCTGTACTATGTTTATGTAAGTGTTAATTTGATGGTATATGAATGATAGTGTGCATCATACTTGTTTAGGTCTGAATATGTATTTGGGATGAAGAAGTACAGACGACTGTACGAAACATGTACCCAGTTGGATAAATAGATTATCATCAACATTGTATTGAAAAGACGGAAATTATTAATAGTTTTGTTACAGAAAATTTGTGTTTGTAAATTGAAGTTCTGAATTTTGTTCTGTCTTGAATGGTTTCTTCATGACAGCCAATTTCAATTATGTCTTCACTGATTTCTTTTAGTAATTTTTTTGATATTTCATTGATATGGCCAAGTTGAAAATTTTCTTTGTGAGCCTGTTATTATCCGTTCTATATACTGTAGAAGTCTGTCAAACTGTCACTGCCGTTTCCTTATGACATCTGTGATTGTTTTCTGTAACTTGATAAATTTCATGTGATTTCTCTCTCATTCAATTCCATTTTCAAACTTTGGTCCAAAGATTCTCTTTTCTTATTTTTAGACCATTTTTATTCGAGATTTGCCACCAATTATAATAGTTTCAGATGCATAGAGAGCTTCAGTTTTAACGACTGTGTTATAATGTCTTAATTTGGCCTTTGTTGATATAGTTCTTTTATTGCATCTGTTCCAAGTAATTTTGTGTGCTCTTTTTACTTTTGTTGTTCTTTCTCTGTTAGCTTGCTGATTAAACACTGCTTGTTCAATAATTTCACCAAAATATTTACATTTGTCTACTAGAGTGATATTCCTATAGTTGGTGATTAATGGTGGATTGTTGAAACCTGATTAGTCACTTTGTGTATTTACTAATCTCATGGTATCGGGGTTAGGGAGACACCCAATACAATTGGGTACAATCATGTTTACCGACTGAAAAGCATCAAATTTCGATTACTAAGGCTTCCCTGAAAAATCGCTTCCAACACGATAATTTCCACCCATGATAATAGCACGCCGGTTATCACATAATTTTTTCACGCACCCAAAACTACACGGAGAATACAATGTCACAGCCACAAAAATAAGCAACAACAAACAACTCATTAATTACAGTTCTAGTCCTTCAGGTTAGAAACTTGAATGTTGTGTAACGCTTGGTGTCCATGACTTGTCAGTCAAAACGGAAGTACTGTAGATATTTCAATTTTGATTTGAGCACGTATGGGTCAACACTAGCGCTCGCAGTGATAGATTTAGTGAACTACACACGACAAAAGATGTGGTCTAACGCTTGGTATCCATGACTTGTTTAAACGAAACCATACGAGTATCGTCTGTCTTCGTCTTCTGTTTGCGAGGATTGCGTTTCTTTGAAGTAATTTCGTTTGTAGTTGTTGATCGCTCAACGTTTACGTCTTCATCTTGATGCCGAGCTTGCCACGGTAGGTGAGTGGTTATCGTGTCAGACTACCAACCCCAAGCTTGCAGGTTCGCTCCTGGCCATGGAAAGTGATTTTTGAAAGGCGGCAAAAATTCGACACGCATCTCATACGATGTTGGTATGTCAAAGAACCCATTTGAATTCAGTAGGCCGTGTTCATAGTGGCAACATTAATCTCGGGAGTTTCCGCCAACACAAAGTTCCTCATTTCTCTACTAGAAAGCGCTATAGTGTTCAAGGAGCTTAGATACCTAACCGCCTTGACTTTCATAGTGATTCAAGGAACAACGAAATTCGACATGCAAGCTACCCTCTGGGTGTCAAATTACAAAGCTTGCACCTGGCACCCGAGGCCAAACGATATTGTTATTATTATTATTATCTTGTTGCCGACACGTTCTAGGTTTGTCGCTGACTGCCTTTAAATATTATTATTCCACTTTTGAATATTGTGTGTATTAACAAAGCGCCTCTTACGTGTTGGTACACTAAACAGACAAGTCATGGACACCAAGCGTTAGACCACATTATTTGTCGTATGTAGTTCACTATCACTACTGCCCATAAATGCTCAAATAAAAATCGAAACATCTACTTCCGTTTTGACTCACAACTCATGCACACCAACAGTTTGACCACCTCCTTTGTAACCTAAGTGTATCACTGCGAGCGCTAGTGTCGTCCCATACATGGGAAAATGACAATAATTACATATATTCTTCCGCTGTGAGAAATTAAAAAAACTGCTTCCAACAAATTAAAGAATAGATTATAATAATCAAACGTTAATTTCATTTAACCCTTCATAGGGCAAAACTACCTCTTATTTTTGTGTCATTACATTTTAATTTATTTTATGTTCGACGATGTCAAATTGTAAATGTTATATGTCAGAAAACTGTATCATAATGAGGCTCATTATAACACTATTTTTCAATATGAAACAGTTTCTCCCACCAATCAGAGCTCAAGAAACAGTTGTGTGACCAATTAGGTGAGGTTAGCATCGCATCTGCACTGATTTCCACGGCCTTGTATTTTAAATTTCACTGCGTGGCTGGTGTCATAGTGGGGTATTTGAGGAGGCGATGGTCAAATACAAGGTATTCTCTGCGTCACATGCGTTCTGTTCAGCAAATAAAACTGGCGAAATTTCGACAGATATTTATGAATATTTATGTTCGAACATAAAATAGTTATAATTATCGTCGAACATCAACAGTCGTATGAAACTCACATATAATGGTAATTAAGATACTTGTCTCTTAATTATTGCCATTATAGGCTCGTTGCTTAATGTATTATTAATTATCCCTCCCTATATTTTTCTGCTAAGATCCCATTCCAGTTTTGTACCGAAAATAAGGTCCCATTAACACCAACCTACACATATGGGGTACCTACAGGTTCAGCGTAACCCAATGCGTAAGCGAAACGCACTCACTTACTCTTTAAATGCCTCACAAATAAATGAATACCTTAAAACATGTATATTTACAATGAAATAATCAAATAATGCAACATGGTAACCATGGTAACTGAATCTCACAGGTCCGGTCCATCTATTTCTGTAAGACGCAATGCAATTCCAATTATTATATTACGGTGAAAGTTTCCAGACGGCTATAAGGTTATCACTGAACCAAATTAAGCTGTAATATTCATCAATACATACAGTATAATGCGCTTAAGGGGGTCAAGGAGCACTCTAGATTTTTTTCACGCAATTTTCACGTCTCAGTGTGGTAAGAAACGTATTTTTCACCCGACTATAAAGGGTCTCCGAAAACCACATTTTAAGGCCCTTAAATGAACAGTGTCTGTGATATTCCCAGAAAACTAACCTCGCTCTGATATACCTATGAAGGAATGACAAACCCCTAACCTCTGCACCAGTAGCTGAATTGATAAAGTCTGATTATTCATACCAAGGATAAATCAGCCATAGCATTCATGATTGAGATTTTGCTAAGTGTACTCTTTACAACTAGGATATTCGCGGGCAAAGCCGCGACGGGTAATGCTAGTAATCATTAATAACGTAATTTTTATTTTTCAAATTTTAATGTTTTTAAGTTGCAATATGATCTTATAGATTAAATTTTGATATTGTTTTTTTGATTTAATTAACTGATTTCGAATTGATTTTTACAATTACTTTCATAATTCTTTTATAGTTATGTTTGTTATTGTAATTATTATGTTTCTTTTGTTAATGTAATTTTATTTGTATCATTTTATTTCTATATTTATATTTTATTTTTCACTTTAACTGTTGATGTTTTTTAATATTATCCAGCCCATTACGTCAAGTAGATAAGTAGATATTTGATTTTTAGAAATAGTAGCACGTCGGTATGAAAATTCTCCGAAATTTGACTTAAACCTATAGATTCAACTATCAGCATCTTGGCCGGTGGGTAATGTAGGGACCACTATCCCATGAAGGGTAAAATCTATAGTATGTGTTTCAAAGCCGCCTCATCAAACACTAAAGAATGGACCGTACAGGTTTCGGTGTTCAATGACACCCTCGTCAGCGTAGAGTGAATTAAAATAATCTTAAAACTAAGTTGACAAAGATAAAACAGATAATGGGTATCCTTACAAAACACTTAAATAAAAAGAAAGCTCACAAATAGAATTAGAAAACATATGAATAAATACGAATAGAATTAATATAAATATACCTTAAAGAACTGCATTTTATGGTTCAATAGTACGAATCTTCTGGTTATTTCAAGGTTAGACCATATCAATGTGATACAGACTGCCGTATCCATTAATATTGATTTATGTTCGACCCTGAGTATTATATGTCAGAAAACTGTACTTTAATGAGGCTCATTATAATGCTATTTTTAGCCTATTTTCAATTTTGAAAAAATAGGCTTATGAGATCACCTTTTGTCCGTGGGTGTGTGCGCGCGTGTGTGTGTGTGTGTGTGTGTGTGTGAGGTGTATGTGTGTCCCCCCCTAATAAAATCTAAATGGCTGGAGCGATTTCACTGAAACTCAGTAAGTCCATAGCACTATTCTCGGCGACCTCGACCGTGCCCTTCAAATTTTGTTACGTCTCACCAATCCAACATGGCGGCTGTGCGAAATATTTCACTAGCATGCAATATCTCCGAAACTATTAGCGATATCGCCCTGAAATTATGTACGGTGATAAACGGCACTACTAGAAGTTCACTTATGAGACTTTCAAAAACCTGGTGACTACAAAACCAACATGGCGGTCAAGCGAAGTTGAGACTTTTAAATAGACTTTTCTCGCGATTTAACTATCCAAACATAATGAAACTTGGTACAGCAAATGTTTATACACATTGTAATGCACTGGAGTCTAATTTAGTTCAATTGTTTACATAACCTCAAAATGGCGGCTGTGCGAACTATTTCACTGACATTCTATATCTCCGAAACTATTACAGATATCACCCTGCAATTTCGTACGGTGATAAAGGGTACTGATACAAGTTTATCTATGTATATTTCATAAACCTGTAAAGTAGAAAACGAACATGGCGACCAAGCGAATTTGAAATATTTTAATAGACTTTTCTCGTGATTTGACTCTCTGAGCGCAGTGAAATGTGGTGCAGTAAATGATTTTGCAGATTGTAATGCACTGCCATCTAATTTAATTCAATTGTTTACATAACCTCAAGATGGCGGCTGTGCGAAATTTTAAAATTAAGTTTTTATTTCTAGTGTCGTAGTCATGCGATCGAAGTGAAAGTTTGAATAATGAACCTAGGCAATAATTGTCCTTGAATGGTTGATAACTCTATGACCTATACATATAACAATCCTAAATGGCGAGCATCCGAAATATTTAGATGGTTCTCAATATCTATGAATCTTTTACAGCAACCAAACTGAATTTTTCAATGTTCATAGAGACTATGAACATATGTTCACCTATAGGACTTTGAGAAGCCTGGTGAGCACAGATCCAACATGGCGGCGATGCGAAGTATAAATATTTAAATGGACGTTTCTCGCGAATTAACTATCCGTGTGCCATGAAACGTTGCACGTTAAATGCTTATACAAATGTTGATCCACTGGCCTCTAATTTATTTCAATTGTTTGCATAATCACAAGATGGCTGCTGTGCGTAATTTTAAAATCTCGTTTTTACTTCTTGTGTTCTAATCATGCGATTGAAGTTTGAATACCACACGTACACAATAATCTTAATGTAATAGTACAATAATAAAAATCCAACCTGGCGACCATCTGAAATATTTAGACGGTTCTCAATATCTACGAATCTGTTACAGCAATTAAACTGAAATTTTGTATGTTGATAGAGGCAATTAACATGAGCAGGATATATGAAAATAGGCTGTATAGTTCTTCACGGAACTACTTGTTCATTCTGAAACAGTTTCTCCCACAAATAAGAGCTCAAGAAACAGTTGTTTGACGAATTAGATAATTAGATGCGCTGAGTTCCACGGTCTTCTAAAATTTCACTGCCTGGCCTAGTGTCATAGTAAGGTAATCGAGGAGGCCATGGTCAAACACAAGGCATTCTCTGCGTCTCATGCGCTCTGATCAGTACATAAAACTGGCGAAATCTCGACAGATATTTATGAATATTTATGTTCGAACATATAATAGTTATAACTATCGTCGAACATAAACAGTCGTACGCAACTCGCCAATAATGGTAATTAAGACACTCGTATGGAAATTATAAAACTCGCATACGCTCGTTTAATAAACATACTCGTGTCTTAATTATTGCCATTATAGGCTCGTTGCATAATGTACTATTATTGTCATATTACATTCGATAATATTAAGCCACACTGAAGGATTGTGATATAACTGGAAGCAGAAGCTTAAACGTAAGCTTAAAAATCGCACGGACGCCATGTGTATTTTTTCGACTTTTTCACTGAAATCGTTACTGCTTGGCCTCCTTTGATCATAAATTAAAAAAATTCTACAAATATCTTCTTCAAGATATTCTTTATATAATGGTGACATCCGCATCAAAATCCATCCAGAGGTTCACCCGTGACACCCAAACACGACAGTAGCGATACTCGAGCGCAGCAACAAAAGAGAGAGAGCGTTGCAACAGAAGAGAGATAAAACGATATCATCACCTTTCACTGTAACACTTTTTCACGAACATCACTGTATTCCAACAATTCATTTGACGTTCTCACGTCAAAAATGCTGTCAACACTAAACGTTGAAAGCAGCCTAGAAACAAGAGACAGTAGGACGCTGATAATTATAAGATAGTGGGAAGATATTATGAGGGCGGGACTGTTTGCCTGGACCCACTTACAGGGTCAATACATTTAACATTCACGCGTTTACAAACTTTCGTTGCCTGTGACGAGCCTCTGACGCTAATGACCATGTTGTGACTCAATTAATGGCGTCCTAACGCAAGTACAGTCCCATCAGCAATCTTGTCACTATTTGTCAACTTAAGGGTGAACAGCTCAACTGAGTTTCTTATGTGAGTATAAGAATTTGATGATGATGTTGATGATAATTGTTGTTTTAAGGGGCCTAACATCTAGGTTATCGGCTCCTAATGGTTTGGGTGATCCTGAAAATGAAAACCTAAAACTAACAACATGCATACAAACTAGAAGAGGAAAACAAAAATAAAAATAAGGGTAAGAAAAGACAGGAGGAAAGGAAATGCCCTCAACCCTCGAAGAATGAGAGTTAAGGGACTTGGAAGAAAGGAGAGCTAGGAAAGGTGAAGAGGAGAGGGACCGTCTCAAAGGCAATGGAAGAAAGGGGAGCCAGGAAAGGTGAAGAGGAGAGGGACCGCCCCAAAGGCATTGGAAGAAAGGGGAGCCTGGAAAGGTGAAGAGGAGAGGGACCACCCCAAAGGCAATGGAAGAAAGGGGAGCCTGGAAAGGTGAAGAGGAGAGGGACCGTCCCAAAGGCAATGGAAGAAAGGGGAGCCTGGAAAGGTGAAGAGGAGAGGGACCGCCCCAAAGGCAATGGAAGAAAGGGGAGCCTGGAAAGGTGAAGAGGAGAGGGACCACCCCAAAGGCAATGGAAGAAAGGGGAGCCTGGAAAGGTGAAGAGGAGAGGGACCGCCCCAAAGGCAATGGAAGAAGCAGAAAACCCGGACCCAGCTCAGGAAGCCCTCGGGTTTGCCAACTCCCGAACTCACCAGCCGTGAGCCCCTGAGGGTGTAGCACTATCGAGGGTGCACCAGAAGTGGTGGAGCTACATACACCCTGCCTCCTTGAGGGACTTAAGCAGAAGGCAGGAGATACAGTGAAAAGAAAACAAGAGGGCTGACCCTCCGAAGAATGAGGGATCAGGAAAAATGAGGCAAGTGCGAATTAAGGTGGGAAAGTGAAATACTACCTAGGCCTCGGATACCCTAATACCTTCGGGGTGGGAAAACAACAAGAAGTCCCGTGACGAACTTAGGAGCCCACTTTTCTTAAAATTTAAGATTCATGCCAATCTAAAAGAGTGACGAAATTAAGTTGGTAATATCGAAATTTCTAATTAGTTCGAAATACACCTGGCATAATGTAGCCTAATAGAGCACTACAGTGGGCAGCCCTGGGGACTGAATATATTGTTAGTTCCATATCTTAAGGCACAGAATACAAAATTTGGTTGAAGTCCAATGGCTAGCAGGGACGTTACATGCAGTTAGACATTGGATCAATCAGCGCGTAAAATCATGTTGGCACCAATGTCATGCATGTGTTGATCAGAAATAATCTGAAATATTATGATCTCTTGTTGTGCCAATTTTGGATGAAATCCATTTGCTAGTATAGAAGTTACATGTATTTTAAAAGAGGATCAATCAGCAGGCTTAGAGTCATGTTGGCAGCACTGACGTATATTAGTTTCTCCAGATTAATCTAGAATGACAGGTACTCTACGTGTGCAAATTTTAAAGCTGTTGGCTTACATATTTTCTGATGTACTAAATTAGGGTAAAAAATAGAGACAACACATATTAATAGTTGGCATCCCTGGTTGCCCTGAAAAATAAGCATAATCACCTCTGTTAAGGTACACATAGCACATACGAAATTTGGTTCAAATCCAATTGATAGTATAGAAGTTACCTGTATTTAAAAATTGGTCCTATAAGCAAGCTTAGAATCATGTTGGTAGCACTGACGTACATAAGTTACTCCAAATTAATCTAGAATTTCAGGTAATATACGTGTGCAAAGTTTAGAGCTGTTGGCTTGCATAATTATTGATATATTCGTATTTGGATAGGAAAATAGAGAGGGAGCATTTATAGGCAGTTGGCAGCCCAGGTGGTTCTTAAGAATACGCTCAGTTAAATCTGTTTATGTACACATAGTACATAAGAAATTTGGTTGAAATCCAATTGATGGTGTAGAAGTTATATGCATTTAACAATTGGACCTATCAGCAGGCATAGAATCATTTTGGCAACACTGCCATGCATGGCCTCCTGAAACTTAAACTGAAATATTATTATCTATACGTGTGCCAATTTTGGAATAGCTCCCATGCATACCTTCCATGATATCCAACATGGATCTCAAATTTCAATCGCGGTTTTTCAGCAGTTGTTAGCACTGACATAATTTTCAAATATGGGCTTGAGATATTCAGGTATAGATCTTTACTCATACCAAATTTCGATTGCTGCCATTTAGGAGTTGATAGGGGGGGGGGGCACACACACACAGCCAGCCAGCCAGCCAGACATACAGACAGACATTTGCCCGGAACGATCTCATAAGTCTACTTTTCCTCATTTTGGCAAATTGTGAAAAGTAGGCTAATAAGAATAAAGGCCGATGCAGAAATCTGTGCTACTAAAAAAGTATTTAAAGGAATTTTCTAAATTTTTTAATGCTCTGGATTTTCAAGCTCTTAGGAAAAACGAAGACTAATATTGTTTGATATTGTTAAGATTAACAGTCATCTAGATATTTCATTATTAAAACGTAATTTATTTTGTTCATTTGTAAAATAGTATTGTAAGTGCATGTAGTACTACTTATACAGGGTGTATTTGATATGATGGAAGTCCGTTACACTGGTGATAGAAGCGACTATTCTAAACAAATATCTTCATGAAATTTAGTCGTATCTTAATTAGTGTAGGTGGAATTGAATCACAAAAATCGTCGGTCAATGTCTTGGAAAAGGTCTTAGGCTGCGTTCCCCTCAGCAGCACCGCTGACTTCTCACCGTCGCCCTCCCCTCCTATGCTGAGGAATGTTGACAAGAGTCTGAAGTCGAGTGACCTACTCGCCTTGTCTGCCAATGGCATTGAAATACACAAACCGAGCCTATGAACAGCTGATTCACACCTTCATGGGGAGTGGCTACATGACTAGTGATGGTGGATCTGTTTAGGATTTTTGCCAGCCTCATGGACTATGCATAGAAAATAGAAATCCTATAGATTTGGGTAATTAATTTAAGGAACTGTTGGTCTATCTTTGTGTTAAGATAGTGCAACAACTGTAATAAAAATATTAATATTACTAATAATAGTAATAATAGGCTTTTAGACACACTAACTTATTTTATGTTTCTTTATGGTATGTCGAGTTGCCAGGCTTTAATGTACGTAGGATTTCTTGTATGTGCCATGAAATCCATGGACATGATCGTATTAGATCCCATTCATTTACTACATGACTGAACGTAGATCGCATCCTCGGAAAGTTTAGCACTCTACCATCAGAACTACACATATGACTCTTATTATTATTATTATTATTATTATTATTATTATTATTATTATTATTATTATTATTGTATATAAATACAACCAAATCTAAAATAATGCACATCAGAGTTGATCACTTCACACAAGAAAAATACAAACTAACGCACCACAGCTTATCATGCATACACCAAAACATCCTGGCAGGTTGCAAATGTAACGCCTTCATAAATAGTACTTCGACACAAAAATACCTAGAAATTACCCTTGATGAACACTTTAAAATGAACACACACACAGTAAACATAATTAAAAAAAACTAAGAGCAACCTCTACACCTTCTACAATCTCCGATTTTATGTAGATAGGAAAACTTACAAAACAATTTACAGTGCTCTGATTGAAAGCAAATTAAGATATGCTATAGCAGCTTGGGGAAATCAAAACACAACTTTAATTAATAATCTCCAACATAGCCAAAACAGGTTCTTTAAATATTTCACTGATATCACTTATTTTAATATTAAAGAGTTGTTTCAAATTACTGCACTGAATCTCTACTACCATGATCCAAGATTCAGGTATAAGGTCTCTCACAACATACAAACAAGAGCCATAACAAGTACTAAATATGTAAAACCTTTATGTATAAATAGCTATGGTTTCAAGAGACTAAATTATATTATACCATCACTACTTAATGAACTACCACCTGGATTGACGAACATTAACAGCAAACAACTAGCTATAAGTCGCATTAAAAAATATTACTTAACCAAACATTAACTCATAACATAAATTTATTAATATAACTACTATAGTGTAATTTTTTGTATCTTTAATTATTTACATTAATATGTTATCATTAACATTACAAAAAAATGCATGCACTCTTGTACTGAACTATAATCTGTATATATGTTGTAAATAATAATTAATATGTCTCACGGATAATCTGTATTATCATCAGATTCGTGAGATATATCACAATAATGTAACATAAATAGTATTTAATAAATAAATTAAATTAAATTAAATTATTATTATTATTATTAGAATATTATTATTATTAGCCTATTATTATTATAATTATAATTATAACACTGTATTATAACAATGTATTTGTATTTTATTTTCATTTTCGTGTATTTTCATATGTATGTACGTTGTTGATTGACCAATAAATCAACACCCCCCCCCCCCTCTCCAGTTTATGGCCACCCCAGGGCTGGAGATGGGATGGGACAGTTCACAATATGAACATGTGGTACTGTACTAGTATTACATCTTGGAAGTAGTTTTCCATGGGTTCCCACTTCTACCCCAGGCAATGCCGGGATTGTTCCTAACGTAAGGCCACGGCCGCCTTCTTCTCAATAACCATAACCGCTGGCAGTGCAGCCCATGAAGGGCCTATGCCTACCAAGCGACCGCTGTCCAGCCATTTGGCCTGCATATATTGGGGTGACGCGTGGTCAGTGCATCGGGTCCCCTCGGCTATTAATCTTGATTTTACTGACTGGGGCACTGCCTCACTGTCAGACAGCTACTCAATTGCCCTCACGAGGCTTAGTGCACCGCGTTCCAGCCCTCACGTCAGTTTCTAATATCCCTGATGGAGCCAGGAATCGAACTCATGGCCTCCGGGTGAGAGGCAGTTGCACTGCCCCAACACCACAGGGCCGGCGCCTTCTTACGAAAGCTCGCCTGAATTACAAATACCCACATTACTACAGAAACCACAAAAACACAGGTTATCACACACATTCTACTCACACCCAGCTACATGGGGCTAAATGACCAAAATCGCCAAGCCTCTCAAACAAAACATCAAGTATTTTACTTCCGTCCTAAATGCCTAGTTCTGAACAGACTGCGGGATGTCGGAATTTTGTCACACTGCATTTCATTAAGTGAATGATTTTAGTATTTTCAGAAACTAGTCAACAGAAGGTCCGACACGGACGCCAATGATACATCAGGGCTGAGTATCGAAATTATTTTATACATGAACATCAATCAATGAATTCCACACTTACAAAGTAGGCTACACAATACTACCGGTCCTGACGTCCCAAGCCATTGCGTGCGTTGTCAACAACAACAACAAGAACAACGGCAATGCACATTTTCTTACGAGACGGTAGAGCTCATCCTCATAACAGCTGATAGCCTACCACCCCTCAAGTCAACCGGTAAGGTCAATGCTCCGATTACATAACAACTTCCCCTTCGCGCGTCGTCACACCTGGCTCCGCCTCGTTTCCCCCAGCCTGCCGCACCACTTTCTGCCTGATTAGTTTCTGAAAAAAAAAAACTAAAAACATTGACTTTTTAATGATTAATTATCAATTTCAAGATAGGTGACAAATTTTTTACCTAGGAATCTTAGAATAGTCTCTTCTATCACCAGTGTAACGGACTTCCATCATATCAAATACATCCTGTATAGTGGTGCATGCAGAGAGTATGAACAGTAAATAAATAAAAATAAGATATTCAGTAAAGAACATATAGCCTACTTTCTCCTAAATGCATGGGTATTGTTATAACTCTTTGTCCTTTTCAAGGAGTATGATTGAATGTTGGTTGTAGGAGCTTGTTGAAATACAACGTGCTATAGGGATATTAAACATGAATATGAGGTGCCCTTTGCTAGTGCTACCTCTGTACCAAATTTCGTTCAATTCGGTTTCACCGTGTTTGAATTGATAGGGGGAATCGATTTGCACACATACTTGGCCACCATCTGCAAACTATTGGGCTGATGTTCTTGCAGTTTGGTCAGAAAATGTTTCCCACATAAAGATATGGTGTTGCAAAATTAGGTAGAGACTAGATTATTAGGTTGGTCGTAATTACATTTTAGCTTTTAACATTTGGGTGGCCGCGATTACGTTTCCATCAAGATAGCGGTGATATAAAACATGACACTGAGGTGCCCTTTGCTAGTGCTACCTCTATACCAAATTTCGTTCCATTTGGTTTCAGCGTGTTTGAATAAATAGGGGGAATCGATTCTGACACAAAGATGGCCGCCATCCGCAAACTATTAGGCGAATGACCTATTAGATTGGTCAAAGGATGCTCCCTCCATAAAGGTATGTAGTTGCAAAATTTGGTAGAGATCGGATGATTAGGTTAATCGTAATTTGATTTAAGCTTTGAACATTCGTGTGGCCGCCATTACGTTTCAGTCAAGATGGCGGCGATATAAAACATGACACTGAGGTGCCCTTTGCTAGTGTTACCTCTGTACCAAATTTCGTTCCATTCGGTTCCACCGTGTTCGAATTAATAGGGGGAATCAATTTTGACATAAAGATGGCCGCCATCCGCAAACTATCAGGTGAATGACCTATTAGATTGGTCAAAGGATGCTCCCTCCATAAAGGTATGTAGTTGCAAAATTTGGTAGAGATCGGATGATTAGGTTAATCGTAATTTGATTTAAGCTTTGAACATTTGTGTGGCCGCCATTACGTTTCCGTCAAGATGGCGGCGATATAAAACATGACACTGAGGTGCCTTTTGTTAGTACTACCTCTGTACCAAATTTCGTTCCATTCGGTTGCACCGTGTTAGAATTAATAGGGGGAGTCTATTTTCACACAAAGATGGCCGCCATCCGCAAACTATTACGCTGATGACCTATTGGTTTGGTCAAAGGATGCTCCCCCGATCAAGGTATGTTGTTGCAAAATTTGGTAGAGATCGGATGATTAGGTTAATCGTAATTTGATTTAAGCGTTGAACATTTGTGTGGCCGCCATTACGTTTCCGTCAAGATGGCGGCGATATAAAACATGACACTGAGGTGCCTTTTGTTAGTACTACCTCTGTACCAAATTTTGTTCCATTCGGTTGCACCGTGTTCGAATTAATAGGGGGAATCGATTTTCACACAAAGATGGCCGCCATCCGCAAACTATTACACTGATGACCTACTGGTTTGCTCAAAGGATGCTCACCCCATAAAGGTATGTCGTTGCAAAATTTGGTAGAGATCGGATGATTAGGTTAGTCGTAATTTGATTTAAGCTTTGAACATTTGTGTGGCCGCCATTACGTTTCCGTCAAGATAGCGGCGATATAAAACATGACACTGAGGTGCCCTTTGCTAGTGCTACCTTTGTACCAAATTTCGTTCAATTCGCATTCACCGTGTTCGAATTGATAGGGGGGGACAGACATTCAGAGTACACACACTCACACACACACACAGACACACAGACACACACACACACAGACTCACACACATACACACAGACAGACACACTTTTTTTTCGCCCTGTGTTGATCTCATAAGTCTACTTTCATTTTTTGCAAAAATCGAAAGTAGGCTAAAAACAAGAAGTTGCGTGACGAACTAAAGAGCCTACTTTTCTCAAAATTTAAGATTCATGCCAATGATTAATCTATATGGATCTATCTAGAATAATGACGAAATTAAGTTGGTAATATCGAAATTTCTAATTAGTTCGAAATACACCTGGCATAATGTAGCCTAATAGAGAACTACAGTTGGCAGCCCTGGTGACGGAATATATTCTTAGTTCCATCTCTTAAGGTACAGAATACAAAATTTGGTTGAAGTCCAATGGATATCATGGACGTTACATGCAGTTAAACATTGGATCTAACAGCGCGCGTAAAATCATGTTGGCAACAATGACATAAATATATTGGTCAGAAATAATCTGAGATAATATGATCTATTGTTGTGTCAATTTTGAATGAAATCCATTAGTAAGTATAGAAGTTACATGTATTTTAAAATTGGACCTGTCAACAGGCTTAGAATCATGGTGGCAGCACTGGCGTAGGCATATATTAGTTACTCCAAATTAATCTAGCATGCCAGGTACTATACGTGTGCAAAGTTTAGACCTATTGGCTTGCATACTTTATGATATATTGATATTAGGCTAACAAAAATGGAGACAGTATTTATTAACAGTTGGCAGTCCTGGTTACTCTTAAGAATCGGCATAGTCATATCTGTTATGGTACACATAGCACACACGAAATTTGGTTGAAATCCAAATGATAGTATAGAAGTTACATGTATTTAAAATTAGACTTCTCAGCAGGCTTAGAATCATGTTGGTAGCACTGACGTATATAATTTACTCCAAATTAATATAGAATATCAGGTACTATACGTGTGCATAGTTTAATGCTGTCGGCTTGTATACTTTCTGATATATGGGTATTTGGATTAAAAACATTGAGAGCATTTATTAACAGTTCGCAGCCCTGGTGACTCTTAAGAATGTGCTCAGTAATATCTGTTTACATACACATAGCACATACGAAATTTGGTTGAAATCAAATTGCTAGTGAAGAAGTTATATGCATTTAAAATTTGGACCTATCAGCAGGCATATAATCATTTTGGCAACACTGCCATATATGGCCTCCTGGCAATTAAACTGCAATATTATTATCTATACGTGTGCCAATTTTGAAATAGCTCCCATTCATACCTTCCGAGATATCTAACATAGAGCTCAAATTTCAATTGCGATTTGTCAGCAGTTGGTAGCACTGAGATCATTTTCAAATATGGCCGTGAGATATTCAGGTATAGATCTTTACTCCTACCAATTTTGTTTCGATTGCTGCAGCCGTTTAGGAGTTGATAAGGGGACACACACACACAGACAGACAGACAGAAGGACAGACAGACACACATTTGCCCGATCTCATAAGTCTACTTTTTCCTCATTTTTGCAAAATGTGAAAAGTAGGCTAGTAGGGGAGTAGTGCCGATTCCAACCAGTGTCATGGCCGCCACGTGAGTCCAAGCCAATATCTCGTGAACCGATGGTCGGATTTTGACATATGAGGTGTCGTTGGACTCGGGTTGACGCCCTCTTTCCAATGGACCACTCATTTCAACCCCTAAATAAAACCTACCCCTACTAGGGGGTGAAATTGTAATTTTTTAGTGAAAGCCTCCAGACGTGAGCCCAGGGTGCACTATAGTGGGGATACATACACCCTGGCTCCTTGAGGGACTTCTGCAGAAGGCAGGAGTTACAATGGATGGAAAACAAGTGGCCTGACGCCTCGACGAATGAGGGTATCAGGGAAGATGAGACATGGGCCAATTAAGGCGGGAAAGTGAAAGACTCCCTACGCCTCGGATACCCTAATACCGTCGGGGTCGTAAAAGATTAAGAGTTGACTGAGGGAAGTCAACAGGGAATATATCATAGAGAAGCCCGACACAAGTAAGTGGAAGCAATGCCGGACTCAGCTGGGGTCCCGTGGTTGCCAACCCACGTCCTACAAGTCGTGAGCCCCTGGGGGGTTAAGAATTTGAAAACGGACCGATAATCGTGATATTAAACCACTTAACTATGATCAACCATCATCTGTCCTGGTATTTTTGGATTTAGTCTAGAGATTGCAACTGGTGCCGTGAGGGCAAATTCCCTTCATATTGCGGTCAAGGCTGAAAATGAGCCAGAAAAACCTTCAGAAAATACAGACCTGCAATGGACGCTGGCACTTCAAATCCCAATGATATTTCTACAACTCGTATCGAATGATATCAGACGCCCGTATGTTGAGTCTCAAGTTTCGTAAACGCGTAAAACTTCTATCAATCCCCTTTTGTTCGGTGAGTTCCATCGAGCTGCTAGTGCCCGGAACATATGCAACCCAACATCCACCAATGACATTGGTTGGAAAAACCATTGTACTTACAATATACATGATAAGCATCTTGTTAGGTGTCAAAAATACCAAATTCATTTTCAAGAGTATAACCCCCCGCCCCCCTTGGCACTACAGCCCATGAAGGGCCTAGGCCTACCAAGCGACCGATGCCCAGCCATTTGACCTGCAGATATAGGGGTGACGCGTGGTCAGCGCATAGGGTTCGCTCAGTCGTTAATCTTGGTTTTCGTGACCGGGGCGCTGACTCACTGTCAGAGAGCTACTCAATTGTCCTCACGAGGCTGAGTGCACCCCGGGCGAGAGGCAGGCGCGATACCCCAACACCATGGGGCCGGCAGTTTTCTAGTGTATACTACATATAAATTTCATAACTTGTTTTGATTGTGGCGCTACAATCTGTGAAGACATCACCATTATCTCCGTAGTATACAGCTCGTGCGCCATATATTTGATTGGGGGTTAAGTTGCATTACCATACACTCTGCTTCATATCAATGTTGTGTATGTTACTTTCGTTGCATCATACTGCTTCAGGTCAGTTTAGGCTATTTCATAACAGACAATCTGCTCATTCGCTTGAATTACATTTTGATAAATTCAAAACGGTTCTCAAAATTCATTTCACAGGTTCGTTGCGTGGCGCTGCGATAATTTTCTCACCTGGTGTAGCCACATACACAATATTGTCATGAAGCAGAGTGTATGGTAATGCAACTTAACCCCCAATCAAATATATGGCGCACGAGCTGTGTACTACGGAGATAATGGTGATGTCTTCACAGATTGTAGCGCCACACTCAAAACAAGTTATGAAATTTATATGTAGTATACTCTTGAAAACTGCCGGCCCAAAGGTGTTGGTGAAGCGCTCCTTCCTCTCGCTCGGAGGCCCCGGGTTTGATTCCCGGCTCCGTCATGGATTTTAGAATCTAACGTGAGGGCTGGAACGGGGTGCATTCAGCCTCATGAGGACAATTAAGAAGCTGCCTCACAGTGAGGCAACGCCCTGGTCACGGAGACCAAGATTAATGGCTGAGGGAACCCTACGCGCTGACCACAAGTCACCCCATAATCTGCAGGCCAAATGGCTGGGAGGCTTGGGCCCTTCATGGGATGTAGTGTCACCTCTCAGCCGAGTGTTGATGTACCGTCCAGCAGAATAGGTTCATGAGAACAGAACACGAGGACTGGCGCCCATATTGTGTGGCTCCCTTTTCGTCGTAGTCGTACGGATTTTAATGAAGTAATTTCACACCTGGTGTCTTCCTATCAACTGTTCCTAATATACTGTAAAATGAGGTTTATTTAATTTTTTCAAATTTAACATCCAGAAAAATGAGAATAATTTTCGTAACAGTATAATTGGCCTTAATAATGGCGGAAAAGCAGTCATCATGATTCCTTTGAACAAAGGAGCTGATGACCAAGGTGTCCCTAGAGCCTAAACATGGATCAACAAGATCGTGAGCTATCTGATTTGCTGCACCAAAATAGTTGGATTTTATTACAGATGGTCCCGACTAACGTAAGCCGAAAATTGTCACGTGACGACTGGCGCCATGGGTAAATCTGACCCGACCGTAAATAATATAGAAATAACTTGAGTGTTCAAAAAGCTATGGACATGTTTCTTTTGCAGGGTGAATTTCAAGACTAGGAAGAAAGGTAGAGTGAGCGACAGGAAATAAGCGCTGATCAAAACGAAAATATAGAGCATTATTAAAGCCACGGGTTAAAAATACCCTTGGGCCAGTTCTCCCGGGTTGAATGCATTGTACTGTAGAAAAGTATATTTCCTTGTAGTTATGCACTCCTACAATACAGTGCATTTAAGGTTCTTTTTCCTTTAGGATTCCACACAGGAAAATGAACGTAGCGTGAATTATTCCGTTGGACGCCACATCCACAAACGTCTGGAATGCGAGACCAATCATAAGGAAATTGATGAAAAAGAAGACAATTATTGTCTGCTTGTGCAAACAGTGAATTTCTGCTTCTAAATTGTTACATTATTGTGTATTGTGGTAACAGTGTATTTATTCCTTGATTGTTACAGTGGGTTCTTCCCTCACAACATCATATTTTCAATAATCCCTCTCTATATTATTCTGCTAAGGTCCCATACCAGTTTTGTACCGAAAATAAGGTCCCATTAACACCAACCTACACATATGGGGTACCTACAGGTTCCGCATAACCCAATGTGTGCGCGAAACACACTCACTTACTCCTTAAATGCCTCACAATAAAATAAATGCCATTTTGCACTCGAGAAAAGGCTTATAAACTCATGAAGGAATGGCAAGTCATGTCGTTTCCAGGCAACATTAACTCTTGACGAGACACGGCCGACTAGATGCGAGTAGCGCTCTCCACTACCGGTATAGAAAATGAGGCTTTTTACATGAAATTCCGTTAGTTACTCTACTGCTCATAGAGCACTGTCAACCCAGTATAGCTTAACAAAGACTTGACACTATTTGTACCGCGGCGTACTGCTAGGCGAACCTACCGCTTGAGCGCAGGGCAGCACGGTGGCATTGGCAAGATACCTAACCTATATGTCTTTCTGTATTTCCAGACTGTATGTATGCTTTGCATTTTTTGCATTGCACATTGCGAACGCTCGCACGGGCACACTAGTAATAAAAATACTATCGTATAGCCTCGATTGCAAACTTTGTTACTTGACGCCCAGGGTGCAGCTTGAATGTCAAATATTTTGTTCCTTGGTAAGTCAAGGAGGTTAGATATCTAATCTCATTGACACTATAGCGCTTTCTGGTAGAGAAAGGACGAACTTTTGTGTTGGAGGGAAATCCCAAGATTAATATTGCCAGTATCAACACGGCCGACTGAATCGAAATGCGTTCTTTAACATGCCAACATCGTATGATATGCACGCCGTGAATTTTGTCGCCTTTAAAAAAATCACTTACCACGGCCAGGAGCGAACCTGCAAGCATGGGGTTAGTAGTCCAACACGATAACCTCTCACCCACCGTGGCAAGCTATATTTTCAATTAATTATGAAGAAGGAGAGTGCCATTAGTCAAAAATATCTGATTTTGAAATATTGCAAATTCAGCGACAATGTGTATTAACCCTAGCAATAGCATGCTATTTTTCATACCACAGGCTACCATCAGGGAGGTGACCACCATAATAAATTCTCTTCTCCATCTTCAACACACGTGAAACATACGACTGTTCTTTACTGTGTACCTCTTGCAACCAGAACATTTTTCCTTCACTTTGTTGTACTTTTGCCCCTACCACAGTGCACAGTGTGACGAGGCACACGGACTAGCAACGGGTTGGGGGTTTCCGTGCCCACCAAAAGAGAATTGTCAATCCCTCCCTATATTATTCTGCTAAGGTCCCATTCCAGTTCTGTACCGAAAATAAGGTCCCATTAACACCAACTTACACATATGGGGTACCTACAGGTTGAGCATAACCCAATGCGTAAGCGAAACGCACTCACTTACTCTTTAAATGCCTCACAATTAAATAAATACCTTAAAACATGTATATTTACAATGAAATAATGAAAGAATGCAACACGGTAACCATGGTAACAGAATCTCACAGGTCCATCTATTTCTGTAAGACGCAATGCAATTCCAATTATTACATTACTGTGAAAGTTTCCAGACGGTTATAAGGTTATCACTGAACCAAATTAAGCTGTAAAATTAATCAATACATACAGTATAATGCGCTTAAGGGGATCAAGGGGCACTCTAGAAATGTTTCACACAATTTTCACGTTTGAGTGTGGTACGAAAGGTATTTTTCACCAGACTATAAAGGGTCTCCGAAAACCACATTTAAAGGCCCTTAAATTAACAGGGTCTGTGATATTCCCAGAAAACTAACTTCGCTCTGATATACCTATGTTGTTGTTTGAATCCTCAGTCTTTTGACTGGTTTGATGCACCTTTCCATGCCTCCCTGTCCTGAGCTAATCGTTTCATCTCTACATAGCTACCACACCCTACATCCGAGGCAAACTGTTGAACATATTCTAACCTTGGTCTACCCCTACAGTTCTTGTCCTCGACACTTCCTTCCATAACTAAGCTTGTTATTCCTGGGTGTCTAAGTGTGTGTCCTACCAACCTATCTCTTCTCGTCATTAGCAGTCACCAGAAACATCTCTCCTCTCCCATTCGTCTTAATATCTCTTCGTTTGTAACTCTATCTACCCATCTGATCTTCATCAATCTCCTGTAACACATCATTTCAAACGCTTCAATTCTCCTCTTTTCTGCTGCACCAATAGTCCAAGTTTCACTTCCATAGAGTGCCACGCTCCAGACAAAGGCCTTCAAAAATGACTTCCTAATACCTAAATCTATATTCGATATCAACAGATTCCTTTTCTGTAGAAATGCTTTCCTTGCCTGAGCTAACCTACTTTTTATATCCTCTTTGCTTCGTCCATCACTGGTTATTTTGCTTCCTAAGTAACAGAATTCTCCTACTTCCTTTAGCTTTTCACCTGCCAATTTGATGTCCATAGAGGTTTCTGATTCATTTCGGCTGCATTCCAATATTTTTGTTTTACATTTATTAATTCTCATCATGAATACTTTCCTCAAGACGGAGTCCATACCATTCAAAAACTCATTCAAATCCTCAGGCGTGTCGGCCAAGGTGACGATGTCATCGGCAAATCTCAGCGTTGAAATTATTTCACCTTGAATCTTCACTCCCACTTTACATTTTCCTCCAATTTCCTTCATTGTTTGTTCAATGTAAAGATTGAAAATTATGGGTGATAAGTTGCAGCCTTGCCTTACACCTTTCTGAATACCAGCTTCTCTCTCATGTCCTTCAGCTCGAATGATTGCTGTCTGGTTTCTGTATAGATTGTAGATCACCCTCCTATCCCTATACTTTATTCCAATCGTTTTCAAAATGTCAAACAATTTAGTCCAATCAACTTTATCAAAAGCCTTTCCTAAGTCTACAAATGCCATGAACGATCTCTTATCTTACCTTATTCTACCTTCCAAAATCAGCCTAAGACTCAGTACAGCTTCCCTTGTTCGTACATTTCTCCTTAAACCAAACTGGTCTTCACCCAACTCCGTTTCTATCTGGCTTTCTATCCTCTTGTAAATTATTCTAGACAGGATCCTTGAAGCATGAGTAACCAAGCTGATTGTACGGTAATCTTCACATCTGTCAGCTCCTACTTTCTTCGGTATAGGGATGATAACATTCTTCTTGAAATCAGAAGGTACCTCACCTGTCTCATAAATCCTACACACCAAGTGATATAACCTGATCAGACCTTCATCTCCTATGCAGCGTAGCAACTCAATCGGTATATCATCTATGCCTGGTGCTTTGTTCCTGCCTAAGTCTTCCAATGTTCTGTCAAATTCTGATCTCAGTATTAAATCTCCTTTCGCATCCTCATCAATTTCCTCCTCCCTTTCCATTACATAATTCTCAATCTCCTTTCCCTTATACAAACACTCTATATAAGCTTTGCATCTCTCAACCTTTTCTTCCCTGTCTGTTAGAGGCTTTCCATTTATGTTCTTAATATTACAGCACCTAGTCTTCCTTTCCCCAAAAGTATTCTTAATCCTTCGATAAGCTGTGTCTACTTTCCCTAATTTCAGACAATTTTCTATACCTGCTCATTTCTCTTTCAACCATTCTTCTTTCGCTTCCTTGGACTTCTTGTTAACCTCATTTCTCAGATGTCTGTATTCTGCTTTCCCCTTTTCATCTCTTACATTCTTGTGTTTCCGCCTTTCGTCCATCAATTCTAGTATATCCTGTGTGATCCACGGTTTTCTACCTATTATTTCTTTCCTACCAATGTTTTCTTCTGCCGATTTTGTTATTTCATTCTTCAAAAGTGCCCATTCGTCTGCAATTGAAGTTCGTTTAGGGTGTTTCATTAGTCCTTCTTTTATACTCTTCTTGAATCTTTCATTTACATCCTTCTCTTTCAGTCTGTCTATTGCCCATCTTTTTGGCTTTTGACTTTTCTTCAGTTTCTTCAACTTTAATCTGCATTTCATAACAACCAAATTGTGGTCAGAGTTTATGTCAGCACCGGCATATGTTTTACAATCCAAAATCTGGTTTCGAAACCTCTGCTTGACCATAATGAAGTCGATTTGGTAACGCCCTGTATCTCCTGGTCTCATCCATGTGTATATTCTTCTATTGTGGTTATTGAATAAGGTGTTAGCTATGACCAACTCATGCTCGGTACAAAATTCTATCAGTCTGCTTCCTCGATCATTCCTTTCACCTAACCCAAAATCTCCTACTATATTCCCTTCTGTTCCTTTTCCTATCACAGCATTCCAATCTCCCATTACTATGACATTTTCATCACCCTTGATATACCACAGAATTTCATCTATTTCTTCGTAGACCTTTTCAACATCCTCATCATCAGCTTGACTGGTAGGCATATAAACTTGTACCACTGTGGTGCACGTAGGTTTTGTCTAAATTTTTGCTACAATAATCCGTTCACTATATTGCTCATAATATTCCACCCGCTGTCCAAGTTTCCTACTCAATATGAGACCAACCCCTGCTTGGCCATTGTTTGATTTAGTGCTAATGACCCTATAGTCTCCTGACCAAAAGTCCTGTTCTTCGTGCCAGCGCATTTCACTAATCCCAACCAAATCCAACGTCAACCTATCAATTTCCCTTTCTAAATTTTCTAACCTTCCATTTCCCAGCAGACTTCTAACATTCCACGCGCCTATCCGTAGAATGTCAGATTTCCTCTTTGTCACTTCTGTGATGTTAACCCCCTCTCGAGTAGTCCCCATCCGGAGATCCGAACGAAGGACTAGTTTACCTCCGGATTGGAATTTTACAAGGGAGGAGGCCATCATCACATGTAATTATGCATAGAGAGGAGCATATTCTCGAGAAGAGCATTACAGCTATAATTTCCCGTTGCTTTCAGCCGTGCTCCAGATCGCAGTGTAGCCATTAGTTGGCTTATATTATCAAGATCTTAGCCATCAATAAGACAAGTAAAGAATTGATTTATTCTGAAAGGCTGCTACTCCTTTTCAGAATAAGTAATAGAGCAATTCTACTAACAAGAATACTAACCTTCTACTTACAATTAAATACCAAAATTCTACTAACGAAAAAATACTAAAAATCCACCAACAACAAAATACTACCACTAAAACAGTCTGTCACCAGGCACACTCACATGCACCCTCACACATCACAGTCTAATGAAAAATGAACTATATCTAATAAACAATGAAACTGCCACCACACACACTCACACATCACAGTCTAATGAAACACTGTACTAAATCTAATAAACAATGCAACTGCCACCACACACACTCACACAGTATACCTATGAAGGAATGACAAACCCCTAACCACTGCACCAGTAGCTGAATTGATAAAGTCTGATTATTCATACCAAGGATAAATCAGTCATAGCATTCATGATTGAGATTTTGCTAAGTGTACTCTTTACAACTAGAATATTTTCGGGCGAAGCCGCGACGGGTAATGCTAGTCTATTATACAAGAATTAAACATTAAAAAGTAAATGTGTTGTTAGGTAACCGGATTCTAAATAGACAATAACTTTCTGTACAGTGAGCGTAGAAAAGGAATACCATGAATAAACCGTAATAAAATGGAACTGGTGGGCACGAAATACCCCCACCCCGCACGAGCTCCCCCCCCCCCCCCCCCCCCTCCGTCCCCCTGCCACTCGTTGGTATTGCTAGGATTAAATAACGGCTGTGGTCTGCTGCTTGGCATGTATTGGCGTGGAATTTACTGTAACTCTGGATTCGTATAACTATAATTTGAACAAGTGGATCTGGCAGCACAGGTAAGAAATCACCGGTAGAGCAACGTATTCATTTTCATGCAACTGTGTTCACTAAAGCTACTTCACACATGCAGTAAGTCGGATTTTGCTGTAGGGGATCAGATGTTGTTTGCGGAGATTACTCATCTCAGCATATGACATTCCTTGGCAGTAAAGCAAACGTCGATGGGAGCAAAATTCATGAGTTTCATGTCCATAAAGCTGAGTGTGCAGACTCAGCAAGGGCTGACGAACAACGCAGCAATTGAGTGGAGAGAATGTGGTAATATATCATCAAATCTACGCCGACTGGCCGGAGAGTGCAGCTCAAGGGTAGGCAGAGCCATGAATCAACAATGTACTTAATGTTACATGCTCATATTTGAGTTAGGAATTGAGCCTTCTCCCCATAACAATCAGCATTTTATAACATTTACTGTAAGCATTATTAATTTGGCGTTATGAAGGATTCTTGGATTGCACTTAACGTACATAAATGGAAGTTTTCTTTTAATTAATGTGGTATTAATTCTATAGTTGTACAACCATGCAGCAGAAATGAAGTAAAATGCAACAAGTAGTTCTGTGAGGAACTATACAGCCTATTTTCATATATCCTACTTATGGTTATAGCCTTTATCAACATACAAAATTTCAGTTTGGATGCTGTAATAGACTCGTAGATATTGAGAACCGTCTTCATATTTCGGATGGCCACTATGTTGGATTTTTATATAGTAGGTCTTACAGTTATGTACTGTTACATGAAGAATCTCGAGATTATCGGTCTCTTAAAAATACAATCTTCCTTCCTTCTTCTTTCGAAATTCCTTATTACGTGATTCATAGAATCTTATTTCCTGCATCCTGTTGAAGATATGGTGTTGTTGTTACATCTCAACCAGATCAGTCTTGACTCCCAATTGAGCTAACGTGGCTCCAAATTCATTTACGAAATTAATGATTTCCAGGCTGTGAAATAATTTCTTCTGCTTTAGATATTCATATCCCATACACTTAATCTTCTTTATTAGGAATAGTCTTCAAAATAGTAGTTTTCCCTCTAAGTATGAGGATTGAGAGACTTGAAAGGAAGGAGAGACATGAAAGGCAGATTGGAAAGGGGAAAGAGGAGAGGGGCCGCCCCAAAGTCAGTGAAAAAGGGGAAGACACGTGCCCACCTCAGGAATCCTTTGGGGTCGCCAACTGCCAAACTCACAATCCATGAGCCCTTGAGGGTGTAGCACTATTCAGGGTGCCCCAGAAGGGGCGGGGCTACATACACCCTGCCTCCTTGAGGGCCTTGAGTAGAAGGCAGAAGATAACAGGAAACGAAATAGAAGGCAGACCCCTCGCAGAAGGAGGATATCAGGAAAGATGAGACAAGGGCCAATTAAGGCGGGAAAGGAAGAGACTCCCTAGGCCTCGGATACCCTAACACCGTCGGGTTCAGAAGAGAACAAGAGTTCACCAAGAGAGGTCGACGGGAAAGAAGACGGAGAGGAGCCCTTTACAAGTAAGTGGAAGCAATGCCTGATTCAGCTAGGGTCCCGTGGTCGCCAATCCACGTCCCACTACATGTGAGCCCCTAGGAGAGGGGGGGGGGGGCGGGTGGCATCGTCATTACGTCAGGTATTTTTCAATTTTCAAATTTGGTCGTAACCTCTATTCAGCATTAATATTTCTTTCATGTTCGACGATGTCTAAATGTAAATATTATATGTCAGAAAACTGTATCATAATGGGGGTCATTATAACACTATTCTTCATTATGAAACAGTTTCTCCCACCAATCAGAGCTCAAGAAACAGTTGTGTGACCAATTAGGTAAGGATAGCATCACACCTGCGCTGACTTCCACGGCCTTCTATTTTAAATTTCACTTCGTAGCTAGTGCCATAGTGGGGTATTCGAGGAGGCCACGGAATTCTCTGCGTCCCATGCGCTCTGTTCTGTACATAAAACTGGCGAAATCTCGATAGATATTTATGAATATTTATGTTCGAACATAAAATAGTTATACAACTCAGCAATTCTTCTAGGTATGTGCCGTGTCTTGTGTGGGGTTTCGCCTAGGACACCAAGCTGGCTCATCGGCGGGCTCTTGTTGTCCCCGCCCGGACCCCCACAGGAGTAACGAACTGCGCGCTACCCTCCTTTATATTAGGTGCAACTGCACCACTTGACTGCGAGAACTAAAAGCTCAAGCAGCCTATAATTGTAATTAAGACACTCGTATGGAAATTATATAATTCGCTTCTCTCGTTTTATAAACATACTCGTGTCCTAATTATTGCCATTATAGGCTCGTCGCATAATGTACTATAACCTCACAGTATTTTTCTCAAAATTCTTCTTTCGATTTTCTCTAATTTTTCTAGATCTCCAATTCTCGTTAACTGAAGTGTTTCTGCCGCATACAGAGTTTCGGGTCTGTCCTTTACCCCTACACTCACACCAAGAGACGAACGTTATTCTCCAAGAGACGGAAATGTCATTCTTCGTAGAATATACAGTAGGCTGTATAAATACGTTGTCTGAGTGGTTTATAAACATGAAGTGATATAATCCCAGCAATATACAACTGAAGCACAAAGCCACTCTTCATCCCCACTTGCTTAGTAATGCCACGACAAAATATAAGCTCCTCACAAATAAATGAGATTAAAGACTCATTCTGAGGTGCCGTAACCCCGGGAATTTCCAGTATGTGACAAAACAGAGTAGCCGCGGATCTGATCTGTTTCATTTGAGGGGCTTGAGCATCATTCAGCCCGTGTTCTTGAGTGTGTTTTGTATTTGTCTGATAACATAGCTCTACAAAATAACATTTTTGGAGACCTTCCTTGGATTCAATAAGTGATTTTGTATATTGAAAGCGTATGATTCTCGCAAATGTCTTCTTTGTTCCTGTATCACATCACGTTTTTAAGACAAGATGTTCAGGAAAGAACATATAGCCTACTTTCTCTTAAATGCACGGGTATTGTTATAACTCTTTGTCCTTTTCAAGGAGTATAAGTGAATATTGGTTGTAGTAGCTTGTTGAAATACAACGTGCTCTAGGGATATTAAACATGAATATGAGGTGCCCTTTGCTAGTGCTACCTCTGTAAAAAAAATACATTCAATTCGGTTTCACCGTGTTTGAATTGATATGGGGAATAGATCTGAACACATACTGTAACCGTACGTTCTCTATTCGGGGGTGGTGGTATTTGATTTAGCATGAGGGACTCATTTCCTACAAATATTTATTATCTTCACTTCACAATTTTTCCACATCACCACAAACAGCCACACTCACAATCTCTCGCCAAACAATACTCAGACCTAACCAACATAATTTTCAAGCAATATCCCTTCTCCCCTCATACATATAACCAAATTCATTCTCTTGCCCAAAAAAACTGAAATAGACCATCATTAAAATTAACCCAATCTTCCAAACCATTCGGCTGATGACCTTGTAGTTCAGTCAAAAGATGCTTCCCATCAAAAGGCATGTTGTTGCAAAATTTGGTAGAGATCAAGTGATAAGGTTGGTCGTAATTTGATTTAAGCCTTTAACATTTGGGTGGCCGCCATTCCGTTTCCTTCAAGATGGCGGTGATATAAAACATGACACTGAGTGCCTTTAGCTAGTGCTACCTCTGTACCAAATTTCGTTCAATTCGGTTTCACCGTGTTTGAATTGATGGGGGAATCGATTAGCACACATACATGGCCGCCATCTGTAAACTATTGGGCTGATGACCATGTAGTTTAGTTAAAAGACGCTCGCCATATAAATATATGTTGTTGCAAAATTTGGTAGAGACCGGATGATTAGGTTAGTCGTAATTTGATTTAAGCTTTGAACATTAGGGTGGCCGCCATTCCGTTTCCATCAAGATGGCGGTGATATGAAACATGACACTGAGTGCCTTTAGCTAGTGCTACCTCTGTACCAAATTTAGTTCAATTCGGTTTCACCGTGTTCGAATTGATAAGGGGGGGACAGTTATTCAGAGTACCCACACTCACAGACACACAGACAGACAGACATACAGACAGACGGACAGACTGTGTAGATTTCATAAGTCTACTTTCATTTTTTTGCAAAAATTGAAAATAGGGTAATACTACATATTAAAGAAGTCATTACAAGATGCGTGGAGATCTGCATTGTATTGTGTGATTATAGCAGGCAGAGTTTAGTACTTGAAAATAATAAACACATTAACTTAAGACATATTTTAACGTTTTATCAGCCAACACTGGAGATAGCAGCTTCGGTGGCGTAGTTGGTAGCTTGCTGAACACAAAATAGCGGGTTCAAACCCGGCCGAAGTCGTCGGATTTTTTAAGAGCGTTAAAATCCTTTAGTATGCCTTCCTTCGGAGGGGAAGTAAAGCGGGTGGACCCATGTCATAGATTTAAGGCATGTAAAAGTTCATTCCACTAACTACACTTGTGTGAAGCTAAATTTCTAGGTTAGATTTCGCTGGAACGTTCTATCAAATTTCCAACGTTCACCACTAGGTATCAGTGACATTTGGTGACGAAAGTTGGAACTACTTGAAATTGAGCGGAACTTGTAGCTCACCCTCTGGCGAGCCGAACATGTCCTCGGACACTCCCGGCACTAAGGGCCATACGCTTAATAAATACTAGAGATATTGTGACATTTTGTAATATCTTGTTTATCAAAATTTTTGCAATTATAAAAAATTGGTGATAGGACAAAAGTAATGGCAGTTCTGAATTCAGATGAACAAAGTACGTGTTAGCGGCTTCGGTGGCGTAGTCGGTAGCATGCTGAGCTTCTATGCCCAAGATAGCGGGTTCAAATCCGGCCGAAGCCGTCGGATTTTTAAGAGCGTTAAAAATCCGTCATTATGCCTTCCTTCGGAGGGGAAGTAAAGCAGGTGGTCCCATGTCATAGATTTATGGCATGTTAAAGAACCTTCCACTGATTACACCTGTGTGAAGCTAAATTGTATAGGTTAAGAATGTAAACAACGCTCTTAGGTTCCTACGTTCGTTGCCAAGAGCCGACTGCGGTGGCGTCTGGTAGCTATGTTCTGAATTATTAGTCTTTGACGGTGCTGTTTGGCGGCAAAAGTAGGAACTATATGAAATTCTGAAAAGTCTGCAGTCCTTACTTGAATTAAAAAACAGTTAACACACACTAATACAGTCATCACAATTAACACTGGTTATCAGACAGATTCTACACACACCCAAAATACACGGGGCTACATGACCGCGTTGTCGAAGCCCCTAAACTTAAGTACCAACCAACCACCAAAGTACATGTAAAATAAGAGTCAAAACCAAGAAAGGAAACGTCGCGTCGCGTAGACCTGTGATGTCTTTGGTGTTGTGTGTGTATTTGTATGGAGTACAGTGGTAAACCACAGAAATCCACTTTCATGATGGCTGAGGAAGGAATCCAACTCGCCTCTTGTCAGTTTTGCCTCAAGTGGCTGAGTGTACCCCGTTCCAAACCTCGGACCCGAATTAAATTTCATGGCAGAGTTGGGAATCGAACCCTGGCCTCAGTGGTGACAGCCACGACTGCTAGCCACTACGCAACCATGGTCATTCAACCCATATACTTGAGTGTGTTTTGCATTTAGCCCGATATAATAACCTGTGTTATTGTGTTGACTGTATTAGAATGTGTATTTGCAATTAAAGTGAGGATTGGGAAGGAGATGGCCGTGGCGTTATGTTAGAAATCATCACGGCATTTTCATGGAGTAGAAGTGGGAAACCACGGAAAACCACTTCCAAGATGGTTGATATTGGAATCAAACCCACCTCTTGTCAGTTTTGTCTCACGAGGTTGCGTGTACCCCTACCCATTCCTCAGACCAAAATTAAATTTCTTGGCTGAGCCGGGAAACGTACCCGGGCCTCCGGGATGATAGCCGAGACTACTAGCCCCTACACCAATAGGTGACCAGAGACAGAAATGGCTTTAGGAGATAGTCTTCCTTGAAGAGGACATATTTTCAAGTCTTACTCAACATGCATCCCCGTGTACTTGGGTGTAGAAGGAAATATATCTGATAATCTGTGTCATTGTGGTGCCTTCACTGGTGTGTATATTTGTATTTGGGGTTAGAATTCTCATAGGAGGCGATCGTGGCCTCATTTTAGGTACCATCAAAGGATTTGCCCGGAGTACTTGAGGGGAAACCAAGAAGAACCGCTTCAATAATGGCTGAGGTGGGAATTGAACGCACCTGTTTTCAGTTCGGTCCCACATCGGACCTATCAGCAGACGTAGAATCATTTTGGCAATACTGTCATATATGGGCCCCTCAAAATTAATCTGAAATATCATTGTGCGTGTGTGCCAATTTTGGAACAGTTCCCAAGCATACTCTCTGAGATATCGCTCAAAATATGCTCTCAACAATGTTGCACCCTAGCCACGGTAGATTAGAAAGTATGCAGGCCAACATATATACATTTTGAAAACTTACTGTGCCCGATAATCCGACCTCAGATTGGGTGGCCCGGCTCAAAACGCCATTCCTCGGCAAGAACTCGGTACAACACGAATTAAATGAAAAATCTTGAATGTTCGAGACAATTTCGGATAAAACAAGAAGTTCCGTGACTAACTAAGGAGCCTACTTTTCTTAAAATTTAAGATTCATGCAAATGATTAATCTATATAGATCTATCTAGAATAATGACGAAATTAAGTTGGTCATATAGATATTTCAAATTAGTTCGAAATACTTTATACCTGGCATAATGTAGCCTAATAGAGCACTACAGTTGGCTGCCCTGGGGGCTGAATATATTCTTAGTTCCATCTCTTAAGGTACAGCATACAAAATATGGTTGAAGTCCAATGGATAGCATGGACGTTACATGCAGTTAAACATTAGATCTAACAACGCGCGTAAAATCATGTTGGCAACAATATCATGCATGTATTGGTCAGAAATAATCTGAAATAATACGATCTATTGTTGTGCCAATTTTTAATGAAATGCATTAGTTGGTATAGAAGTTACATGCATTTTAAAATTGGACCCATCATCATGTTGGCAGCACGGACGTAGGCCTATATTAGTTACTCCAAATTCATCTAGAATGCCAGGTACTATACGTGTTCAAAGTTTAGAGCTATTGGCTTGCATACTTTATTATATATTGATATTAGGGTAACAAAAATAGAGACAGCATTTATTAACAGTTGGCAGCCCTGGTTGCTCTTAAGAATACGTATAGACATATCTGTTATGGTACACATAGCACATACGAAATTTGGTTGAAATCCAAATTATAGTATAGAAGTTACATGTATTTAACGTTGGACCTCTCAGCAGGCTTAGAATCATGTTGGTAGCACTGACGTATATAAGATACTCAAAATTAATATCATTCATTCATTGGCTATCACTCGCGAACGAGTATAAAATTGTCTTCCGAAACATTCACTAGTGGGTTCTCAGGTGACTGTAGAGACCAATCCTCGAGCCACAAACTCTTCCACACTGGTGGCAAGTTTTATCATCACCAGGGTGCTGAGTGTTGTATCTCCTCATAGACTCCCGTTCTTTACGAGCGATTCGCTTCAGAGCCTCAGAACTCCGGCGGTCCTGCTCGAAACGTAGAGGGCCATTGTGAACGAGTCGACGCCATGCCAGACCGTCAGCTGCTGTAGTCTCCCAATTTGGGATGTCAATCGAGCATTTCTTCATGTTTGACTTTAAAGCATCCTTGAATCTCTTCCTCTGTCCTCCCTGATGTCGCTTGCCACTTGTTAGTTGAGCATACATAATTTGTTTAGGAAGGCGAGTATCTGGCATGCAAAGGACATGACCAGTCCACCTCAGTTGACGTTTCAAGATCATAGCCTCCGCGCTGGTAGTGCTAGTGTCTTCCAGGACACTGATGTTTGTTCGTCGATCCTGCCAGCTGATTTTAAGGATCCTCCTCAGACAACGTTGTTGGTACTTCTCTAAGCACTTTATGTGCCTTCTGTAGGGAGTCCAGCATTCACATCCATAAAGAAGTGTTGGTATTACAATATCTTGATATACAAGGAGCTTTGTCCGAGTGTTGACATCCGCATTATCGAAGACCTTCTTTCGCAATCGACCGAAAGCTGCACTAGCGCAATTCAAGCGGTGTTGTATTTCGGCATCAATATTGACATTAGCTGAGAGATGACTACCAAGGTATGGAAAGTGCTCAACGTTCAATAATACCTCGCCCTTGGCAGTAATGACAGGAGCAGTAGCATGTGAATTAGGGGCAGGCTGATGTAGAATCTGAGTCTTTTTGGTATTGAGGTCTAGACCAATGCTGTTATATGCAGCAGTGAATGCATTTATCATTATCTGAATATCTTCTTCTGAGCTAGCGAGAATAGCATTATCATCTGCATACTGGAGTTCCATTACACATGTTGTGAAGACCTTGGTCTTTGCATGCAGTCGGCTGAGATTGAATAAGCCTCCATCAGATCTGAATTCAATTGCAATGCTTTGTGGGACTTCGTCTCTATTAAGGTGAATTATGGTTCCAACGAAAATAGTTATTTCAAATCGTTCACCACAGGTAGTATTAGTGATAACAGTACTGCCCCCGTAATTGAATTATGTAGAGACCACGGTGGCTATATTTGAAATTATGATTAGAGTTATGGCTGTCATAGTTATGACGTGGGTAGTCATGACGTAAGCACGGATGACGTAAATGTTATGCCAGCAAGCTACTTGAGCTGAGATTCTCAGTGACGTCAGCATTTTTAGTCCAGAATGTTCCAAGATGTACGACGCAGTCGCAGGAAACGAGGAATTCTGCTGAGGAAGAAACTATGCTATTGGAGGAGAGGCATGAACCAATGAACGATAGTTTAAAGGAAGACGGAGATTGCTGAAACTATGGTATTTTTATGACTTTTTGAATGCAGAATTGTGGAAATACATTTGCAGTAAAAGCATTGATTTGGAATTTTGGTGAAATTTATTTTCAGTTTTTGAATTTTGAAAATCCGTCATGTATTAACGAAGTTGGAAGTTCTAGCGATGACGCAGTATCACGCTTTGGAAGGGATGGTAACGCCCCTCGAGAAGGTAATAAAAGGGCTTGCGCAGAAGAAAGGAGCCTCTTCTCTTCTCTTTCGTTCGCTGATCATTCTGAGATCTAATGCTCAGATCATCGAAAGTCATTTTCTTATACATTCAATATAGTGAAACATCAAAGTGAACAGCAAGTGAAAAGAATCGTTTTTATAACGCGTGGCGAGGCCACTTTGTTAACGAGAACCAGGTCAAACTAGGTGAAGTTGAAACGGACCTTAGAAAGCTTATAAAAGTTTAACTTCGAACAGTTAGCGGTCTACGATAACATAATTGTATTGTGCAGTACTACATGCAATTATAGAGAAAAGCTGAACAATTTCGACCGAGTACTTCAAAAGATATTCACAGTTTTATACGACTGGCAAAAGTGATTATCTCGCCACTAGAGAAACACTTTTGTATAAGCCAGAAACAACGCAAGGCTGACGCTGCGAGTGGAGTAGAAAGACTTCAGATTGCTTGCTTACAGAACGATACAGTATAATGGAGCAATTGAATGCGGCAGTTTGTTCTTCTGACACTACAACTGAAGTGCAAATGGAAGGCTAAGAAGACTTATTGCAATTGGGACATACTTCAATGGAGTAAGATAGCGACATGGAACTTCGCTAATTGCTATTCCACACAAGCGAACATGCGGTGAATACCATCTACACCCATGCTTCGTAAGTAAAGGCTGAATATCATCGAACAGCCATAGAAACAATTTCATACTCTGTATATGAATAATTTCTTCGGAAATTTCTACAAAACTTCATGATGACTGTCTACTGGAACTTCAGGGAATTTTTCAAGAGAGGTCAGGGTAGTCCCGACTCACAATGAAGATTATTGCCGGAAGGATGTCTATTCGTATCCGAGGAGCAGAGCGATTCACGGAGAAGGAAGCAGTTCGATTCTCCGAGGGTGCTATTTCCTATTTCGAGGATGGAGCTCAGCTTTAACGTGGTGAAATGGATCCATCAGCAGTCTTCTTTGGGGAATTTTCCTCTGGAACGTCAATCGGCAGATAAGGTAGTCGTGAACGTTTATTGTATTTGAGTAACCTAGTAATGTTTGAGCAACCATTTTTCCCATATTTTTACCCTCATGTATTTTGCCTTATTTTCTTGTTGAGATTCTTATTCTCAGTACACCTTGATGAGTTTTGCATTTTTCGACGATTTATTAAGACATTGTGATGTCATGGGTATAGTTAACGATTTTGAATCAGTTGAGACTGATATTTAGATTTTTCAGTAATTAATATTTTTTTTGTAGTCACGATTTGACTGTAAGTTAATGATTTTTATGGCAGATTTAAATTCAGACAGCGTGTCACTTTATTAAAGTAATTCAACCCCAGTTTAATTACTTTGAACAATTTTCTGTCATCATCAAGAAGGAAGAACATTTAAATGATTTTAGAGCGTTAAAATCTTACGTTATCGACGATCTTGGAAATACTAGTCGTTATTTGTATTGATTGCAACACAGACATTTATCGTCAGTTATGAATGAACATTGCATCATAGACAATTTTGTGAAAGAGTAATGTTAATAATGAATTATTGAATGCATTAAAGTCAAGTATTTTTGTTAGGAGTTTTTCTCAATTAGAGAATTATATAACGATGTTTGCATTCCCCAGTCTAATTGGATTCTATTCGACTACTTTGCATTTTAGTCGCACTTTATTTGAAGATAGTATTTTCATACTACAATTTTCTTTTAAGATGTTAATCTTAAATTTTGATAGACCAGATAGGCGTATATAAGCGTATTCACTATTAAATTTGTTTGTGATTGGCAAGTTTTGACTTCATTTCAGTTCATGAATGAAATCTACGAAGGTTAAATAGAAAAACAGTTTTGAAACAATTTATGATTATAAAATTTTTAAGTGGAACTATGAATGTATAATCGCTAGTGCAGCGCGTGTTGAAAGTCGCTGAGATATAATGCCCTTGAATATGAAGGAAGTTCCCACAGGAAGTAATGTTAAAGAATTATTTGTGGAAGTTTTGTAAGTGATGTGAAAGTTTTAAATGCCATATAGATTAATATATGATGATTTTGGGCATATTTTTAATGCAGATTGTGCATTAACGTGTTAGCGAAGGATTTTCCGCTGGAGTAAGATTATTATAGTTCGTTGAAAATTAATCAAGTGATTTACTGTTATAATTAACACGAGTTTTGAAAGAATTTGAGACAAGATGTTGAATGAAGGTTGCCGTCACAAATCATTATTAAAAACTTTATTAAACCGGATTGTGACATTAACATGTATAACTAACCTTCATTGGTCGATTATATTAAACAGGATTATAAAATTACCAACCGAATGAACATGTGGCTAATGTATTTATTAAATTAATAATTTAAACAATTTAAATGTTAATATTGTAAATAATTGCTGTAAATATTTTTGAAAATAATGTGAAACGAGAGTGATGTAAAAGGCGTGCTTATAATATTTTTATTGTCTTTGACAAATATTATAAACAATTTCTAATAGTTATAAATAATTTATGTGATTTTGTTATAAACATTTAAGAGCTAATCAAACATTTGGATTGAAGTTAACAGGTTTAAGAAATTTATGTAATGATCCATTAGGATGTGATCAAAGTACTTGAAAGATTTGCGTAAATATAATGTGAGTTGTCTTGTAAGACATTTAAAGTTTGAGAGAGCAGGCTGTGCTCTTACGTAACATAGCGTGTGAGAAGGGTGCGCATTTGACCAGTATGCAGCAGGCTGGAAGGTAGCCCGCAGCTGTGTCAACATATGGTTTTCAGAGAGTGAGGTCGTACACTCCGGCCTTGCGACTATAAATATCATTCTCTTGTTTATTAAAAGGAAACAAATGCTCTATATATGTCACACCCTGACGTCCTTTTCCAATCCAATAGTGTTATGAATATTACGTTATTTGGAGCTCTTGGGAGCTAAAATGTTTTATATATCATGTTGTAGAATAATTTTGCAAGTCCTACTGGAGGACGTAGTCAGATTGACTTGGGCTACTGATAGCCACGTATATTTTGTTGTGTTAGGAAAATCATACCCTTTATTAGAAATAAAGCTTTTGTACAGTTCAAAGTTCTCGTCTTCGTTTCTGGTTCATTTTTAAATGTCATGGCGGAGATTATTGTGTGAACAGACTTTTAATGATCCTGTTGTCAACTCAAACCCCGAGATAATTAAGAGGTAAGCAACGGTAAGTATGCACCCCCGTCTATTTTGGTGTGTTCCACAATGATTTCCTGTGAATTTCTGTGCTCTTATCTCGATAGTATCTGTCAGTGCCATTTTCATTGATGTAACTGTGCCGGTGCGATTGATAATTGGCAATCCGATTGAGGGGGCGGATATCTGACAGCCTACTATCCAGGTAAACGGGGACAGTACCATACATGTTAACGTGCAGAAGGCGCAAGAGTTTAATAAATTTTGGTGGGCAGCCAATGAGCGCCAAGATTTACGAGAGAGCCTCTCTGTTAACTGAATCAAAGGCTTTAACAACGTCAATGAATGCCATATACAGAGGGCGATTTTGTTCTCTTGCCTTCTCTTGCATTTGTCTGGCACAGAAAATCATGTCGGTAGTTCCACGATTGGGTCTGAAACCACATTGTGATTCGGGTAAACACTCTTCAGCAAGTGGCATTAGACGTGTGGCTAGAATTCTAGCAAGAATTTTCCCAGCGACGGAGTGTAGGGATATTCCGCGATAGTTACCACCATGAGTTTTGTCCCCTTTTTTAAATATGGTTACCAACAAAGCATCTCTGAGTTCAGCAGGAATGGTTTCAGAGGTCCATATTTTGACAAAGAGTTGATGAAGATGCTCAGTGAGGATTTGTCCACCTTCCTTGAAGAATTCCTCCGGTATACCATCTGATCCAGCGGCATTGTTATTCCTCAGTTGACTGATGGCCCTTTCGACTTCTTGCAGTGAAGGTTCATTGTCAAGGTGATGCTGCAACGTCTTTTGAGGAATCTTCATAAATATGTCCTCGTCAACATGTGTATCCCTGATGAGTAGTTCATGAATGTGTTCCTTCTTACGGATACTGATAGATTGGGTATCTTTGAGAAGTGTGGAGTCATCTTTGGATCTTAATGGATGTACACCTCTTGTGGATGGTCCATAAATAGCCTTAATGGCAGTGAAGAAAGCATGGTGATTATTATTTTCTGCAAGTTGCTGCATTTCCTGGGCTTTTAAGGTCCACCATTGATTTTTGAGGGCACGTGTTTTTCTTTGAACTGCAGCTTTAGCTTCTTGATACTTTTCTCTTCTCGCAGAAGAATTGTAGTTGTTTTGCCATTCAGTGTAAGCTTTTCTCTTAATGTCAATGAGACTCTGTATTTAAGTGTCGTTTTCATCAAACCAATCCTGATGTTTGCGCGTGGTGTAGCCTACAGATTCTATGCAAGATGTCAGCACAGCATCCTTGAATCTTGACCAGTGCTCTTCAATGTCATCAGGATAAAGACTGGGAAGATTTTTACCCAGAAGTTGTCGAAAATAAAGTTTTGCATCATCATTCTTAAGACGATCAGTGTCCAGTTTACGTCTGATGAGTTTCCTCTGGTTACGTCATTGTTTGTGAATACCTAGAGTCATCACAGATCGTATCAGTCGATGATCGGTCCAGCAGTCATCTGCACTTGTCAGAGCCCTTGTGGGTAAAGCATCACGCTGGTCACGGGCACGTACAATTATATAGTCAATAAGGTGTCAATGTTTGGATCTCGGGTGTTGCCAAGATGTCTTAAACTTGTCTCTCTGCCGGAATAACGTATAGGTGATGACCAGATTGTGTTCCGAGCACTTGGTGAGAAGAAGAGTTCCATTGGCATTGCATTTTCCCACACCATCCTTGCCAATCACGCCAGACCATAGTACATAGTCCGTACCAACTCTCGCATTAAAATCACCCAGAACAATAATTTTATCAGCTGTTGGAATGTCTGAGAAGAGTGTGTCAAGTTGGGAGTAGAAGGCTTCTTTCTGTTCTTCCTCAGACTGGAGAGTTGGAGCGTAAGCGCTGATTACGGTAGCACGCTGGTTATTTGCAAGCTTAATGCGTAGGGTCATAAACCTTTCATTTATGCCACAAGGTAATTCGTCAAGGAAATGGACAAGTTGATTTTTAACAGCAAAGCCAACACCATGAATACGGAGCTCATTCAGATCCATACCTCGCCAAAAGAAAGTGCAACCACCGCCATGCTCTATGATTTGTCCTTCTCCAGCACGTCTGGTTTCACTGAGTGCTACAATACCTATATTGAATCTTCTTAACTCGCGGGAAATAATTGCAGTTCGTCTTTCCGGGCGTTGATCGGAATCATCCATTAGGGTACGGATGTTCCATGTTCCAAAGTTCATCTTCAATTGTTTTCGACCGCATATGGAGTACCCTCTGGGTGCGGTTGCCCAGACAGGATATGTAATGGCTGACTATGTTTAGGGCACCATTTCTAGCCCCCTCCCCCTGTGGGGTGAACAGAGTGGGTCCTAAATAGGCCTGCTCAGTCACAAATTAATATAGAATGTCAGGTACTATACGTGTGCATAGTTTAAAGCTGTCGGCTTGCATACTTTCTGATATATTGGTATTTGGATAAAATAAATTGAGACCATTTATTAACAGTTGGCAGCCCTGGTGGATCTTAAGAATACGCTCAGTCATATCTGTTTATATACACATAGCACATACAAAATTTGGTTGAGTTCCAATTTATAGTGTAGAAGTTAAATGCATTTAAAAATTGAACGTGTCATCAGGCTTATAATCATTAAGGCAACACTGCCATATATGGCCTCCTGGAAATTAAACTGAAATATTATTATATACATGTGTGCCAATTTTGGAATAGCTCCCATGCATACCTTCCAAGACATGCAACATGGAG
Source organism: Meconema thalassinum (assembly GCA_946902985.2). Taxonomy (NCBI): domain Eukaryota; kingdom Metazoa; phylum Arthropoda; class Insecta; order Orthoptera; family Tettigoniidae; genus Meconema; species Meconema thalassinum. Next base: position 687,107,629 of record OX336391.1, on the reverse strand, counting down.
CTCAAATTTCAATTGCGATTTTTCAGCAGTTGGTAGCACTGACATCATTTTCAAATACGGCATTGAGATATTCAGGTTTCAATCTTTACTCTACCAAATTTTGTTTCGTTTGCTGGATCCCTTTAGGAGTTGATAGAGGGGGGGACACACACACAGACAGACAGACAGACAGACAGACAGAAGGACAGACAGACACATATTTGCCCGGATCGATCTCATAAGTCTACTTTTTCCTCATTTTTGCAAAATGTGAAAAGAGGTCTAAAAATATAACCGGGAGGATAAGATTCTAATAATCCTGGGGCATTAGTACGGAGTGGGTTCAACTGGGTACACCTCGAAATTATTTCGATCTACACTCAAGTTTAGCGACGAGAAATGGTAAAGAATTCAGCTGAACTAATATAAAAGCACATCCACAAAATACGTATTTTAAACCACAAAAATACACATAATAAATCAATTAAACTACCTGCACTCGGAGATCCTTCGAGTTTAAATCTAGGGGTGCAAAGAAAATAATTAATGCAAAAGCAAAAATTCTAATTGGGGCAACATCTCCGGGCGTCCTATCTTTCGACAGAAATAAACTTAAGGAGATCTGTATTCAATTTCCACTTAATTTACGTTAGTTTCACAAAAGTATCTAGCCACCTCTCCATTTGTAAGTAGGTGCATATTTACAACAAGTAGTTCCGTGAAGAACTAAACAGCCTATTTTCATATATCCTATTTATGTTAATTGCCTCTATCAACATACAAAAATTCAGTTTGATTGCTGTTACAGATTCGTATATATTGAGATCCATCTAAATATTTTGGATGGTCGCCATGTTGGATTGTTATATGTATAGGCCATAGAGTCATTTACCATTAAAGGAAAATTATTGCGTTGGTCCATTATTCAAACTTTCACTTCGATCGCATGATTACGACACAAGAAATTAAAACTATATTTTAAAATTCGCACAGTCGCCGTCTTGAGGTTATGTTAACAATTGAACTACATTAGATATCAGTGCATTACAATCTGTATAAACATTTGCTGTACCAAGTTTCATTGCGTTTGGAACATTAAATCGCGAGAAAGGTCTATTTAAAATTTTCAAATTCGCTTGGCCGCCATATTCCTTTGTAGATAACCGGTTTTTGAAAGTCTTATGGATGAACTTGCAGTAGTTCCCTTTTCTCCGTACAATATTTCAGGACGATACCGTTAAAAGTTTCAGAGATACAGAATGCCGGTGAAATATTTCGCACAGCCGCCATCATGAGGTTATGTAAACAATTGAACGAATTTAGATGTAGGTGCATTACAATGAGTATAAAGATATACTGAACCAAGTTTTATTGCGTTTGATTGGTTAAATCGCGAGAAACGTCTATTTAAATGTCGCAAATTCGCTTGGCCGCCATGTTGGTATTGTAGTTACTAGGTTTTCAATCGTTACATAGGATGAACTTCTAGTAGTTCCCTTTATCACCGTAAAATATTCCAGGGTGATATCGGTAATAGTTTGGGAGATATTGAATGCTGGTGAAATATTTCGCACAGCCGCCATGTTGGATTGGTGAGACGTACAATATTTGAAGGTCACGATCGGGGTCGTCCAGAATAATACTATGAACTTACAGAATTTCATTGACATCGGTCCAGCCGTGTAGAAGTTATTAGAGGGACACACACCACCACACACACACACACACAAGCACACACAGCAGACACACGGACAAAAGGTGATCCCATAAGCCTATTTTTTTCATAAATGAAAATAGATTAAATATTCGAAAATCACATTAATTATTCTATTCTCCATCTAATTTCCTCTCTCCACAAAGTTTGTGTAAGAATATCTCTCGTTACACACTTCTATTTACAAAACCATTCTTCTAAATCGTAATTTCATTGTATTTCCTTATTATGTTAATTAACTTCTATTCGATCATGTTTCATTACACTGAGCACTGGTTATAATTTTCATTACATTTCGATTTAATTACAAGATCCATGATCTACAACTAAGGGTAACATTCTTATCTTTCACTTCATAAAATTTCATAATACACCATTTCTCTATATTGACCCTCCTTTCACCACCAATTTCTCCTAGTTTATTCAACGCAAGATTTTGATCGATCACTATATGATCTTTATATTGCGCCCGTTGACGCATGTTTGCTCAGACAACAGGGACTAAAACTTATGCTGAAATGTAACTGAACATACCCTGCGAGCGGCGGGAAGAAGCTGAATCAATATCGCTTATGATTATATTTTTACTTATTTTTCATATTCCAAAAATCAACAATAATTATAACCAAGTAATTCCGCATATTTGAAATACAGCATACTTCGTGAATCGAAGAAACTATCAATTTACGCGGCCAACTCATGTACTGAGAGCACGCCATATTTAGTAACACCAGTTCCTATTCGTCTGTGGAAGAGACAACATGTGCATGTTGGAGCACAAGTGAAAGGAAACCATGTGGCAGGAAAAATCTGCAAATAACTTTCTTATGGATAGCCATCATGGCATTGTGGCATAATTGAAGGATTGAAGACATTCACCACTACGAAAACTGTGAAGTATTTTTATTATTATCCGAGGTGAAATGATGGACTTGTGTGAAGAAAACGTTTCGACCGCATGGTCTCATTCTCACGCACACACACACATGTTTCAGTGTTCTATAAACTGTGTATTTAACTAACTTTATAACTGTACAAAACCTACAAGTACAATCTCTATTTGTCGGATGGGCAGTGATTTTGATTTATTTTTTGTTTATATTTTCTTGTGTAAATATCAGTGCAAGTCACGAGTGAGTGTCGCACAAGCGACGGAGGCTAGAGCCAGTGGCGGAGTGAAAATGGGCAATTTTTTACCGCAAATTAGCTGCAGTGCGCGACAGTTTTATTTAATTATGTGCTACATTTTTACCAACGCTAACATTACAATAATGATAAACCAGCAGATCTTCAGATACAACTCCAACCACGCGATGGCATGTGATTGCTAAATCATGCGTGGGGAATTGGCGACGGAGGATGTCCAGACACAATGAAATGGTAACTTATGTCGAACCAAGTGACGCTGAATCTGTAAGTCAGATCAAATATTTATAGCGTATTGTAAGAGTGGAAAACAGTAGACCTAGATGATTTTGGTTTTATTTATTTAGTGCTCAATGCAGGTAGAGGGTGGAAAATAGAAAGTTTATTAAACATTTATAGAAGCCAGGAAGACTGGATTTTCAATGCTCATTCGTATCATTTAAAACAAGTATACCAACTTTTATTTTGTCAGACTGAAGACAAATAAACTAGTTTGATAATGTTAAATCAAGGCTATGGTTCGGAGCCAAGTTCACTACACAGCACACTCGATTCTAGGCAGTGGATTAATATTTATTTTAGAAGGCTGTGAGATTCTTGAAATTATTACAAGTGGAATGTAGAGTTCCGTTATTCCCATTTATTGGCCAGATCAATACTTGAAAACAGGTTTATTTTCTTTAAAAGAAGCCACACAGGCAATGAATGAAATTGTATTTTGTAACCAAATGAACGCAGGTTCGACTTATTCAGGGAAGAGGCAATTTTATAGACGCACACCCACAGTTAGCTTGTATCAGAAACCTTCATGTTTATTTAAAGCGTTGTCAGGATGTGTTTTCTGAACACATAATCTTTATTACCAGCAATTCAAACGTGTATCAATTAGGATTCCACACTTTTGTAAATTAACGATATAAGAATATTATACCTGTATGAGTCGTGACGGTGGATGAATACCTCCGACATTGTTATTGTGGTTACATCGGTGGTAATGAACTGACTTAAGTCGTACCAACACCGAAGGCGCCTGGATCAATGGATCCGAAATAAGAGTAAAGTAATTGGTGAAGACATAGGATGTCTAATAAGTGTGATGATATATTGGTGAAGACACAGGGTGTCTCGTAAACTATTGAACTATTGAGTTATTTGCTTAAGCTGGATACACACGTTACCTGAATACACTGAACGCTTTTAAAGGTCCATAAACTGAACAATAATACTGTCAGGAATAAATAATGGTGTGAAACATTAATAATCAAAAATAGAGTTTTGAAAACTAACAAATCTTATAATTCCCCCTGAACCTAAATAAAATTTATAAACATTAAAAATAAACTATATTTCTGGACCAAATGTTAACACTTAGATATTGTTAAGCTATTGTAGATACATTTTGATACATTTTCACATGATTACTCGACCACTAATTGGTGATGTGATAACTGAAGCACACACATCAGATTAGTAGCAATATGAGTCGATTTAATTGTTTAATTACTATCGCATTTGCAGGCTTTCCTATATTTTCTATTTTCTTAACACTTTGACACTATGACCGTTTGTTACAAACAGTAACAAATCGAGTACGTAGGCAGTGCCAATTGCACAACCATAGGAGTGCTGAATTATTGTATCCATTTGTGTTGTATTAGCATATTTTTTTTATTCAGCAACAATGTGCACATAGCTTGATTTTATTAGTAATAAACGCATCTCGTTTATTAATTAATGATATTTAGGACTAGCTAAAACTTAACTCTAAAGATAAATGTTACAGATGGCACCTTCATAGCATAGGACAAATTTTCCCCTTGCTACTAAATGTAAATACTCTAGTATTTGTAAACAAGTAAATGTCTTGCTTTGCTGTAGATTCTTTTGATGTTTGATCCACCCGTACGTTATTTCGATGTAATTGCTTAGGGCCGATCTTACGTGCCATTCTCTTAGCTTATTCATTTTGTCGAATTTTGTATTAGGACCATGAGAGCAATTTAGATCTTGTTTAGGATTTCTTTCAGGGCAGAATAGTATCGGACTAGCCGTTTGCAACTCTCATGCTAGGCTAGGGATCTATTCTGAATAAAATTTATTTGTGATTTTAACCTAAGACTGACCTCTCTTTTCTTGTTTAGTTTTGTTATCGATGCATTCCTCTGAGCTGGTTAAAGATCGAACCTCACTAATTCCCGACACCCCCGAGATCAGGCTTTCGTGCTACACCAGCCTATGAATGTATCGTTCCCCCATACTTGTGTGTTAACTGGAAGAGGGTCTCGGAAGGGTCATTTGAAACCGGTGGCTCCCAGAAACCTTCGGCCAGCGGGCACATATAGTACGTTGGCGCCGAACGTGGTTGCATCGAAACTTGTGTTCGATCTCCATGATTCGTTTGTTTGTGAGGATTTTATCTTGTTAGCAAATCCAACAGATTAGTAACGAATCGAGATTTCGGACTAGTGTTTTGGAAGGCTACATGGCATTCTTATTCCAGAATTAAGACCATGAGGCTAGGTAACATTTATTAATGATAATAAGTTGAGGATTTGATTTGCAGTTATCCTAGTCTTGAGTAAATGTAAGTTTGGTTGTTGTCTTGATGTCATTTAATTTTACCAGAGGTTCAGCTGTTAACATCGAATAAATTTATGAAGGAATGGATTTTCTACTGTTTACCAACTCAAATCATTGTTAAGGCATATGAAGTTGTTAGTTCCCCGTATTTCTCCTATTGAAGATATTATGTCTGCGCAAGAGACAGCCGAGTTGTTGGCAAACTTGCCTGCTCTATTGCATAATCTGCAAGTGTCGATGGACAATTTGACACGAAATAATAATGACTTAAGCGCTGAGATGGCTATAAATAATGAAAACTTAAGGGCAGATATTAATAATGTTACTGAAAACATAAACACTGTCAGGGAAGATGTAAACAATGTTAGGGCCGATGTGACACAAAACAGTGACAATTTAAGGGCTGAGATCTTGCAAAACAATGACAATTTAGGGGCAGATGTAAACACTGTTAGGGCAGACATGAATGAGAACAGTAACAATGCTACAGCTACTCTGTTCCAAACTAGTAACAACATTACTACCAATATTAGAGCTGATATGGCACTGGTAAACAATAACATTAGGGCAGATATGGCACAGAATGTAGTTGAAGTGCGAGAGGACATTGCCAATGTTAAAGCCGAAATTACTGTCACAATCAATAAGGTTAGTGATAATTTGCGTGCAGAGATGGAAACTTATCGCACGGAATATCACGCACACTTAGAGGGAATAAAACAGGAGATACGCACAAATAGATCTGAGATAAATCAAAAACTCAAAGACGTTCATACGGAGATGAATGATAATATCGAATCATTCAGGAGTGAAGTCGCTAATGCAAAAGAAATCGTTAGTACTAGAATTAACTCCGTGGAACAGCGTATGGAAGAAGATAACACGTGCGTTGGTGTGTTAAAAGCTGATGTGGCTATAGTTAACTCTCGATTAAAACTAACTAGAGGCATAGCATTTGCCGTACACATGAATATCAAACGTGTAGCAAGCAAAGTAGAGAAGGTGGAGGCTGAAGTCAGCAAAATAAAACAGGACTTAACTACAGACATTGAAGCGATTCGAGAGGAAACTCGTGAGAACAATCACAGATCCAACCAATATTTAGCAAAAACATTAGATGCTTACCTTGAGGAACAGGATGGGAAACAGAAAGAATTCGATAATCGCATTGAAGGAAGATTCGAGCAGATAGAATCACAGATGAATGCTATAATTAATAAGCAACCTGAGAAAGTGTTAGAATACGCCGAAATGGATGAACGCATTAATCGTCTATTAAAACCTAATAGAGAGGGTGTACCATCTACAAACACTGCGACTAACATGGCGAAACCGAATATTCCTATGGAAAAACAAGGTTATAATCCTTAGGACAACATCACAATTTGTGACACCGAATGCTAACATAACGCCGAATTATGAGCTGACACCTATCTTTAATGTCACGCCGAACTATGGTCAAACTCAGTACTCGAATATTTTGTATTTGAGAAGCCATGAAGATCGACCGGCAAAATTAAATAATTCCAATTCCTTTACACCGGTAGATTTTCTGAGAAACTTGGAGTCATACATGAGAGAAACTATGGTAACACCAGACAGGGAGTTACGGACTGTCGAAAAATACCCAGAGAACAGCCCGTTAACCTGGTTCAAGGCATTCAGATACTCATTCCACAATTATCAGGAATTTCAAGTAGCATTCCTTAAGACTTATTGGTCTTTGGAACGTCAGCAAAATATAAGGGGGAAAATGTACAATAAGAGGTACGCTAGTACTCAAACAACTAAGTATGCTACCTACTTCGCAAGTCAGCTTTCGAAATTGCAATGTATGGAACCCCCTTTATCCGAATTAGAATTTGTCCAAACCATTAGAAGACAATACCCTATGGAAGTACAAAGGTTACTCATAGCGTCAGATGCAAATTCATTTATGAAATGTGACGAAGTTCTTGAAAACTGGATAGCAGTCACGAACAATTTGCACCTACACCTAAACACAGGAGCACACATGATGTAAATGTAACTTCAGTGGACAGAACCAGTCAGATTGTACAAACTACAGAAAATCTTCGAACAAACAATCGTCAAAATCACGAGGGACCAGAAAGAAGGAGAGATTTCCGTGATTATCGTAAAGATAATACACCTTATGCAAGGAATCGTCGATTTGACACAATCAACAAGAATTACCAGAAGGGATATCAAAATAGAACCTACAATTACAACAACAATCGTAGTAATTACAATAACAATAACAACGCTAATTTCAACCGTGGTTATAGAGGACAGCCACGTGATCGTGAGAATCGAAATAACCGATACACTGATAATCCCAGAAGAGATTACAGACACAGTGGCGGTTACCGAAGAGAAAATGATTCAAAAAGATGGTATATTGGCTTTCACGGCCGGTGAATTAAAACTCAGCAATTCTTCTAGGTTTGTGCCGTGTCTTGTGTGGGGTTTCGCCTAGGACACCAAGCTAGGCTCATCGGCGGGCTCTTGGTGTCCCCGCCCGGACCCCCACAGGAGTGACGAACTGCGCGCCACCTCCCTTTATATAAGGTGCTACTGCACCACTTGACTACGAGAACTAAAAGTTCAAGCAGCCTTAACCTCCCTATGAAGGCTTCCAAAAAGATGGTATATTGGCTTTCACGGCCGGTGAATTAAAACTCAGCAATTCTTCTAGGTTTGTGCCATGTCTTGTGTGGGGTTTCGCCTAGGACACCAAGCTAGGCTCATCGGCGGGCTCTTGGTGTCCCCGCCCGGACCCCCACAGGAGTGACGAACTGCGCGCCACCTCCCTTTATATAAGGTGCTACTGCACCACTTGACTACGAGAACTAAAAGTTCAAGCAGCCTTAACCTCCCTATGAAGGCTTCCAAAAAGATGGTATATTGGCTTTCACGGCCGGTGAATTAAAACTCAGCAATTCTTCTAGGTTTGTGCCGTGTCTTGTGTGGGGTTTCGCCTAGGACACCAAGCTAGGCTCATCGGCGGGCTCTTGGTGTCCCCGCCCGGACCCCCACAGGAGTGACGAACTGCGCGCCACCTCCCTTTATATAAGGTGCTACTGCACCACTTGACTACGAGAACTAAAAGTTCAAGCAGCCTTAACCTCCCTATGAAGGCTTCCAAAAAGATGGTATATTGGCTTTCACGGCCGGTGAATTAAAACTCAGCAATTCTTCTAGGTTTGTGCCATGTCTTGTGTGGGGTTTCGCCTAGGACACCAAGCTAGGCTCATCGGCGGGCTCTTGGTGTCCCCGCCCGGACCCCCACAGGAGTGACGAACTGCGCGCCACCTCCCTTTATATAAGGTGCTACTGCACCACTTGACTACGAGAACTAAAAGTTCAAGCAGCCTTAACCTCCCTATGAAGGCTTCCAAAAAGATGGTATATTGGCTTTCACGGCCGGTGAATTAAAACTCAGCAATTCTTCTAGGTTTGTGCCGTGTCTTGTGTGGGGTTTCGCCTAGGACACCAAGCTAGGCTCATCGGCGGGCTCTTGGTGTCCCCGCCCGGACCCCCACAGGAGTGACGAACTGCGCGCCACCTCCCTTTATATAAGGTGCTACTGCACCACTTGACTACGAGAACTAAAAGTTCAAGCAGCCTTAACCTCCCTATGAAGGCTTCCAAAAAGATGGTATATTGGCTTTCACGGCCGGTGAATTAAAACTCAGCAATTCTTCTAGTTTTGTGCCGTGTCTTGTGTGGGGTTTCGCCTAGGACACCAAGCTAGGCGGCCGTGAAAGCCAATATACCATCTTTTTGGAAGCCTTCATAGGGAGGTTAAGGCTGCTTGAACTTTTAGTTCTCGTAGTCAAGTGGTGCAGTAGCACCTTATATAAAGGGAGGTGGCGCGCAGTTCGTCACTCCTGTGGGGGTCCGGGTGGGGACACCAAGAGCCCGCCGATGAGCCTAGCTTGGTGTCCTAGGCGAAACCCCACACAAGACACGGCACAAACCTAGAAGAATTGCTGAGTTTTAATTCACCGGCCGTGAAAGCCAATATACCATCTTTTTGGAAGCCTTCATAGGGAGGTTAAGGCTGCTTGAACTTTTAGTTCTCGTAGTCAAGTGGTGCAGTAGCACCTTATATAAAGGGAGGTGGCGCGCAGTTCGTCACTCCTGTGGGGGTCCGGGCGGGGACACCAAGAGCCCGCCGATGAGCCTAGCTTGGTGTCCTAGGCGAAACCCCACACAAGACACGGCACAAACCTAGAAGAATTGCTGAGTTTTAATTCACCGGCCGTGAAAGCCAATATACCATCTTTTTGGAAGCCTTCATAGGGAGGTTAAGGCTGCTTGAACTTTTAGTTCTCGTAGTCAAGTGGTGCAGTAGCACCTTATATAAAGGGAGGTGGCGCGCAGTTCGTCACTCCTGTGGGGGTCCGGGCGGGGACACCAAGAGCCCGCCGATGAGCCTAGCTTGGTGTCCTAGGCGAAACCCCACACAAGACACGGCACAAACCTAGAAGAATTGCTGAGAAAATGATTCTAATTTCCAATACGATAATGATTGGCGAGGTAAGGCTAATGAAAGTCGACGATACATTCAGGAACGGAGAAGAAGAAATGCAGAAGACGAAGAATCAGACAGAAGAGGAGATGGAAATGACAAATGTCGTGAGAATAACAGGAAAGTTACGACAGCTGATGTTCACAACATTGAGATTGAACCAGCAGATGAAGACAATCGCATGAGTGATGAAGAATATCACAGGATCACTGACAGAATGGATCGTGCACGATGTCAAACCAAGGATTAGTAATTGGCTGAAATAAAAATTGGCTTTCACAATTATTATTTACTTGACGTGGAGATGTATGCGCCCGTTGACGCATGTTTGCTCAGACAACAGAGACTAAAACTTATGCTGAAATGTAACTGAACATACCCTGCGAGCGGCGGGAAGAAGCTGAAGCAATATCGCTTATGATTATATTTTTACTTATTTTTCACATTCCAAAAATCAACAATAATTATAACCAAGTAATACTGCATATTTGAAATACAGCATACTTCGTGAATCGAAGAAACTATCAATTTACGCGGCCAACTCATGTACTGAGAGCACGCCATATTTGGTAACACCAGTTCCTATTCGTCTGTGGAAGAGACAACATGTGCATGTTGGAGCACAAGTGAAAGGAAACCATGTGGCAGGAAAAATCTGCGAATAACTTTCATATGGATAGCCATCATGGCATTGTGGCATAATTGAAGGATTGAAGACATTCACCACTACGAAAACTGTGAAGTATTTTTATTATTATCCGAGGTGAAATGATGGACTTGTGTGAAGAAAACGTTTCGACCGCATGGTCTCATTCTCACGCACACACACACATGTTTCAGTGTTCTATAAACTGTGTATTTAACTAACTTTATAACTGTACAAAACCTACAAGTACAATCTCTATTTGTCGGATGGGCAGTGATTTTGATTTATTTTTTATTAATATTTTCTTGTGTAAATATCAGTGCAAGTCACGAGTGAGTGTCGCACAAGCGACGGAGGCTAGAGCCAGTGGCGGAGTGAAAATGGGCAATTTTTTTACCGCATATTAGCTGCAGTGCGCGACAGTTTTATTTAATTATGTGCAACATTTTTACCAACGCTAACATTACAATAATGATAAACCAGCAGATCTTCAGATACATCTCCAACCACGCGATGGCATGTGATTGTTAAATCATGCGAGGGGAATTGGCGACGGAGGATGTCCAGACACAATGAAATGGTAACCTAAAGCCATACACGAGACCGCATACAACATCTCATGGCGGGACTCGAACCAAGTGACGCTGAATCTGTAAGTCAGATCAAATATTTATAGCGTATTGTAAGAGTGGAAAACAGTAGACCTAGTTTATTTTGGTTTTATTTATTTAGTGCACAATGCAGGTGGCTAATTATAAGACGCGTGTGGAAAATATAAAGTTTATTAATCATTTATAGAAGCCAGGAAGGCTGGATTTTCAATGCTCATTCGTATCATTTAAAAACAAGTATTATCAACTTTTATTTCTGTCAGGCTGATGACAAATAAACTAGTTTGACAATGTTAAATCAAGTCCAAGGTTACGAGCCAAGTTCACTACACAGCACACTCGATTCTAGGCAGTGGATTAATATTTTGTTTTAGAAGGCTGTGAGATTTTTGACATTATTACGAGTGGAATGCAGAGTTCCGTTATTCACATTTATTGGCCAGATCAATACTTGAAAACAGGTTTATTTTCTTTAAAAGTAGCCACACAGGCAATGAATGCAATTGTATTTTGTAACCAAATGAACGCAGGTTCGACTTATTCAGGGAAGAGGCAATTTTATAAACGCACACACACAGTTAGCTTGTATCAGAAACCTTCATGTTTATTTAAAGCGTTGTCAGGATGTGTTTTCTGTACACATAATCTTTATTACCAGCAATTCAAACGTGTATCAATTAGGATTCCACACTTTTGTAAATTAACGATATAAGAATATTATATGAGTCGTTACTGTGGATGAATACCTCCGACATTGTTATTGTGGTTATATCGGTGGTAATGAACTGTCTAAAGTCGTACCAAAACCGAAGGCGCCTGGACATGGATCCGAAATAAGAGTAAAGTAATTGGTGAAGACATAGGATGTCTAATAAGTGTGATGATATATTGGTGAAGACACAGGGTGTCTCGTAAACTATTGAACTATTGAGTTATTTGCTTAAGCTGGATACACACGTTACCTGAATACACTGAACGCTTTTAAAGGTCCATAAACTGAACAATAATACTGTCAGGAATAAATAATGGTGTGAAACTTTAATAATCAAAAATAGGGTTTTGAAAACTAACAAAAATTGCACTTCTCAAGTCCTACACCTTACTCAGTTCATAGAAGATGGTTTTGAAAGGAAAAAGTTCACAGGTATAGCTTTTGTTGATCTCTCTGCTGCATATGACACCGTAAACCACAGAATACTGTTACATAAACTCTATAACCTAACGAACAACTATGGATTCACTAACATGATAGCTACACTTCTTCAGGATCACCGGTTCTTCGTTGACTTCCAAGGACATCGCAGCCGTTGGAGAACTCAGAAGAATGGATTGCCCCAGGGAAGTGTATTGTCTCCTATTTTATTTAATGTGTACACCAATGATCAACCACAGCCTCAAGGGTGTAAAAGCTTCATTTACGCTGACGATCTTGCTCTTTCTGCCCAATCAGAACAGTTTGAAGTTGTAGAGCATACACTCACTCGTGCTCTCAAACAGCTGGGTACTTACTATGAAAGGAACCAACTCATGCCCAATCCTAATAAGACTCAAGTATGTGCCTTCCACCTGAAACATAAACAATCTAGTCGGAAACTTAAGTATTCTGGAATGGTATGTTATTGGATCATTGTTTCCATCCCAAATATCTGGGTGTCACCTTGGACCGTACACTCACATTCAAGGAGCAGTGTTTTAAGCTAAAACAGAAGATCTCTTCGAGGAACAGCCTCCTCCGTAGACTGGCAGGGACTAACTGGGGCACCCATTCCCAAACGTTAAGGACAACAGCAATGGCCTTATGCTATTCAGCAGTAGAATATGCCAGTCCTGTGTGGTACAAGTCAGCTCATGCAAAGCAGGTGGATGTAGCCTTAAATGAGAGCTGCAGGATTATTACACGTTGCTTGAGGCCAACTATCATCAGTAAAGTGCACTATCTTGCAGGGATTGCTCCACCTGACATCAGAAGGGAAGTGGCTGCAAACAACGAAAGAAGTAAATCATCTGTTATGACCTCACACCCACTCTTCGGATATCAACCTGCTGAGAGGGGATTAAAATCTAGAAAGAGCTTCCTAACAACTACTCAACCATTACAAGGAACAGCAGCAACTGCTCGAGTGGCCGTGTGGAAGGAGAGGACCAGCAGTCTGTCTGAATGGATGGAACCAAAGGAATCTCTACCTCCTGGTCACACAGAGAACTGGCTAGTCTGGAAGTCCCTGAACAGACTGAGGGTGGAAGTTGCAAGATCCAGGGACAATTTATATAAGTGGCATTTCCCGACCAAGACAGTCCTGTGTGATTGTGGCGCAACCCAGACAACACAACACCTCTTCTCCTGTCCATTGTGCCCGTACAGCTGCACAATGAATGACTTGACTGAAGCTAATTCAAGTGCTATCGAAGTGGCTAAGTTCTGGGCAGAAACTGTTTGAAGTTGTCTGTTCAACACATACTTTGTACTTCTGACACGAATAAATAAATAAATATCCTTATTAAATCATCAAAGTGGAAACAATGTAAAATAACACTCTCACCCGCGCGAACCATTACTCCCTTCTCTTCCTGATCGATTTACACTCATCCCTAACATATTTTAATACACCCACAATAATCAAATAAACTATCGCAACTCATTTTAATTTACGTCCCTAATTTTTAATAAATTATCGCAAAAACATTCGATTTACGTAGTCTACATCTGCCAAATTTCCGTGATTCCATGACCCACTCAAATGAAAATCCACATCCTGCTTCCAGTCTCCGACCGGGTCAGGAATGGAATGAATGAAGCCCCGGTCTAGCGGCGAGGATATGAACCGTGCCGGCTGCCGAAGCCTGTCACACTCCTCTGGGGCAATGATTAAATGAATGACAGATGAAATGAAATGATAGTGGAGAGTGTTGCTGGAATGAAATTTTGACAGGGAAAACCGGAGTACCCGGAGAAAAACCTGTCTGCCTCCGTTTTGTCAAGCACAGATCTCACATGGAGTGACCGGGATTTGAACCACGGACTCAGCGGTGAGAGGCCGGCGTGCTGCCGCCTAAGCCACGGAGGCTCTACTCACTCAAATCTACTTTCTAATTAGCATTAAGTGTTATGTACATTGCTTCTCATACTGGTTGTACTTCCGTCGACGTCTTTCCTTCAAACAACGGTCCCATATTTCCATACGGTCCATCCTCCTCCGTCCACGATCCAGCTCAAGGTCCTCGGGTCTCCCTCACTTGATGTTGGCCTCCATCGTCCTCGTACACGTTACGTCCTCATAACAGCTTCCACATTTCTATATCTAGCCGGTCATCTCTTCGCTAAGAAAGTTCATGTCGCGAAACTTGCTCTGGTTTGTACTGATAGCCTTTATGTTCTTCCAATAGCCTACATCGCTGCAATGTTCTTGTTGAATATGCCTCGTAATATCAACTTATGGCTGTGATAATAACTCTATAACAACGCAGGTATTATCTTACGCATTTATACTCGCGTGTAATCGATCTTGAATTTCGTTCCATATATGGACTGACCTAGTCTAACATATGATGAAAATATAGCTTTTATGTTCGACGATGTCGAAATGTAAACATTATGTGTCGGAAAACTGTATCATAATGAGGCTCATTATAACACTATTATTCATTATGAAACAGTTTCTCCCACCAATCAGAACTCAATAAACAGTTGTGTGGCCAATTAGATAAGGATACCTTCACGCATGCGCTCAAAATCCAACATATTTCTGTGTTGGCAAGCAAAGTGAATGGTGTCTACTTCCGGAGTGCCTTGACCACGCATGCGCTCTGTTCAGTCACCAAAGCCTTGTTCACTAACTGAATTAACTGAATCCCACAGATATTTATGAATATTTATGTTAAAACATATAATCAAGTTATAATTATCGTCGAACATAAACAGTCGTATGCAACTCGCCTATAATGGCTCGTTGCATAATGTACTATTATTCCACTCATATAACCACATTCTATTATGCATTTAATATTTGACTACTCAACCACAGCTTGACAATAATGCCGCTTACTTAAATGTCATTTGTCGTCTTTGCCCTACCCCATGTGATATTCAACCTTGAACGTGAAGCTTCATAAACTGCTCAATGACAAATGAAAGTCGGTGAAACATTTGCCACTGTGCTCGTCAAACCAGTGCCTGCTAAATGCACTGCCTACTGTATTGCCATAATATTCTCGCGCTACAGAGCACACACTGCCTTGTTTCCAATACACACATTTTCAATTGTACATCCAGCCGGCAGTGCGTCTTCACTTCCGTCCGATCCACTTACGTTCGATCCACTTCCGCCCGATTCACTTACGTCCCATTTTTCTGGCAGCGCGTCTTTACTTCGGTCCGATCCACTTCCGTCCGATCCACTTCCACCCGATTCACTTCCGTCCCCAATTTTCAAAATCACTCCCACAAAACTATCCAGCAACCGAGCGGAAAGATGTTACACATAAAAAATGCACGTCGCTTCGTTCATATGGTCTGTGCGTAAATTATATCGCGCTCGGCTCATGCAGTCCCGTACCTCGTAAAAGCTTGCGATACCACGTGTCTTTGTTTACAGTTCGCTGTACAAATGACAAGTATTTCACACCGTAATACATTATAATCTGTGTTAAAATATCACCTTGCTACATTTGGCTTTAATGTTCGTTACTGCAGAACTGATCATGTAAGAAATAATACTGCGACTTCCAGCTATGTTCCGCACTGAACAATGCTATCGGAATACCGCAAAGTTCCAATTTGTCACGGCACGACTGCCTAATGCCACTTACTTGCGATACACTGCGTTAAATACATGTACATACTGTACGTCTCTACGCGCTGTGCCAAAGTGATACTTCCACAAGTATGATACTTGAGTGACATCACCTCCTGTCTCTTCATTTCCAAGTTGACTTTGCCTGGGTTAATCAGAGCCCTCTTCATCTCCTGCTGCTCTGGAAGTATGTCTCGCGTCAAAAGGTTGACTGCTTTCATAATCTGGACAAGTTCATGACAATATTGGCTCACTGTTGCTATTTACTTCTCATTAGATTATTGAAAGTAAACCCCAATATATAACAAGTAGTTCCGTGAAGAACTATACAGCCTATTTTCATATATCCTACTCATGTTAATTGCCTTTACCAACATACAAAATTTCAGTTTGATTTTGTGACAGCTTCGTAGATACTAAGAACCGTCTAAATATTTCAGATGGTAGCCAGGTTGGATTTATATGTATGTAGCCTACTATTACATGAAGATTATTGTGTACGTGTGGTATTCAGACTTCAATCGCATGATTAGGACACAAGAAGTAAAAACGAGATTTTAAAATTTCGCACAGCTGCCATCTTGTGGTTATAAAAACAATTGAAATAAATTAGATGCCGCTGGATTAACATTTGTATAAGCATTTAACGTGCAAAGTTTCACTGCACTCGGATGGTTAAATCTCGAGAAACGTCCATTCTTCCATGGCATGACATTTTAAATCTGAAAGACATTGATGCTAAAATAAATAAATTTAATTCGTTAATACATAGTCTATACAACAAACATGCACCCAAAAGACAGATAAGAATATCACGCAAACCTAATCCATGGTTAACCTCTGATGTTAAACATATTATGTCTCAACGTGATACACTCTACCGACATTACAAACGTACCCAAGACCCAAGTGACTATGAAAATTATAGAATAATGAGGAATAGAACTAAACAAATCATCCGTAATCTTAAGTTTAAATATGTTCGTGAATCAACAAGGAATCTAAATACGGCTAGTGTTTGGAGGCATCTCCGAGCCATGGGCATAGGCAAAACACGGGAACAGCTTCAGGTACCTGACATTCCACTTGACGATTTAAATGCGTATTTCACGGAAGAGAGAGTTCAGTCTAATCCGCTTAACATACCTCATGTAAATAATGACCGATCATTTGTCTCACAAAGTCGCCCATGCTTTGCTTTTCGTACTGTCAGCACTAATGAAGTTAAGAAAGTCTTGTATTCTATTAAATCGAAAGCTAGTGGTGTCGACGATATTCCTATAACTTTCATACATAATATCATTGGCGCTATTCTACCCATTCTCACCCATATTTTTAATCACTGTCTCAAAAACGGCACATTACCTGCAATTTGGAAGTACGCTAATGTAATCCCACTTCCCAAGAACCCAGGCTCTAAACTTCTATCCGATTACCGTCAAATTTCTATTCTCCCCGCTCTTTCCAAAGCGGTAGAACGGTTGGTACATACTCAAATACTGGAATACCTGCACGCTCACTCTCTTCTGGATCCACTTCAATCTGGCTTCAAGAAGGGCCATAGCACAGCAACTGCTTTACTAAAAGTGACTGATGATATCAGACAAGCAATGGACGAAAGACAAGTGACAATACTCACACTACTTGACTTCAGTAGGGCTTTTGACACGATACATATCCAGACATTGTTGAAGAAACTTGCATGCCTTTTCGGTAATGAGGCTTTAAAATTTTTCACCGCATATCTTACAGATCGCATGCAACGTGTAATAACACAAGATACTGCTTCACAGTGGCGACTCAGGAAGGCAGGAACCCCTCAGGGTTCCGTTCTTGGTCCTCTTTTGTTTGTCCTTTATATTAATGACATCTCCTCAGTAATAAAATATAATAGATATCATCTTTATGCGGATGACCTCCAAATTTACTGTCACGTTGGTATCAAAGATATAGCTAACGCGATACGAGATGTAAACACCGACCTGCAACAACTCATTGTGTATGCTAGCGATAACTCTCTCCTTCTCAACCCCAAAAAGACCCAAGTTATTATAAACGGCACGCAGGGATTATTGAATTCCATGTATAAAAACTACACTATCCCTCCTGTGACTTTAAATGCAACCGTAATTCCGTTTAGTAAAACAGTGAAAAACCTCGGTATGACTCTGACTGAAACTCTTGACTGGTCTGCACATGTAAATAATACTTGCAGGACGATGTACGCGACGCTACACCCACTCAAACGGCATAAGGACATTTTACCACAAGACGTGAGGATAAAACTTATTGAGACTTTGATACTACCAATACTTGACTATTGCGACGTGGTCCTTGTTGATGCAACTAGCGAACAAACTATAAAACTGCAACGAGCATTGAACTCTAGTCTTCGGTTTGCTTTCAACTTGAATTACGATTCTCACGTAACCCCTAGCTACAAAGCTCTTTCTTGGCTGAAACCTGAAGGGCGTCGAAATGTTCATATTTTGACGTCGGTATATCGAACCCTAGAGGAAAATCTCCCACTGTATATTTCTTCGAAATTTCATTTCCTGTCCTCATTTCATAATATTAATACTAGATCTGGCTCTTCCCTCGCTATTCCCGTTAACCACTCTTCCAAGTACAATAAATCCTTCGTTGTGACTGGGTCGCGACTTTGGAATACACTCCCAGCTGACGTAAGGAAATGCAAGACCTACACAAAATTTAAGACTGCTTGCAGAGATTTCCTTTTGAACACCGCTGACTGTTTCGTGTGACTGGTGATGGATGATAGACAGCATGATTGAGCCATTATGGTATATAAATAAAAATTAAAATACCCAGTTATTTACTAGATCTAACACTATCACTTATTATTATTAGTATTATTATTATTATTATTATTATTATTTCAGGTAACAATTTTATATGTTTCTTTGTTTGATGTGCATTGCTATCTTTATTTTTTATGTCCTGTATTATTCTAACTTAATTTCTAGTTTACGTATCTTATTCAATGGTAGTATTTGTGTATTTTATTATAACTATGTGGTTAAGTGTAAGAGAGGGCCACGAGCCCTAACTTCGCCACTGCAAAAGACATAAATAAATAAATAAATAAATAAATTTCAATCATTATAATTCGCGTCGCCGCCATGTTGAATGTGTGCTCACCAAGTTACTGAAAGTCATATAGGTGAACTTATGTTCATAGCCTCTATGAACATAACAAATTTCAGTTTGATTGCTGTAAAAGATTCGTAGATATTGAGAACCGTCAAAACATTTCGGATGCTCGCCATTTTCGACTGTTATATGTATAGGCCATAGAGTTATGTACCATTAAAGGAAAATTATTGCGTAGCTTCATTATTCAAACTTTCAATTTGATCGCTTGATTACGACACAAGAAATAAAAACTTAATTTTTAAATTTTGCACATCCGCCATCTTGAGGTTATGTAAAAAATGTAACTAAATTAGATGCCAGTGCATTACAATATGTATAATCATTTACAGTACCATATTTCATTGCGCTCAGATGGTTAAATCACGAGAAAAGTCTATAAAAATGTTTCAAATTCGCTTGGCCGCCATGTTCGTTTTGTACTTGACAGGTTTTTGAAAGTTACATATATAAACTTGTAGTAGTGCCTTTTATCACCAAACAAAATTTCACGGTGATATCTATAATAGTTTCGGAGATATAGAATGCCAGTGAAATATTTCACACAGCCGCCATTTTGAGGTCATGTAAACAATTGAACTAAATTAGGCACCAGTGCATTACAATGTGTATAAACATTTGCTGTACCATGTTTCATTACGTTTGGATAGTTAAATCGCGAGAAAAGTCTATTTAAAAGTCTCAAATTCGCTTGGCCGCCATGTTGGTTTTGTAGTTACCAGGTTTTTGAAAGTCTCATAGATGAACTTCTAATAGTTTTCTTTATCACTGGAAACAACTTCAGGGTGATATCGGTAATAGTTTCAGAGATACTGAATGCTGGTGAAATATTGCGCACAGCCGCCATGTTGGATTGGTGGGACACAATAACATTTGAAGGGCACGGTCGGCGTTGGCCAGAATGGTGCTATGATCTTACTGGGTTTCATTGAAATCGCTCCAGCCGTTTAGAATTTATTAGGGACACACACACACCATCACACACACACACGCACACACAGACACACGGACAAAAGGTGATCTCATAAGCCTATTTTTTTTCATAAAATGAAAATAGGCTAAAAATACTCCAAATAGTAAATTCGTGGTACTCAGTTCACTTACGTTTATCGAATATTCTAGCCGCTTATTCCCGCTCGTCACATCGTCTTCTCCTCTCACAACTTGGCTGCGTTGCCAGATCTCATAGCACTATGCAATATCGGTGACATTACAGAACGTAATATGCCAGATTAATTTTACATAGGGTTCAAATTTCAAATGAGATTTTTTAACAGTTGGTGGTAGTGAGGTCATTTTCAAATATGGTCGTGAAATGTCCTGGTATAGCTCTTTGCTCATACCAAAATTTGGTATTGATAGTTGTAGCCATTTATGAGTTGATAGAAAGAGGGACACACACACGGACAGAAGGACGGACACCCACACGCACACACAACTGCCCGGGCGAACTCATTAGTCTACTTTGTCATCATTTTTGCAAAACTACGCTAAAACTATTCTATTTTTCTCTATTTTTTGTACATATCAATTTTCGTGCGTTTTGAAAGTAAGTACTTCAGTAAATCTTGAATGCCTACATGCAAATTGTATCTCTAATGTTGGGGACTCACTTGCTTGCATGAGGGGCAGATGACCTCGTAGTTCCGCCCCTTAAACCAACAATAACGAAATAACTCACTTGTTTGCACTTACCGGGTGAATCAGAGGCCAAGGGAAAAGGATTTCCCCCCACACAGCCTTGCTGCTGATGCCATAGCTACCTCCTGACTGTCCGGTGATGGAATATATCCGTCCGCAACGCAGACACTGCCTGAGTGGATACCTTGCTGTTTAATTCTGCTCTATTATTTTCTCATTAAGTCACTATTATTATACTCTGTTTTGTTTCATTTTGTTCTCTGCTCATCGAAATTTATGTCGCAATGTTTTAACAAGAAGTTCCGTGACGAACTAAAGAGCCTACTTTTCATGCCAATGATTATTCTACAGTATATGAACCTATCTAGAATAATGACGAAATTAAGTTGGTAATATCGAAATGTCTAATTAGTTCGAAATATTCCTGGTATAATGTAGCCTAATAGAGCACTACAGTTGGCAGCCCTGGTGACTGAATATATTCTTAGTTCCATCCCTTAAGGTACAGAATAAAAAATTGGTTGAAGTCCAATTGACGTTACATGCAGTTAGACATTGGATTTACCAGCACGCATAAAAGCATGTTGACAACAATGTCATGTGTGTGCTGGTTAGAAATAATCGGAAATATTATGATATCTTGTTGAGCCAATTTTGGATTAAATCCGTTTGTTAGGATAGAAGTTACATGTGTTTTAAAATTGGACATATCAGCAAGCATAGAAACATGTTGGCAGCACTGACTTATATTAATTACTCCAAATTAATCTAGAATGTCAGGTGCTATACGTGGGCAAAGTAGAGGGCTGTTGGCTTGCATAATTTCTGATATATTGATATTAGGCTAAAACATATAGACAGCATTTATTAACAGTTAGCAGCCCTGATTGCTCTTAAGAATACTTATAGTCATATCTGTTATGTTACACATACCACATACGAAATTTGGTTGAAATCCAACTGATAGTGTGGAAGTCACATGTACAGTATTTAAAAATTGGTCCTATCAGCAGGCTTAGAATCATGTTGGTAGAACTGAAGTATATAAGTTACTCCAAATTCATCTAAAATGTCAGGTACTATACGTGTGCATAGTTTAAAGCCGCCGGCTTGCATACTTTCAGATATATTGGTATTTGGATGAAGAAAATAGAGAGGGCAATTATTACAGTTGGCAGCCCTGGTAGCTCTTAAGAATACACTCAGTTATATCTGTTTATGTACACATATTACATACTAAATTTGGTTGAAATCCAATTAATACTGTAGAAGTTATATGCTTTTAAAGATTGGACATATCAGAAGGCTTAAGATAATTTTGGCAACACTGTCATGTATGACCTCCTGGAAGTTTAAGCGAAATAGAATTATCTACATGTGTGCCAATTTTCTAATAGCTCCCATACATACCTTCCATGTTATCCAACATGGAGCTCAAATTTCTATTGCGTTTTTTCAGCAGTTGGTAGCACTGACATCATTTTCAAATATGGGCTTGAGATATTCCGGTATACATCTTCACTCACACTAAATTTGGTTACGATTTCTGCAGCCGTTTAGGAGTTGATAGGGGGGGGACGACACACACAGACAGACAGACAGAAGGACAGACAGAGAGACACACATTTTCCCGGATCGATCACATAAGTCTACTTTTTCCTCATTTTTGCAAAATGTGTAAAGTAGGCTAAAAATGCAGACTACGAGACGCTACGGTCTTGGCTGTCCCATTCAAGTCGATTTTCGGCAGAATGTCTTGAAACACTCTGTATATAGAGGAAAGGGATAATAACAAGTATGGATGCATGGTTAATTATGGAACAATACAGGAAAATAAATGACACGTACTTTGCGGCATCTGGCGTGTCTCACGTGGCCTACATTTTGCATATGTTTTACAATTCTCAAATGCAACACGGCGACAGAGAGTTGTTACTATGCATAGCAAATACGCTTTTATTGCCGGAGCTATTGCTTTACGAATGCGTTAGATCATTAGCAAGTGTGTGTGACACATTAGCATGTTCAATTGACGAAGAATAAGAGAAGATAAAAAGAGGTTTACAACTAATTGTACTCTAATGTATTCATCTCAGTTCATTACCATTGAAATATAAGCATTTCGAGCTGCCTATTATCCAACAATAAAATTCTCAACATCAAATTCTATATTTCCCCTTAGTCGCAAATGAAATAAAGAATAATATAAATGAACGTAATTGATAGACACAGATCATATAAATTTAAAATAAAAATGAGCATGAAAAAATAAACAAAATGAAACACAGGAAACCATTAATGCAGCTAATTCTTACAAAGTCAAAAGTAAACAGAATCGAACAAAATTAATTCGAGATATAAATAGAATCGATAAATTAAGCAAAGCATATTTCACAGTCAACAAGTAGTTCCGTGAAGAATTATACAGCCAATTTTCATATATCCTACTTTTGTTAATTGCCACTATCAACATACCGGTACAACATTTCAGTTTGATTGCTGTAATAGATTCGTAGATATTGAGAACCGAATAAATATTTCGGATGGTCGCCATGTTGTATTTTATATATGTAGGTCCTAGAGTTATGTACTGTTACATGAAGATTATTGTGTACTTGCAGCATTCAAACTTCAATCGCATGATTAGGACACAAGAAGTAACAAGGAGATTTTACAATTTCGCACAGCTGCCATCTTGTGGTTATGGAAACAATTGAAATAAAGTAGATGCCAGTGGATTAACATTCGCATCAGGATTTACTGTAGCCTACCAAGTTTCACTGCACTCGGATGGTTAAATTGCGAAAAAAGTCCGTGTGATAATTTATACTTCGCGTCGCCGCTATGTTGGATTTGTGATCACCTGGTTTTTTAAATTGCTATAGGTGAACTTAAGTTCATAGCCCCTATGAACATAAAAAATTCAGTTTGATTGTAATAATAGATTCGTAGATATTCAGAGCCGTCTAAATATTTTGGATGGTCACCATGTTGGATTCTTAAATGTATAGGGCATAGAGTCATGTATCATTAAAGGAAAATTATTGCGTAGGTTCATTATTCAAACTTTCACTTCGATCGCATGACTACGACACAAGAAATATAAACTTAATTTTAAAATTCGCACAACCGCCATCTTGTGGTTTTGTAAACAATTCAACGAATTTAGATGTCGATGCATTACAATGCGTATAAACATATACTGTACCAAGTTTTATTGCGTTTGGTTGGTTAAATCGCGAGAAACGTCTATTTAAATGTCGCTAATTCGCGTGGCTGCCATGTTGGTTTTGTAGTTACCAGTTTTTCAAAAGTCACTTAGGTGAACTTCTAGTAGTTTCCTTTATTACCGTAAAAAATTCCAGGGTGATATCGGGAATAGTTTCGGAGATATTGAATGCTGTTGAAATATTTCGCGCAGCCGCCATGTTGGATTGGTGAGACGTAACAAAATTTCAAGGGCACGGTCGGGGTCGTCCGGAATAGTGCTATGAACTTACCGAGTTTTATTGAAGTCGCTTCAGCCGTTTAGAAGTTATTAGGGGGCACCCACACACCTCTCTCTCTCACACACACTCACACACACACGCACACACACACGAAAAAAAGGGTGATCTCATAAGCCTATTTTTTCAAAATTGAAAATAGGCTTAAAATAGCACAAAAACTAACCAAAAGCGAAAAGAATAAAACACATACACTATAAAATAGAAACAAAAAAAATAATTCCTCACTGCTCTTTAGTCCTGAAATACTTGGGCTCGCTGTGTTGCCCACTGGTCGTTGTCACGGCAACATTTCGGAGTACGTGGACAAACATAAGATAATTCTACTACAGAAGGAAAAAATCCTTTAAAGTATCATGTAAGTGAATTCCCAGCCTCTAATTATTTTGTAGCGGAAAAGGCATACATGCGAGAATTACGATAACGGAATAACGGAAATACTGATATTTATTTACAGTATATCTCCCACGTTCTACGGCCTACCTAAAATACACAAGCCCGATGTGCCTCTGAGGCCTATAGTTAGCGCCATAGCGTCTCCAATTCACGCTCTGGCTAAATATTTGAACCAGGTACTGCAACCATTATTCCCTCCGCCAGCCTCCCACGTGAAAAACTCGCAGCACTTTACTGATATCATAGCGAGTATAAGCCTGAGTGACGGTGATCTACGGGCAAGCTTCGATGTGGAGTCCCCATTTACCAGGGTGCCTGTACCTGACGCCATACAGTTAATCAGAGAAAAACTTACAGCCACAGGAGGTCCAACGGACTTAGTGGAGTTAGCTGAACACTGCGTTAACTCCACAGTTTTCGTATTCAATGGGCAGATGTTTCAGCAAACGGAGGGAGCAGCCATTGGTTCCCCCCTCTCTCCACTACTGGCTAACGTGTTTATGGCTAACTTCGAAGAAGAAGCGATCAAGGAGAGCCCATTGATGCCTAAGTGTTGGTTCAGATACGTAGACGACGTCTTTAGCCTACTTTCAATTTTTGCAAAAAAGGAAAGTAGACTTATGAGATCACTACAGGGCAAAAAAATGTGTGTCTGTCTGTGTGTGTGTGCATGTGTGTGTGTGAGTCTGTGTGTGTGTGTGTGTGTGAGTGTGTGTACTCTGAATGTCTGCCCCCCCCCTATCAATTCGAACACGGTGAGCGCAAATTGAACGAAATTTGGTACAAAGGTAGCACTAGCAAAGGACACCTCAGTGTCATGCTTTATATCGCCGCCATCTTGACGGAAACGTAATGGCGGCCACACAAATGTTCAAAGCTTAAATCAAATTACGACTAACCTAATCATCCGATTTCTACCAAATTTTGCAATAACATACCTTTATGGGGGCAACATCCTTTGACCAAACTAATAGGTCATCAGCTTAATAGTTTGCGGATGGCGGCCATCTTTGTGTGAAAATCAATTGCCCCTATTAATTCGAACACGGAGAAACCGCATGGAACGAAATTTGGTACAGAGGTAGTACTAGCAAAGGGCACCCCAGTGTCATGTTTTATATCGCCGCCATCTTGACGGAAACGTAATGGCAGCCACACAAATGTTCAAAGCTTAAATCAAATTACGACTAACCTAATCATCCGATCTCTACCAAATTTTGCAAAAACATACCTTTATGGAGGGAGCATCCTTTGACAAATCTAATAGGTCATTAGCCTAATAGTTTGCGGATGGCGGCCATCTTTGTGTCAAAATCGATTACCCCTATTAATTCGAACACGGTGAAACCGAATGGAATGAAATTTGG
This sequence comes from Meconema thalassinum, assembly GCA_946902985.2. Lineage (NCBI taxonomy): Eukaryota > Metazoa > Arthropoda > Insecta > Orthoptera > Tettigoniidae > Meconema > Meconema thalassinum. The sequence continues at coordinate 687,081,542 of OX336391.1, read as the reverse complement.
TACAGAGGTAGCACTAGCAAAGGGCACCCCAGTGTCATGTTTTATATCGCCGCCATCTTGACGGAAACGTAATGGCGGCCACCCAAATGTTCAAAGCTTAAATCAAATTACGACTAACCTAATCATCCGATCTCTACCAAATTTTACAACAACATACCTTTATAGAGGGAGCATCCTTTGACAAATCTAATAGGTCATTAGCCTAATAGTTTGCGGATGGCGGCCATCTTTGTGTCAAAATCGATTACCCCTATTAATTCGAACACGGTGAAACCGAATGGAATGAAATTTGGTACAGAGGTAGCACTAGCAAAGGGCACCTCAGTGGCATGTTTTATATCGCCGCCATCTTGACGGAAACGTAATGGCGGCCACCCAAATGTTCAACGCTTAAATCAAATTACGATTAACCTAATCATCAGATCTCTACCAAATTTTGCATCACCATACCATTATGGAGGGAGCATCCTTCGACCAAACTAATAGGTCATTAGCCTAAAATTTTGCGGATGGCGGCCATCTTTGTGTGAAAATCGATTCCCCCTATTAATTCGAACACGGTGAAACCGAATGGAACGAAATTTGGTACAGAGGTAGCACTACAAAAGGCCACCTCAGTGTCATGTTTTATATCACCACCATCTTGACGGAAACGTAATCGCGGCCACCCAAATGTTAAAGGCTAAAATGTAATTATGACCAACCTAATAATCTAGTCTCTTCCAAATTTTGCAACAACAAATCTTTATGTGGGAAGCATATTCTGACCAAACTGCTAGATCATCAGCCCAATAGTTTGCAGATGGTGGCCAAGTATGTGTGAAAATCGATTCCCCCTATCAATTCAAACATGGTGAAACCGAATTGAACGAAATTTGGTACAGAGGTAGCAATGGCAAAAGGCACCCCAGTGTCATGTTTTATATCGCCGCCATCTTGACGGAAACGGAATGACGGCCACCCAAATGTTAAAAGCTTAAATCAAATTTCGACCATCCTAATAATTTGATCTCTACCGGATTTTGCAACAACATGCCTTTTGGTGGAAAGCATCTTATGACTGACTACAAGGTCATCAGCCCAATAGTTTGCAAATAGCGGCCATGTATGTGTGCAAATCCATTCCCCATATCAATTCAAACACGGTGAAACCGAATTGAATGAATTTTTTTACAGAGGTAGCACTAGCAAAGGGCACCTCATATTCATGTTTAATATCCCTATAGCACGTTGTATTTCAACAAGCTACTACAACCAACATTCAATTATACTCCTTGAAAAGGACAAAGAGTTATAACAATACCCATGCATTTAGGAGAAAGTAGGCTATATGTTCTTTATTGAACATCTTGTTTTGATATGGGAACATGGACGCACCACACTTCAGGACTTTCTAGACTTCATGTGCTCCAGACATCAAAGCATCAACTTCACAATGGAAGTAGAAGAAAATAATCAGCTGGCCTTCTTAGACGTTCTGCTCTATAAACGAACAGATAACACACTCGGACACAGATCGGTACCTAAATGCTAACTCATGTCATCCTCCATCGCAGAAAGAAATGGTAGCTAGAACACTCCTCACCAGAGTCAACCACATTTGCGATAAGGATAGCGTGAATGAAGAAAAGAAACCTGTTTGGAACACGCTCCTAGCCAATGGCTACAGCAAAGGACAAATAAATAGGGCCACACGGAAGGTAGAACAAAGCCGGAGAACTGGCAAAAAGAACAAAGATAGGCCCCACCAAAAAGCCTTTCTGACGTACGTACAGGGGTTGACGGATAGAATCGCCAGGCTGCTCAAGAAACACGATGTTACTACTGTGATGCATCCTATAAACAAGCTGACGCAATTGGTGCGTAAATCAAACGAGATGAAGCTGCCAAACCAGGACGCAGGAGTTTACAAAGTGCCTTGCTCCTGTGGACAGGTTTACATAGGGCAAACAAAAAGACGCGTTTCCATTAGGATTTCAGAGCACATTCGGGACACGAAACAGATAAACTACAGATCTGCAATAGCTGAACATGCCGACGTCACGAGACACGCCATCGAATTTGATAAGGCCGAAACTGTTGCTGAAATTCCCGGATACCAAAACAGGTTAATTAGAGAGACAATAGAGGTCGTGAAGCATCCCAATAATTTCAATCGCGAAGATGGGTTGAAACTCAGCAACATCTGGAAAGTTCTATTAGCGCGCGACTGCCAGAGGCGGGGACCAATCAGCGAGCAGCGTCACGTCAACGCAGGGCAAGCAAGCATATCTGACTGGTAACAACCGTTAGTTTGAGTACGGATACCAACTCGTAGCTACCCATGATTAAGGCTGCTGCAATGTCAGTCGAAACGTCGGGAAATAATAACCGATATGCGACGCGGCTCAATCCTGTAAGCCAAGATGATAAACTTGACACCGGCCGCGAAAGCCTACTGGTGTCCGGGCAGGGACACCAAGAGCCCGCCGATGAGCCTTGCTTGGTGTCCTAGGCGAAACCCCACACAAGACACGGCACAAACCTAGAAGAATTGCTGAGTTTTCCTACGATCTAAATTTATTTACAGTAGTTAAATAATATATAGCCTACTATGACTCAATGCCTTTATTTCCTCATTCAGTTTCCTTAGTTTTGTAACTCAAAGTAGTTTTTTTTTGTGGTAAATATCTAAAAATATCGAGCATTGCATTCTCATCACTACTGTATGTACAACTCACCAGTTGCAAGCAAATCTTTGTCAATGAGAGTGCAGTAGCAGTGTGGTCGAGTGGAAGAAGCAGGAAGTTCAGAAACAAAATAGTGGATCCTGGTCCATGTGGGGTTGGTCTATTGGCAATGAACAGTTAACATCAATGCCAATGAAAGTTTCAGAGTTTTCTTTAATAAATTTCTTTTTACATGCACTTTGAACTCTACTGAGAAAGAGATTCAACAAAAAAACATTTAGAATCAGATAAGTTTATTCTTTTCGTCATGCGAACTATTATTACATTATATTATGCGAACCGGCCAAAACTAAGGACCACGCAAATATCATTTCATTTCCTTCTCTTAGTTCTTTCTTCCTTTCTCTTCTTCCACACTTCCTTCATTCTTTCAGAGTGTTGCACCATTCTCTCTGCAGTCCATCTTCCTCCCGTCCGTTCTCTCTTTTCTCTCAAAAGAACCTTTATGTTAGAAAGTATTTCCCTGAATCGTGTTCTGTCTCGACAGTCGTCATCTGTAATTCCTAGTCTCCGGAGTTCTTCTTAGATTTCTGTGAGGGAGTAAAATTTAGAATTCTTTTAGTCGGACTGTAATCAATCATTCTCAGTATATGCCCATTAATCTCAAACGACTTTTCTTGAATGTGTCTGAGATTTTCTCCGAATGTTGATAAACCTCCTAGGATTACCTTTTCATCAGTACAAACCGAGCCCAAAATCTTCCTCGAGATTTTGTATTTTTTTTTTGTATGACCTTAATTACACTAGTGATCAGGTTTCGGGGACGTATAGTGTCTCGGATTTGATTACTGTTTACCGTGTTGTAATGTCGTATTTTCTCTTCTGTCTTTCTTTCTTTCTTTCTTTCTTTTCTTCCTTATTTCTGTCTTTCTTTCTTTCTTTCTGTCTTTCTTTCTTTCTTTCTCTCTTTCTTTCTTTCTTTCTTTCTTTCTTTCCTTATTTCTGTCTTTCTTTCTTTCTTTCTTTCTTTCTCTTCTGTCTTCCTTTCTTTCTGTCTTTCTTTCTTTCTCTTCTGTCTTTCTTTCTTTCTTTCTTTCTTTCTCTTCTGTCTTTCTTTCTTTCTTTCTTTCTTTCTTTCTCTCCTGTCTTTCTTTCTTTCTTTCTTTCTATCTTTCCTTCTTTCTTTCTTTATTTCTTTCTTTCTTTCTTTCTTTCTTCCTTTCTCTCTGTCTTTCTTTCTTTCTTTCTTTCTTTCTTTCTTTCCTTCTTTCTTTCTCTCTGTCTTTCTTTCTGTCTGTCTTTCTTTCCTTCTTTCTTTCTTTCTTTCTTTCTTTCTTTATTTCTTTCCTTCTTTCTTTCTTTCATCTTTCTTTCTTTCTTTCTTTCTTTCTTTCTTTCCTTTTTTCTTTTTGTCTTTCTTTCCTTTTTCTTTCTGTCTTTCATTCTTTCTTTCCTTCTTTCTTTCTTTCTTTCTTTCTTTCTTTCTTTCTTTCCTTCTTTCTGTCTTTCTTTCTTTCTTTCTTTCTTCGAATGAGCCAACTATGGACTACGTAGATTAACCAAAATGGTTTTCAGCTTAATGAGTTGGGATTGGCTTCACGTTCCGAAGAGCCTTCTTCCTAGCCCATATCTCCTTCATTCTCTGACTTTGTGGTTGTTAAGCTGCTTCTGACCTCTTTGGTCTCGGCCCTTTCTTAAGTTTAATCTGTGGGTCTTCTTTTAACATTATCCGTAAAGTTTGTCTGTGTTGTATAACGGATTCATAGATGTTAAAGCTTTGCATAACTAGTTTAACTTGCTGGTACCAGAGTGCCAGAGTGGGCTCATTATTATTAGGCTATTGTGATATGAATTTGACGTCTTTTTTAACTGCTGCTACATTAGAGACGCCCGGATGCTGGAAGTTTGCCCTGAATGGAATCTTTAACGAGCCAGTAAATCTACTGACAAGTTAGGGTCTATCATATCCTCAAATGACGATTGTCTGCGCCAGGATTAATACCGCAATCTTGGGTTCAGCAGGTGAGAACATATCGGTGAGCCTCGCAGCTATACTTCATAAGGAACTGTTCCATATTAACACAGTATTAACATTCCGTTAATTTTCCGACCTTCTCTGGAGACAGTTGCAATAGTTGGCTGCACTGCAGCCCCACAGGAGCTGTCCACGCGTGCCCCCAAAGAGACTTAATTACCCCCACGTAATGCAATGGCTCGACACACAAACGGAGTTTATAACGAACACATTTGAGAAAATTAAATTTTCGCACGCGTTAGGCAGCTTCATGCAAAAAGGCCGTACAGTACATTAGCAACACGCGATCTTGCTTCTGATAACATTGAGCTACTCCCTCATAATACAACGAGCACCCAAGTACCTGAGCTGATGACCAGGATACCCCTAACCCCAAGAATGAATGATTAACAACAACAATTTACTGGCACTGTGGGGGTCCCTGGTAACCCAATATTCTAATTAGTGATATAGGAAATCGTTTAAAATGTATTATTTTAACTGTTTGTGTTTTCAGTAATATAGCTAGACTCTAGAGAGCCGCATTGATGTACTTCCCCACTTCTATGCACTCACACATGTACCTGTATTCTATTATAAAGTTGCCTTTTTAGAAATAACAATTTACTGTACACAATCGTTTAACAGTCATAATGTAATAAGTTATCACTATTCCAATGCATATACGAGGGCAGATCAAACAAAACGTTCCGTGACGAACTAAAGAGCCTACTTTTCTTAAAATTATATTTCATGCCAATGGTTAATCTACAGTATATGAACCTATCTAGAATATTAGGGTAATAAATATAGACAGCATTTATTAACAGTTGTCAGCCCTGATTGCTCTTAAAAATACTTATAGTCATATATGTTATGTTACACATAGCACATGAAATCCAACTGATGGTATAGAAGTTACATGTATTTAAAAATTGGTCCTATCAGCAGGCTTAGAATCATGTTGGTAGAACTGACGTATATAAGTTACACCAAATTAATCTAAAATGACAGGTACTATACGTGTGCATAGTTTAAAGCTGTCGGCTTGCATACTTTCTGATATATTGGTATTTGGATTAAAAAAAGAGTGAGAGAGAGCAATTATCAACAGTTGGCAGCCCTGGTGGCTCTTAAGAATAAGCTCAGTCATATCTGCTTATATACACATATTATATACAAAATTTGGTTGAAATCCAATTGATAGAGTCGAAGTTATACGCATTAAAAAATTGGACATATCAGAAGTCTTAAAATTACTTTGGCAACACTGTCATATATGTCCTCCTGGAAATTAAACTGAAATAGTATTATCTACATGTGTGCCAATTTTGGAATAGCTCCCATGCATACCTCTCAAGATATCCAACATGGAGCTCAAATTTCTACTGCGTTTTTTCAGTAGTTGGTAGCACTGACATCAATTTCAAATATGGGCTTGAGATACTCCGATATACATCTTTATTCATACGAAATTTGGTTTCGATTGCTGCAGTCGTTTAGGAGTTGATAGGACACACACAGACAGACACACATTTTCGCGGATCGATCTCATAAGTGTACTTTTTCGTCAGTTTTGCAAAATGTGAAAAGTAGGCTAAAAATAAGTTGCACTTCCCAGTTATGGCCATTTATTACACCACCTATACAACAGCAACACGCCTATAACGACATACAATTTAACGTCACTTTTCCACATAGTTTCCAAGAGACTCCAAACATTTCTGCGAACGCACAACCAACTTGTCGATGCCAGGTGCTTAGAAAGTTCCTCCAGCGTTCTGCAACCACACGGAGACAGCGGCCTTCACCTCCTCATCGGTCTGGAAACGTCGACCACCGAGCTTCGCTTTGAGCTTACCGAACAGATGAAAGTCACATGGTGCTAGGTCGGGACTGTAGGGTGGATGTTGCCAGACCTCCCACTTGAAACGCTGCAGCAGTTCACTCGTTTGGCGGATTAATAACTAATATTTTGTGCAAGCATGCTGCCTGGTTATTTCAAGAATGGAAAGGGATGGGACATTCCTTTCACCATCTGGACAGTAACCCTTGTAAGCAACTTTCTGAGAAACAGATAACGAGATGACAGTACTCGTACTTTACGCAAGCATGCTGCCTGGCTATTTGAAGAAGGGAATGGATGGGGACATTCCTGTCACCATCTCGACAGCCAGTAGCCCGGGGTTAGTTTAGTGTGGAGTTTCTACAGTAATGTGTTACTTTGTTCTTAATCTGCACATCCTTAACTCAAAATACCTAAAGAGAAGAACAACAGAAAGTATTTATTAAAACAGTGGGTGTCAGGTAATAGTGAATATTCGACTGATGGCTAGGGAGCGAACCATTATGCAGTGAAAACGATTAAACTGGACGTAATTTGTCTCCAGAAAACATTGAAAATCTTGCAATTATCTATTGTGATGCTTCTTTCCGCAGCGAATGTGTATTGTGAGTGAATGAGTTTGGCATACTTTTAATTTTTAATGCAGATTTTCTACATTTTTAGCCTACTTTCGATTTTTGCAAAAAATGACAGTAGACTTATGAGATCAACACAGGGCGAAAAAAAGTGTGTCTGTGTGTGTGAGTCTGTGTGTGTGTGTGTACTCTGAATGTCTGTCCCCCCCCTATCAATTCGAACACGGTGAACGCGAATTGAACGAAATTTGGTACAAAGGTAGCTCTAGCAAAGTTGACACCTCAGTGTCATGTTTTATATCGCCGCCATCTTGATGGAAACGTAATGGCGGCCACACAAATGTTCAAAGCTTAAATCAAATTATGACTAACCTAATCATCCAATCTCTACCAAATTTTGCAACAACATACCTTTATGGGGGGAGCATCCTTTGACCAAACTAATAGGGCATCAGCCTAATAGTTTGCGGATGGCGGCCATCTTTGTGTGAAATTGGATTTCCCCGATTAATTCGAACACGGTGAAACCGAATGGAACGAAATTAGGTACAGAGGTAGTACTAGCAAAGGGGACCTCAGTGTCATGTTTTATATCGCCGCCATCTTGACGGAAACGTAATGGCGGCCACACAAATGTTCAAAGCTTAAATCAAATTACGATTAACATAATCATCCGATACCTACCAAATGTTGCAACAACATACCTTTATGGAGGAAGCATCCTTTGACCAAATTAATAGGTCATTAGCCGAATAGTTTGCGGATGGCGGCCATCTTTGTGTGAAAATCGATTTCCCCTATTAATTCAAACACGGTGAAACCGAATGGAACGAAATTAGGTACAGAGGTAGCACTAGCAATGGGCACCTCAGTGTCATGTTTTATATTGCCGACATCTTGACAGGAACGTAATGGCGGCCACACAAATGTTCAAAGCTTAAATCAAATTACGACTAACATAATCATCCGATACCTATCTAATTTTGCAACAACATACCTTTATGGAGGGAGCATCCTTTGACCAAACTAATAGGTCATTAGCCTAATATTTTGCGGATGGTGGCCATCTTTGTGTGAAAATCGACTTATTAATTCGAACACGGTGAAAACGAATTGAACGAAATTTGGTACAGAGGTAGCACTAGAAAAGGGCACCTCAATGTCATATTTTATATCACCGCCATCTTGACGGAAACGTAATCACGGCCACCCAAATGTTAAAAGCTAAAATGTAATTACGACCAACCTAATTATCTAGTCTGTACCAAATTTTGCAACAACATATCTTTATGTGGGAAGCATATTCTAACCAAACTGCAAGATCATTAGCCCAATAGTTTGCAGATGGTGGCCAACTATGTGTGCAAATCGATTCCCCCTATCAATTCAAACACGGTGAAACCGAATTGAACGAAATTTGGTACAGGGGTAGCACTAGCAAAGGGCACCTCAGTGTCATGTTTTATATCGCCGCCATCTTAACCGAAACGGAATGACGACCACCCAAATGTTAAAAGCTTAAATCAAATTACGACCATCCTAATAATTTGATCTCTACCAGATTTTGCAACAACATGCCTGTTTGTGGAAAGCATCTTTTGACTCACTACAAGGTCATCAGCCCAATAGTTTGCAAATAGCAGCCATGTATGTGTGCAAATCCATTCCCCATATCAATTCAAACACGGTGAAACCGAATTGATTGAAATTTTTTACGGGGGTAGCACTAGCAAGGGGCACCTCATATTCATGTTTAATATCCCTATAGCACGTTGTATTTCAACAAGCTACTACAACCAACATTCAATTATACTCCTTGAAAAGGACAAAGAGTTATAACAATACCCATGCATTTAGGAGAAAGTAGGCTATATGTTCTTTACTGAACATCTTGTTAGTTCATAGCTGCATGCATATATTAATCGTTTTCAGTGTATAAATGGCCGGTCCCTAATAATGACTTAGGACATTCCACACATTGCCTTTGACTGTACTTTACTTAAGTGACAATCTGATCAGTCCACCACCTCCGCAAGCTGATGTCTCCTCTAGGATCACAGACCCAGGGCCACAGTGGCCTAACAGCGAGGATGTAAGTAGTTGTGCATTGAAACACCAGTGGCCTATTTTGAAATAACTTTGAGAGGTCAGTGAGGACATTCATCTGAATGATGTTGAGCTTGATTTCGGGGTCTTTCAGAAACTGTAATTCTGGTCTGAGGGTTGGAACAGGGTACACTCAGCCCAGTGGCGATTTCCCATGTAGGACGTGAGGATCATCCTACAGTTTTGTTTTGTAAAATAGACTTTGGGGCTCCCTAGCGTGCTCTCTCGATAAGCTCCGTCTCACTGTCACTCTCAGTACTTGTAACTAGTTCTACATTTCACCCCTAGATGGGTGAAGTGTGACCTTCACCGCCCGGAGTAGAAAGCTGAGGAAGGGAGCATTGCATCCTCAAAGCACATGTATATAGCTTTAAAAATGTAAGGGAGCCCTTGAGGGGAAGGGACAGGTTTGCTTTGTTTAATGGCTCTCTGAGGACGTCAACTGAGATCCTCAAGTCTCGCTATTGGTTGAATTTAAAACAACACTACGGACTTATTGGTTACGATTTCGCGCAGTTTTCAGCGTGTGCACATCTTTGGAGTGGTATTGTATTGTATTGAGTAATGAGTTGGTAATAGTGCAGTGCGACTGAATAATTAATATTAGACCCAGTCTAATATCTCAATTTAGTCCAGCTAAATAATTATCCAAGTAAAGCCTAGGCCTTTCATATTACATCCTATACATTACAGAAATCAGCAGTCACCACTGACTCAGCCTCAGTGAGTAGAGGGGGCGAGGGTTTGATTCCCACCTCAGACATCCTAGAAGTGGTTTTTCGTGGTTTACCAGATGAATGTTGCGATGGTTCCTAACATAACCCTTTATACGGTAGCATATTATTGCAGATCTTTTATTTGTAATTAATTTAATTTAATTTTAATTGTTTTACCCTAATATTAATTAGTAATTTTAGTTTTTATTTTCTTTAACATTTTAATGTTCTAAAATTTTAGTATAAGAAAGTATTATAATTTTATTTTTTATCAGCTTATTAATTTTTAATTATTATTTTATTAGGCCTACCATTCTAAAACTTTTTAATTTCAGTTGTTTTTCTTAAAAATCGTGTCATTTACTTTAGGTCAAGGAGATAAATATGGTTTTCAGTAACATTAACACTTCCAAAATAAATTTTGTTGGTACATGGCTGAAAGATTCAACCATCAGCAGAGTAGACAATATAGCAGGTGGATAATAAGTAGACCACTAACCTATAAAGAGTTAAGGCCACGGTCGCTTCCTTCCGAACCCTCACATGATTTACACTTACAGCACTAATACAGCCATCCCAATAACTTCCGTTATCAGAAAAAAAATCCATACAGACCTAAATTACACAGGGATAAATGACTAAGCCCCTCAAATGAAATAGCAACAATATAATTAAATTTAAAAGTTTGGTGCTTTTCAGCCTGTCAACACGATTGTACCCAAAAAGAGCTGGGTTATTCCCTGATCCTGAAAAAAATTACATGAGATTAATAAATAAACTTGGATGACCAGTTTCGATCGTCAATCGATCATCATCAGATCCATTACACTTGCACTATATTATAATCTATGCCTGAAAATATAGGTAAAAATATTTACAATATATACACTTATTTAGTTGCTGTATTAATTGAGATAATGCAACTCGTCAATATTAGCCTACTTTCGATTTTTGCAAAAAATGAAAGTAGACTTATGAGATCAACACAGGGCGAAAAAAGTGTGTCTGTCTGTGTGTGTGTGTGTATGTGTGTGTGTGAGTCTGTGTGTGTGTGTATGTGTGTGTGTGAGTCTGTGTGTGTTGTGTGTGTGTGTGTCTGTGTGTGTGTATGTGTGTATGTGTGTGTGTGTGTGTGTGTGAGTCTGTGTGTGTGTGTGTGTGTGTATGTGTGTGTGTGAGTCTGTGTGTGTGTGTGTGTGTGTATGTGTGTGCGTGAGTCTGTGTGTGTGTATGTGTGTGTGTGAGTCTGTGTGTGTGTGTGTGAGTCTGTGTGTGTGTGTGTCTGTGTGTGTGTGAGTGTGTGTACTCTGAATGTCTGTCGCCCCCTATCAATTCGAACACGGTGAATGCGAATTGAACAAAATTTGGTACAAAGGTAGCACTAGCAAAGGACACCTCAGTGTCATGTTTTATATCGCCGTCATCTTTACTAAAACTGAATGGCGGCCACTCAAACGTTCAAAACGTAAAATCAAATAACGACTAACCAAATCATCCGATCTCTACCAAATTTGGTAACAACATACCTTCGTATAGGATGCGTCTTGTGACTAAACTACAAGGTCGTCCGCCATACCATTTCAGGATGGCGGACGTGCGAATTATGCAAACTTTATAATCCATATCATGGGACCCACCAGTTCCGATTATCGAGCCGAGAATCGTTTTAACTGTTCTAAAGGAAGAGGCACGTTCGAAATTAAAAGTTTATTTTGTAATACTATAGTGCAGACGTGATTTTAAAAAGCTGAGCTGATTCAGTAATAAGACAAGATGGCAGCGGATATCTTGTGCCTGACTTATATTTCACTAATTTGAGTATTGCATGAAATATAGCGTACTGATACAAAATAAATAAACTTTGTATGAAATGCTTTATATATAAATAATATACTCCAGTGATGAAATCGTTTAGTATAAATCATTATTTGCTAACAAGTTCTATGTAAGTCATTTTATATAGAACGATATTCGTTGACAAAATTAGCTCAGTGGTGCAGTTGGTCACTAGTCGTGGCCGAATGAGGTACGTGTGTGCACGCTGTGTGACCGCATTGGAAGAGTGTACGGTTCCTAATACCGGTGTTTCCTTAGTTCCACGTGTGTACTGACCTTCCGTGTGTCATTCGGACAATACTTTTTCAAGTAGTGTGCCAGATAGGACAACAAAACCAGACACCCAGAAAACCCCGCTGAAAATCATGTCCGGATACCAGAGGAAGAACACCGTACGCTGCCAATGGGACAGGCAGAGTTCTTGCCCCTCACCAGGAGAAATTCACCGCTGGATTGGCGATACCCTCCGGTTGACTGTCGACCAAGTAGAAGCCATCCAGTTAAATGCGCACGAGAAAACTATGTACATCAAGGTAATCAGCATATCTACTTATCAGAAATTGTTAAATACTTTTGCAGATCCTATTAAATTTCAGTATGACTCAGGCGAAATGACAAATGTTAAGCTCTCCACAGCGGATTCCAATTTTACCACAGTGCGTATATTTAATGTCCCACTCGAAGTTCCTCCTGAAATTTTCAAATCCGTCCTGTCGAAATATGGCACTGTGAGTGACGTCAGGAAAGAACAATAGTCTTCTGCTTATCAGTTCCCGGTGTATAATGGAATACGTGCCGTCAATATGGAAATCAAACAAGATATCCCCTCCACTGAGACTTTTGGTGGCCATTCTGGCTATATAACGTATAATGGACAGAAACAGACCTGTTTAATTTGCAATGCTACCACACATCTACGTATCAACTGCCCAAAGAAAATGATTCCCCTCGGTATAACTCCTACACAACAACGACGTGCCCAATACTCGGAAGTTGTGACGCAGCAAACGTCATATGAAAACATGCTTATTGATCAGTCAGCTGGGACAACACCAGAAGTGACCTCGGTTACATATGACGCAGAACTGGTACCTTGCCCTGACCAGAGCAGTGAGCCACAGAGTGCCCCTGTGATATCGGCAACCTGTATCGCAGCCTTAGAACCGACTATGCCGTCACTACAGGCTGCCACAGAAATTTTGTCTTCACTGCCACCACCTTCTCTGGTATCTACCGACTCACCTAAGCAGGTTGATAGGGGATCCGAGAATGTATCTAAGAAGATTAAAACAAATGCCTCGATTGCCGTACCAGCCCCGAAGAATCAAACTGGCTCCACAAACGTTTCCACAGCTGTGAAAAAGAAACAAAATCTTCATTCTACGTCATCTAGGGACCCACGAACGCTCTCAAACGCTGACAGCCGGCCTATGAATGGCAGTCATAAGGAACTATCTCAACCTAATTTGACATAATGCACCAGTATATTTCTCACCTGTGTCTTTTTTTTCTTTTTTCTCGAGTCCACCTTCCAGTATGTCTAGCACAGCTTTTATACTTTTCTTAATGGCGCAATTTCTCACTGTGGCCACTGTGAATATCAATGTAATAGAATGCCCTCTGAAATTTCAACTGTTGGAGAGATTCCTTCGAGATGCAGACATTGACATTGCCTTCATTCAAGAAGTTGCTATACCCTGTTTGCCAATATCTGCCTTCTACAAACAATACAACAATACCGGTAAAACGAATAGAGGGACCGGATTCCTCATACGACATGATATCCCACTCGAAGGTGTGCTAAGCCATCCATCAGGACGCATAATATCTGGACACATAAACAATACCACCCTGATAAATGTATATGCCCCATCCGGGTCAAATAAGCGTGTGGAACGGAAAATGTTCTTTCAAGAGAGTATACTGCCTCATCTGCACGACGTTAAGGAAAAACTTATTCTTGCAGGGGATTTCAATTGTATTCAACGCCCAGAGGATTCCACTAGTTCATACCAAGGTATCAACCCGGCTCTCAGGACCCTGCTTAACTCCCTACACCTCATTGATGCTGTGGATAGTTTAAGGGTGCCCCTGCCCCATTACACCTGTATAAGTCACAACTCCTCATCACGAATTGACCGCATATACTTTTCACAGGAACTTATCCAGCCTAGACGATATGAAGTGATACCTGCCAGTTTCACTAACCATCATGCTGTCGTTTGTACAATCTCTTACCCCCATCCCATATTTCACATAGGAAGAGGTTATTGGAAGCTGAATTGCTCGCTGTTACTGGAGGAGGAATGCCAAGATATTTTCAGACAACACTGGACTCGATGGGTCCAACAAAAATGCAAATTTCGCGACTGCGCAGACTGGTGGGATATTTTAGTTAAACCAGGGATCCGCCGCGTCTTTAAGAACATATCCTACCAACGAGGTCGGGAAAGACGGGATACAGTTGAATTTTACTATCGAGTTCTTCGCCAGCTCCAGCAAAGATCTGATGCTGGGGAGCGTATATATGACCAGATTCGGGAAGTTAAAACCAAGCTCCTGTCCCTACAACAACGAACGCTCGCTCATATAAACGTGGCTTTAAAAGATCGTACAGTGCTCCCGGACGAAAGTGCAAGTGTATACCATATCGCCAAAGGACAACGGGAGCGGCAACGTAAATATATCCACCGCCTCCGCACCAGTACTGGAAGTGTCGTCACCTCCCCTGACGCTATACGTAGTGAAATATCATTATTTTATCAACGGTTCTACGCTAAGGCTGAAATTGATCCACAGCAGGTGACCCTATTGCTTTCATCTTGCAGTACCCAACTATCTCCGGACAACAAAACTCTGCTCAGCGCGGATATTACGGATGAAGAGATTCACTCTGTGGTTAAGCAACTCCCAAACAACCGCTCACCTGGCATTGATGGACTGCCATATGAAATAAATAAACACTTCTGGCCTCTCATTGGCAAAGAATTTTGTCATGTCCTGCGTACCATTCTCCAACGTCGTGCTCTTTGTCAGTCACATCACGAAGGTACCATAGTCCTCATACCAAAAACATCCTCTCCCATGGCAGTTGGTGACTTCCGACCAGTTACTCTGCTCTGCAGTGATTATAATAATGATATTTATTGCAACCAATGGTCAAATTCAATAATAATTAAAATTGCACACAATGAAGTCATGTACAGAATTCTGTTAATGTCACTGTTCTCTTGCTACAAACTTTTGCGTGATATCTTTCACACGACTTTCCACACAACTCACACCTACAGTTCTCGTCTGGGTTGTGGTATACCTTCTTGCAGCACAGCTTGAAATGAAAACCATGAACAGCGAAACGTGTCATGAAATGGCGAAGTTCATACATAGAATTCCTCCACTCTGAGGTCATCATGGCATCTGTTTGGTAGAAATCCATCCAGATGTTGGCTTTCTTCTCTTGAAGTTCTTGCAGTATTAACTGATATTGGTTTGTAGAAGGCAGTAACATTCTTATACGTAACTCTTCTATGTAAAATGGTTGTCTCGTTAGTTCATAGGTCGTCCTTGACGGTGCATTTTGTCCTAGGCACAGAATCTTTTTCATGTATATGGCCTTTACCCTTTCTATCTGAGCAAGATCGTTTTTCGAGAGATGCTCCCATATTAATCCTATTGCATATGTCATGATTGGAGAAATTTTTATGTGAAAGAGTTCTAGTGCAGTATGTATGGAGAGTTGTCTTATTAGTTTTATCTCATTCATGGCTATAACCGCGGTAGCAGCTCTATCTTTTACATGTTTGGAGAAATTCCGTCCAGTCGTTTGGAGTATCAGGCCAAGATACTTGTAGGAGTTTACCCTTGTTAGCTCCACATTGCCATACGTGATTTTCACTGATGCTGGTAACCTACCTCCATTCCTGAACGTCATGTGTACTGTCTTATGTGGATTAAGCTTGAGGTCATTACTGTCTGCCCATCTTACAAGTTTATCGAACGCCTCTTGTAACATTTGCTGCGAGATCGACGTTATTGCCATATCATCTGCGTACATATAAATGTTTACTCCTGGTGTTTCTATGGCATCGACAACATCTCGAACTGCGATATTGAACAGCAACGGACTTAATGGATCGCCCTGTAGGACTCCTGTTGTCTGAAGGATAGGCTCCGATCTTGTAAGATTGTTGTCAATGATTACGTAATTTTTCATGAGTATTGTCGTTATTATCCTACTCAGATAATGGTCTCTTCCTATGATCGATTCCAACTTGCCTATTGTTTTTCCCTGTCAACTGAATCAAACGCCTTAGCGTAGTCTATATATATCACATGTAGTTTACCTCTAGAAAATCTTAGCGCATCGCCAATATTATCTAATAGGCACTGAATAGCATGTATCGTTGACCGGCCTTTCCGGAAACCGAACTGTTCTTCAGGCAGTTCGCTGTCTATTAATTCTCTTAATCTTTCTGTCAGTATCTTTGACAATAGCTTAAGACCTGTATTTTCCAACGCTATACCACGATATGAATTGGGATCATCCATTTGACCCTTGCCTTTATATAGCATTTTCATTATTGAGTATCTCCATTTCTCTGGTATTGAGGCCTGCGCAAGACATTGATTGAGTAGTACTGTCCAAGCCTCTACCAACATAGGGCTACTTTCTTTGAGATGTTCATTACAGATCCCGTCCGGCCCACAGGCTTTTCCATTTTTTGTTTGTTGAATTACATCCTTGACTTCCTCACTGGTAATAGGTTTCATTACTGCTGAGTAGTCTACCATTGGAGCAGCGATTGGAGATGTGTCCGGTTTCTGTAGTACAGCTTTAAAGTGTGTTGTCCATCTTTCCATGGGTATTTCTCTGGAGAATTTTGGTTTCCTTTGTTGAAGGACGCTGTATGGTTTTTCTTTTGCTTGTTCTATTAATGATGCCTCTTGCACCTTCTGATATTTATCTCTTGTGTCCCGAATAAGATTCTTGTATATTCTCCGTTTATGTGCGTAGTCGTGTCTTGATTCTTCTGTGTTTGTTCTCAGGCGTTCGTGTAAGGCGTTCAATGTTGATCTTCGTGCTTCATAACATATTGCATTGAACCACGGCTTGGATCTCCTCTTTGTCTGATTTACCGGTTCTATTGCAGATACTAAGATGTCCTCCAGATGCTGTAGTGTTTCATCCAGATTGCAGCTTGTTTGCTGTATGATCATCTGAATTTCTTGGCCTTTACTCCGTATATCCTCTATATTTAGTTTCCTGGATAGTTTATTTGGCTCTTTGATGAGTCTGCGCGGTCTGTTTTCCACGACAAAGGTTGTTTCTACTGGAAGATGTTTCCTTAGGGGTATATTTTTCTTTACTAGATGTTTTGATACTTTTATATCCTTGTAATTTGTGAACATAAGGTCAATGACACTTTGCCCATTATGACATATATATGTCGATTCCGTAATTCTGTTGATGAGTGAGAGGCCCTCCTCCTCTATGTATCTTAATACTGCTCTTGATTTGGATTCATTTTTATCCACTCTACAATTTAAATCTCCCGCTAATATAAGCGGTATTTCGGTGTCAATATCAGCTATTGTGTTGCTTAATTCATCTATTATATCAATTTCTGTCAGTTCCGGTTGGAAGTATGCTGCTAATAATATGAAATAATTCGTTTTCAAGGCTATGAGATGTTTTGTGCTCTTTATTACTTTGAACGGGCAGAAGGTGGGTTTAATCCAGCATGCAATGCCACCTTAAGCCTCCCTCTTGGTCCCTGATCCGCCATTACTTGAGTACAATAGAAACCATTCGGTTGCCAATCGTCCGTAAGAAAGGTTTCTACCAAAATCACTACGTCATATTCATCTATGAATGTTATTGGACTACTGGTCATCACATTCTTTAGCCCTTCTATGTTCCATAGTAGAACCCTACATGTTGTATCGTTTTTTGAGGGATATTCATTCGAGAAATGGCCTTTCGGCTCCTCGAAAAAAGCGGTGGAAACGAAAACGTCTAACGATTATTCCTATAGGCCAAAACTCGGCCACATTTACCTTTTCCAAGTAATTAAATGGTATTCCTACCTTGAAGGCTTTCGCGCTCCTATCTTTTGTTAGTTCTTCACATATGACATTTTCTTTAATTCCTTTTTTATTAAGGAATTTCTTTATCGCGTCGGGGTTTGTTTGAGGTTTTGTTCTTCCCACATATATCCATGCCATCTTGTCTGCCGGTTGTAAATCGTCGTCACTCGGTCCAGCGCCGGATATTGGCGCCTGCTGTCTTGCGGATTGCTTCCCTCTTCTATGTGTTACTTGTGTCCATTGCCCATCATTTACATCTGCTTCAAGTTCCTGCTCTTGAGCCTCCTCACTTCGTGAAGGTGGTTGTTCATCACATCCCAGATTGAGTTCCTCCCTTCGTTTTGTGGATACGGAATTCTCATGCTGTTGCGCTGCTTGTGATTGTGTTTGCTGTATTTCTTCCTTTATCAAGCTTTTTATGTTGGTCATGAAGGCTTTAATCATTTGATTTATGTTCTTTTTGACGTTAACTGTTATAATCTCTTCGATCCTGTGGAGATCTGGAGTTAGGCTGTGGGAGTTACCCGTTGTGCCGCTGGGTGTCGCGACCTGCCTGATCATGTCTATTGGTTCATCGATACTGTCGCTAAACAGCGCCATTTGTTTAGGTGTCATGATCTTCCTGTTCATGTCTGGTGATTCTTCAATACTATCGCTAGACAGCGCCACTTGTCTCCCTGTGTAGCTCTCTGCACCTTCTGTTGTATCAATGACATGAAATTTGTTAACCTCATTCCCTGGGATTGTCAAATCTCTATTCTTATTGTTTCCTGAGTTCATAATGTTTTCCATCACATTAAAGTGTGTCTCTAATGTACTCACCGCATTTAACATTTCTTCCTTGTTATCTTTTTTAATATATCCGCCCATTTCAGCGATATTTCTTAATTTTTGCAGAGCACTCTTAACATGTTCATATGGTACTGCCGCCATCTGCAGTGATTATAAAGTCCTTACCAAAGTACTTGCATGCCGATTGAAGACTGTTCTACATGATATCCTTGGTATTGAACAATGTTGCAGTATTCCTGGAAGAACTCTGTTAACAAACTTAGCGATACTACGGGACCTACACCTAAAAGCCGAAATGCTCCCCACTGAGCCAATGAGTTTTCTCACCTTAGATCTTGATAAAGCTTTCGACCGCATCAGTCATGAATACTTGTACATGGTCTTGCAACACTTTGAATTTCCTGAAATCCTTATTGACTACATTCGTATGATAAATTGTAATGCTACGTCTCGAGTGCTCGTCAACGGTTTTCTTTCCCCTCTGATTCCAATACAACGATCAGTTAGGCAAGGATGTCCCCTTTCCATGCTACTTTTTGTCATTGGCCTTGAACCGTTCATTCGGACTACCCAGGTGAAGCTACAGGGTTACAAAATCTCCACACATGTTTTTGGAATGTGCGCCTATGCTGATGACGTATCAATATTGATCCGCAATAATGAAGATATCTCCCACATCGAAAGCGCCCTTCAGCTCTACCATATCGCCTCTGGAGCACAATCGAACCCCCAGAAAACTGCTTTGCTTCCGCTCAATACTAACTCAGTGATTACCCAACAGCCCTGGTTCCGGATAGTAAATGAGGTGAAAATTCTTGGCATTACCTGGAAGCAATCGCTTCTGGACACAGTGCAAGCAAACTGGACTAAGGTCATTGCCAAAGTTAGGGGAGTGCTGATCCAATTTGGTCAAAGAAACCTCAATATAGTGCAACGGGTCATGATCCTCAACGTGTTTGCGCTCTCTAAAATATGGTATGTTGCACAACTTTTCCCACTTCCCAAAATGTTTGAGAGCCAATTGGCAAAATATACAGGTTGGTTTATATGGCAAGGATTTTTGTTCCGAGTACAACGGGAACAGTTGTATCTCCCATCCCGGCAAGGCGGGCTAGGGCTAACAGCTCATGGCATGAAATGCCGTGCACTCCTCTGCAAGAACGATATCACCATTCTTTCCCAACATGACACTTTTACGAAAGCGCTATACAAAGATATTCGAAACACAGCCCGTGGTTGTGATAGAGCTTTGCCGAAGATATTTAGGGACCATCAACAGCACCTTCTGGAAACTGTTCGCCAAATGCCTTCAGGGACTGTTCCAACGACGAAAAGTATTTATAACATGTTGCGGCAAGTGGTACACTCCAAACCGCGAATCGAGGCCACCACCCTCTACGTCCATTGGCCCACTGTTTGGAAAAATTTTGGGGCTATGACCATTTCTTCTGCTGTACACTCCCAGGTTTTTATCTTCCTCAACGATTTCATCCCAACCGCTCTACGGCGATATACCATCCGTCTTGAAGCTTACCCATGGTGTACTATATGTGGTCAAACTGATACGGCGATACACCGCTTCACATCATGCACGCGAGTTGCCTCCACGTGGCTGTGGTGTAAGGGAAAAGTATGTCAACTATTAAATGTGCCCACGGATGACCTTGATGACAGGAAGTTGATTCGTTTGTCGATGACCGCCTTCCCCCAAATTAAACAGACTGCCATTGTGTGGATAATGGGCCAATATGTACACTTCGTGATGGACAATGATCAACATTTCTCGTTCCAGGACCTCAGGTACCACCTGCAAAAAGAGCGTTGGAAGCTTAGTGAAAGTGGACAATTGTACGATAAATATGGGCACTATCTGGATTTCTTGTGATGTATTAGTATGGTATTTATCATATCTGAAAATTCTGTAATTCTGTAGAGAGCTAATAAAAAAAAGTGAAAAAAAAGTGGTAGAGCGTTAGCCTATCGCTCAAATGCCTATGGTTCAAACCCGATCGGAGGTAGGTTTTTTGCTTGAAATGGTATATGTTTATTGTTTTGTAATGACTCAGATGTTTTAAAATTAAGCGTTATATTGTGCATATTATCACGACTAGTCTACGTGGGGCTCCATTGATTACTATACCATTGGCATTCTATGCGCATCGAATTTGAAGAATGACAAGATGATAGTACGATACATTTTTACTTTTTATTTTAAAGGGTTTGTAACAGCCTATTGTGCGTTATTTGAAAATGTTATTTGAAGTAAAGAACAAAAAGATTTCACATAGTAACTGAATTCAAGCCATTGGTGTTAGTTCAAGTTATTAATTACTACTTTTATTTCAGGCAAATAGCAATCGAAAATATCCACATAGTTTGTATACACACGTCTCTGTAGGGTCATGGAAAGATTTGTTAATTCAATTAGGGTTGTGAAAGCCATGCACAACCAGACGTGTAAAGACATGCCTCAACTCAAAGTTGGATGTTGCCCACGGCAGGTCGTATATGTAATAATAATAATAATAATAATAATAATAATAATGTTATTGGTTTTACATCCCTTTTAACTACTGATGCTTTTAGAGACACCGGGGTGCCGGAATTTTGGCCCGAAGGGGATCTTTAACGTGCCAGTAAATGTACTGACACGGCTCCCTCGCATTTGTGCACCCTCAAATGCCAGCTGACTGCGCCAGGATACGAACCTGCAACCTAGGGCCCAGCAAGCGAGAACGTTACCGCTGAGCCACGCAGCCAGTCCTGTCGATTATGTCTCCAGATCCATAACATTCTTGATATACTTCTTATCTTTCTTTCTTCAATGATGGTAGCAGTTTTTATCTAGGTTGTGGCGTTTGGTAGAGGTAAATCGTTTCTAAGGTCTTCAACAAAGAATAGTTCTATTATACTCTTTGATAATAACAACGAGTTATAACTATACTCATACATTTAGCAGAAAGTAGGCTATATGTTCTTTACCGAACATCTGGTTTGTTAGTTGTGATCTATGTGATGTTTTGTTGAGATACTGGAAGTGATGATTGACCTCCGGAATTTGAATGTTCGGAGTGAATATGTTGTTGTAAATGATCAATTCCGATTCTACTGTATTGTATAGGCTACTTATCTGGTGAGGGCCTTGCGTGGTCCTGTTGAGAGCAATTCCTTCGACTGACTGGAAATTCCCGTGTGTGAGGGTCTGTTATCATGGATAAGGGGACACACTCGATTGGCTGGTAATGAGAGAGCAGACCAATTAGCAAAATCATCGGCTACAACACATCTTGAAGTAACATATAGAAAGTCTCCAATATGTTACGTACAAAGGCAGGTAAGGAAATCCTCCCTATATTATTCTGCTAAGGTCCCATTCCGGTTTTGTACCGAAAATAAGGTCCTGTTAACACCACCCTACACATATGGGGTACCTACAGGTTCCGCATAACCCCATGTGTGCCCGAAACGCACTCACTTCCTGTTTAAATGCCTCACAATTAAATAAATACCTTAAGAAATGTACATTTACAATGGGAGCACCGTAACCTGGTGAGCCTGCAGCTAGATCGCAGGGCAGTGCGGCGGCGGCAGCCATCTGGCGGGAGCGCGGCGAACTGATAGGCGAGCCTGCCGCTAGAGCGCAGGGCAGCGGCATCCATTTAGCGGGAGCGCGGCCTACTGCTAGCTGAGGAGTCTCTCAGTAGATGGCTCCGGTGTGGTCTCGCCAAGACTTTCTCTAGGGTTCAATCCTTTGCAAACGTAAAAATTGCTGTAGAAGAAACTCCCGAGCAAACAATAACCGATGAATTCGTTGTAACATCGAATATTGTCTACAAAGAGGTGCTGTGACAAGTACAAAACACTGTTCTACTTAATTCTTTGTGTTCTTCTCATGTACATATGCCGTTTAACAACAATAAATACATTTCTTCAATATTTAAAACTTCGTTCTCCCACATTCTTCCCTACTACCCCATAAACCTACATCACGTTGCGAAAGCTCGCACGGGTCCACTAGTACATATTACACGAATGGAATATCGCATGGACATGTAGCCTGAAATGATCTGTAACAAGAGAAATATTCTTCCTGGAAGTACAAAATCGGCTGTTATCAAAATTATTAGAGCCAAACTTTGTCCTCACACAATTTTTAACTGGTCATGGGAAATTCAAGTCTTATTTTGAACGTTTTAAAATAGCAACAGACGACTATTCATGTTTTTGTGGATTGCCTCAATCGGTGTATCACCTTGTATTTGAGTGACCAGTTTTTGAAAAGGAAAGATACTATTTGCAATGCCACCTTAATATCTGTAACCTGGAACTTTCAAAACTGCTGGACCATATTTTCAAGAGGCAGTGCTGTTTAGGACAATTTGTCACTTTCATCAACAATTTTTTTGTAAACTATGTTAGTAATATTTGCATTTGCTTTGTTTTTATTCTACAACCCTAATGTACCTCTGGTAAAATAGGATTCCTGTATTGGTTTTTATGGATATTCAATAATAATAATAATAATAATAATAATAATAATAATAATAATAATAATTTCTCGCTGCGCACCAATCTTTTGTTTAAAAGGCAACACTGAAAAATGGCTTCAAACACCATAATTATTAAATTTCCTGGCAGCGCAGGGAATCGATCGCAAGCCCTTTGAATCCGGAGTCACAATACGTACACACGGAGAGTAGCCTAAACACCCACATCACTCTGATTTTATTAGCATAAAGAATAGTACCGAGGAAAAGAGTTACGAAGAATTGCTGAGCCAACCAAGGACTCTGATCATGAATTGCAGTATAAACAGAGTCTACTGGGCAATAAACACAATGGCTCTGATTCCAGAGACTAATGGATGCTATTCAGCGTGGAACACAGACTTATAGCACACTATCCCACAACACTTCACAACGGATCGTTAGGAAATGTTAAAGCGTACGTACTTTTTGTGCTGTGCTCGTAATGGACATGCATTGTACACAGGACTGACATTTCAAACAGTTCCGGGCAGTCATTTCACTTCCAGTCAGTAATTTATCCATCATTTGCTTTTTGTTCTAAATTATTTAACACATTTAGCCTGGTATGTAGCCATTTACCAAAGCCACTATTTTGGTTGATAGTGAATATTATAACTATTGTTATTATTATGTATTTATTAATGGCTAATCGGCCAACTAGAGACCACGATAAGCTCCACGATACATTCTGGCGTTTATTCAATTTACGATTAATCCAGTAGGTTTTCATTAACTTGCTGTGTCGAGCATGGCGTTCATCCATCCACATAGGACCGGTTGTCTATTTCTTATTTCGGAAAGTCCCAAAAGTCACGATGCTTCCTCGGAAAAGGTCTTTTTTGTGCGCGTCATCAGGTCGTAGGCCCATTTCTTGGAGGTCTTTCTTGACGTTAACGTAGCCTACCAGGGAACTGTTGTTTCTGGTTTTGGAACGAAATTGTTAAATATACGTTTTGTCCATCTAGAGTCGTCCATCAGTCGCAAGTGACCGTAGAAGCGAGTCCTGCGTTTGCACATTGAGTCCGTGATCTTCGAATAGATTTCTTGCCTGGACTTTCTTACGTAGATCCCGTTTTTGTAGTTTGGACCAAGTAGTCTATATTGTGGAGAATCTTTGTCTCTTTTTGCTCTAACATAGCAAGCGCACATTTCTGAGAGATGATAAGGCATTCTGATGCATAGAGGGATATCATTATTTTTATTATTTTCCGGCTTCGTGGCTAAATGGTTAGCGCACTAGGCTTTGGCCCGAAGTGCCCCGGGTTCACTTCCCAGCCGAAGCAACAGGGATTTTAATCTTCTGGGGTTAATTCCTGTGGCTCGGGGACTGGGCGTATGTGTCGTCTTCATCATCACTGCATCCTCATTACGACGCACAGGTCACCCACGGGCGTCAACTAGAAACACCTGCACTCGGCCTCTCCGGAGGCCACACGATCATTCATTATTATTATTATTATTATTATTGTGGGAGCCAGATGAGGATCAAGACGGCCGAGTATGGGATCTAGGGGGCGCAGGAGTAAGCTCAGCGCCATTGTCTGAGAATAAAAAGAACAGAAGCAATATTCCAAGTTCCGACGAGCCGCGAAACACATCCCCTTAATTCTCTACTGTATTTTAATCAGTTTCATTGTTTTAATAAATAATTCAGTTCTATATTCGATGCTTGTGAGTGTCATGATCTGGAAACCGTTTCCCACAAATGGGGACTCGTCCGGGATAAACTGAACAAACGAGTTACGACGCAATCCACGACACCAAGTACGACGCAAAATACGACGCTATTTTCGACGAAGTGGACGGCTAATCATATTTGTTGCTGTTGCCTACGACGCTGACGACGAGACGACGTGCAATTTTGTGAGCCCACGACGTGCGAATCTACGACGAGGATTCATAGGCTAGCAAAATTTGTTCTTCAGTTTCTGTGACAATTAGTGGTGCCGTGACGACGACGAGGGTCGGAATCTAAACGGCGACTGAGGATTGTGGATGTGGTAAGAGGATAGCGACTCGTCAGAGAGAAACGACGGGAAGCGGTATTCAACGATATCACCTACAAATATCATCGGTTTGGTGAATGAGGATAAACAGGTTTGATTGCGCTGTTTTGAGGAAGCGATATTGACGGAAATCTACTTGATAGACGTGAGTAAACAAATAAGGTGACTACACTCGGTGCAATAGAGAAAATAAATAAGAACATAAGTGATGCTCCGGTCAAAGCTATCAAAGTTTTACATAATCTCATTTTCGAGCATATACCAGACGACAGGAAGAATCGAAAGCGACTGCGAGAGTTTCCTGGATTCGATTTTGACGAAAATTCCATTGAAGAGGAAGCTAAGAAGAAATTTATCAAAGAAACATTTTCCAAGGCTGATCTGTTACGTGTTTCTGAGATTCTTAACACCGAGATCGGGACAAAGGAGGTAATGATTAACACCATTTGTTATTATTTGAGAAAATTGGATGAACTCGCAACTAATATAGACGATGATCACGAAGATGAAGAAGACGAAGGCGAAGAGAGCGAAGAGGAAGACCAGCACAGAAGGTATAGAGAACAACATAAGTTTTCATTGTCGTTCCGCGACGTAGAGGGCGCTATGAAAACATTTAACGGTATGGATGGTTACCCAGTGAAGAAATGGATCGCAGATTTTGAGGAGACGTCAATCTTGATGGGATGGAGTGAGCTGCAAAAGTTTATTTTCGCTAAGAAATCACTCGATGGTTTAGCTAAGCTTTTTATTTAAGGTGAGAAATGACTGACGTCCTGGACTGCTCTGAAGAAGGCCTTGAAAGAAGAGTTTGACGTGGCGGCAAGCAGTGCAGAAATCCATAAGTTGTTAACCCAGCGACGAAAAAAGCGAGACGAATCTCTACAGGAGTACTTTCTTGTGATGAAGGAAATCGCTAGTAGAGGTGATGTTGAGCTAGTTTCTCTGTGTCAGTACGTGATTGATGGGATCGAAGACGATTCAGGACCAAAACTTCTTCTCTATGGAGCAAAATATTCCAAGGATTTCAAGGAGAAAATGAGAAGTTATGAGATGGCGGTGAAGTCTTTGCCAAATGAAAGCACAAAGTATAATAACAGTAATTTTCAAGGAAGTGCCAAGAGTGCCAACAAGAAGTTATGAGATGGCGGTGAAATCTTTGCCAAATAAAAGCACAAAGTATAATAACAGTAATTTTCAAGGAAGTGCCAAGAGTGCCAACAAGAAGGACGGAAAGTGCTGGGGCAGTGCAAAGAATAAAGAGGCGAGTAGTGGAGATAGATGTTATAATTGCGGTGGATCTGGTCATAGTTCAAATAAATGTGAGCACAAGGAAAAAGGCAAGAGATGTTTCAACTGCAACGAGTTTGGCCACATTTCATCCGAGTGCAAAAAAGAGAGGAAGAACCATAAGAGGAATAATGAAGGTATCAATCTTATTGATGAAAAGAAAAGCTGCCTCAAGTTCAAAGAGGTTAGTTTGAGTCAGCAGAAACTTCAGGCACTTATCGACTGTGGCAGTCCTTATAACCTACTGCGACAAAACATCCATAAGACGATGGGTTCCCCAGGATTGAAGAGCACGGATCTTGTTTTGAAAGGATTCGGTAATGGTTTTGTTGCTCCTCAAGATTACTTCACAACAGTCGTTGAGGTAGACGATCTGGAGTTCCAAACCAACGTCTATGTTGTTTCTGATTATACTATGGAGTGGGACATGGTTATTGGTAACGATCTATTGGATCAGGGTGAGGTCATCCTGAGCAAGCAAGGAGTTACCATCAAGAAACAAGAGGTCACAATGATGTTGATCAGGGTAGCCGACGAACAGGAATTGGATATCGAGAACTGCGTTGATGAAGAGAAAAGGGAACAGATCCGGGATTTGGTAGCGAGATATGTACCAAAGAAGACGAAATCTACTGATGTCAAGATGAAGATCACATTGAAAGAAGAAAAACCGATATTTAGCAGGCCCAGACGAATGGCACCACTTGAGAACGAGTTTGTCGATGAGCAAGTCGAGGCGTGGCTGGAGGAAGATATCATAGAACCGAGTCAATCAGAAAATACATGCCAAGTGGTGGTAATCAAAAAGAAAAATGGAAAAAAGTGACTTTGTACTGATTTTCGTCCAGTGAACTCAATCGTGGTTAGGGATCTATTTCCCATGCCAGTTATAGAGGATCTTCTGGACAAGTTACAGGATGCTACGGTGTTCTGCATCTTGGATCTCAGGAACGGATTCTTTCACGTGGAAGTCGAAGAAGGAAGTCGACGATATTTGTCTTTCGAAACGCGTTCTGGACAGTACCAGAACAAAAATGTTCCATTTGGATTTACCAACTCACCTGCAGTCTTCCAACGCTTTATTAAAGCTGTGTTCTGGGAGTTAAACCGAGAGAACATAGTGTTTACCGATATGTATGACTTAATCATCCCAGCGAAGGATGACGACGAGGCACTCCTACGATTGAGACGAGTGTTGGAATTTGCTGCAGATTACGGGCTGGAAATCAACTTCGAGAAGTGCCAGTTTCAGAAGAGGAGCGTACAGTTCCTTGGATACACTATTCAACGTGGACAGATTCAACCCGCCATTGAGAAGGTCCTTTCTGTACAAAACTTCCTGGAGCCAAAGACGATCGCTGCGCTGCAGAGCTTTCTCGGATTGGCTGGCTATTTTAGAAAATGTATCCCAAATTTCTCGATTGTACCAAACCACTGAGCGATCTGTTGAGAGGTAAGCCGGAGTTCAAATTTGGCGAGGAACAACGACGTGCATTTGTTGAGCTCAAACGTCTTCTCGCTTCAGAACCTGTGTTGAAGATATACAACCCGAAATACGAGCCGGAGCTGCACACTGACGCCAGCAAGAGTGGGTAAGGCGCTCTGTTGTTGCAAAAGTACCCAGAGGACAACAAACTACATCCAGTCTCATACATGAGTAAAAAGACGACGATACGGGTAGAAAAATACAGCAGTTACGAGCTCGAGATCTTAGCTGTGGTGAATGCATTAAAAAGTATAGGGTGTACTTGCTTGGAATCCCGTTCAAGATCGTGACTGACTGTATGGCATTCCAAAAGACAATGCACAAAAGGGACCTGGTCCCACGAGTAGCTAGATGGGCTATGGCCTTGGAGGAGTTTGACTATACCATCGAAAACCGAACTACAACCAGGATGAAACATGTCGACGCCCTGAGCCGATGTCCAGCAGAGATGTTTGGATTCCCTGATGGCCTTGCAGCGAGGATCAAAATCGCCCAGAGAAAAGACGAAGGATTGACAGCGATAAAAGCGACACTGGAGAAAGGGCCTTACGAAAACTTAATCGTCAGAGATGGACTGCTGTTTAAATTTGTTGACGGGCGAGAGACGTTGGTGGTCCCGCGGGCAATGCACCATGAAATCATCAGAGCTGCACATGAGAAGGGACACTACGCTGTTAAAAGGACTGAAGAAGACGTGAAGCAGGAATATTATATTCCAGACTTGGCCAACAAAGTGAAACGAGTCATAGCCAACTGTGTGAAGTGTCTGGTGGTTAACAGGAAGGCAGGCAAGAAAGAAGGTTGGCTACATCCGATGTTCAAGGAGAGTGTGCCATTGCACACCTACCACATGGATCACATTGGACCACTTAAGTCTACACACAAGGGATATGAACACATCTTCTGTGTGATACTGTAGACGCCTTCACGAAGTTCACCTGGCTATATCCTGTGAAAACTACCAAATCGGCCGATACGATTGAAAAGATGGAGTTTGGAAACCCAGTTCAAGTGATCACCGACAGGGGGCCATCGTTCACCTCCCATGAGTTCCAGGACTACTGTAAACCGCAGAGTATCAAGCATATCTTGATCACAGCTGGACTGCCAAGAGCCAATGGTCAAATCGAGAGAGTCAACTCAACAGTGACCAAGATCATCGCTAAACTTAGCATTGACGATCCAACAAAATGGTACAAGGTTGTACCATCCGTCCAACGAGCTATCAACTCTACGTTCCAGAGGAGCATCGGAATGTCACCTTTCGAGCTGCTGACAGGAGTCTGAATGCACAACCAAAATGATCTACGTATAGTGCAACTCATCGAAGAGGAGCTGATCGATTCGTTCAACGAAAAACGTGATCAGATGAGAGAAGATGCAAAAAAGCAGATAGAAAAGGTACAATCTGAAAATCGTGCTGAATTCAACCGACGACGTAAGGAGCCTATGAAGTATCAGGTCGGCGACCTGGTTGCCATCAAACGCACTCAGATCGGTCCACATCTGAAACTAAAAACCAAAAGTCTAGGACCTTATCGAGTGACTCGAGTTAAACTCAACGATACATATGACGTCAGCAGAGAAGGAGACCATACTGGACCAAGAATCACATCGTCCTGTGCGGAGTTCATGAAGCCCTGGCCGGGCGGATCTTCTTCATCTGGGTCGGATGAGGATCAGGACGGCCGAGTGTGGGAGCCGGATGAGGATCAAGAAGGCCGAGTATGGGTTCTAGGGGGCGTAGGAGTAAGCTCAGCGCCATTGTCTGAGAATAAAAAGTCCTCTCGGCACGCCGGAAGGCGGAGGTAGATTTCACCGGACAAACTTGGGGATAGGCGAAAATTGGCAGAATATGCAGGTTTTCGTAGAAGGATCAGACCTCATTTATTGCGAGAAGGTATTTTATAATTGGAGCTTAATTAACATTGTTTTTCGTCATTTTATGCTTATTTTAAACATTTTATTGTCTTATGGGAACGGTAAACTTCTTGTTATTTGGGGTCCATTTTTATACTTGTGGTCACACTGTCCTTATGCAAGGTTTCGACACTGATGTGTAACTATTTAACGGTCTGTTACTTCTTCACGCAAAATTGTATCTCCCGCAGAGATTTTGGTTCGTTCCTCAGTTTAGGGGCTGCGACAACGTGGTCATGTAACCCCGTGTAATTAGGGATGGCTGCATTAGTCTGTAATTCAGGTAAGGACTGCAGCTAGTCAATTTCAAGCAGTAGTTCCTAATGTTGCTACCAGGTACTAGCGTCAGCGACACCTAGCTGTGAATTTGGCTACTCGATGCCACCACAACCAGCAACTCGCAACGAACGTTGGAACTTCCCCTCCAAAGGAAAGCATATTGAGGGATTTTTAGCGCTCTTAGAAAATCCGACGACTTCGGCCGGCTTTGAACTCGCGACCTTGGGCATAGACATTCACCATGCTGCCAGTTACGTCACCGAAGCCGCTTCACACTTAGTCAGATGGAAATCTGAATCTGATCTCGTGCAAGTGCGTTATCTTGGCAACGTCTGATGGCTCATCCCTCATCAATCTAGTAGTGTTGCCATGGCAACCACTGATAGCTCTTGGCATTTTCTCATAATTCCGAAATCATTTTTCTCATCCCTTGGCATAATGGTGGGTCATATCAAAAATTCTTTCAGAAAAAAGTTTTAGGTAATTATTAGGGGAATATTGTCCATTTTGTACGGTTTTGATATTGTGCCTATTAAGAGAGATAAGCTTATGATAAATGTTTCCCGAAAAACCCACTTTTTCCCACCCCTTTGGTCAATGGTTGGTGCTATAAAAAAAACTCTTCAAACGTAAATTTTTGGACTTTATCCGACACATAGAATGAACGTTGAACGGATTCGATAATTCACATATTAAGAGAGTTATAGCAATATTTCACTTTTTCGAGAAAAAAAAGCCCCCCATTTTCACCCCTTCGACCAATTTAGCCCAGTAACGCACTCGACCGAGATTTTATAGGTATACATATTCGGTAAAAATTCAAAGTGATTGGTGCAAAATTACGGCAGTTATCGTGTCCACAAGAAACTGATATACATACATAAATTATACATAAACTTTTGAACTGACGGTGGTTTTGGGGTCAGGGGGATGTGAAACGCGAAGATATGTCGAAATTTTCCGGAAGTCGAAACATGGTACCCATTGCAATAGTTAGCTTTCTAATGAAATCTACCTCTGGTTGGTTCCTCAGTTTAGGGGCTGCGACAACGCGGTCATCTAACCCCGTGTACTTTGGGTGAGTGTAGAATCTGTCTGATAAACGGTGTGAATTGTAATGGCTGTATTAGTCTTAATTCAGATAAGGACTGCAGACGGTCAATTTCAAGCAGTAGTTCCTAATGTTGCTACCAGGTACTACCGTCAACGACACCTAGCTGTGAACTTGGCTACTAGATGCCACCCCAACCAGCAACTCGCAACGAACGTTGGAACTTCCCCTCCAAAGGAAAGCATACTGAGGGATTTTAGCGCTCTTAGAAAATCCGACGACTTCGGCCGGCTTTGAAACCGCGACCTTGGGCATAGACATTCAGCATGCTACCAGTTACGTCACCGAAGCCGCTTCCCACTTAGTCAGATGGAAATACTGAATCTGATTTCGTGCAAGTGCGTTGTCATGGCAACGTCTGATGGCTCATCCCTCATTAATTTAGTAGTGTTTCCATGGCAACCTCTGATAGCTCTTGGCATTTTCTTATGGTTCCGAAATCATTTTTCTCATCCCTTGGCGTAATGGTGGGTCATATCAAAAATTCTTTCAGACAAAAGTTTTAGGTAATTATTAGGGGAATATTGTCCATTTTGTACGGTTTTGATATTGTGCCTATTAAGAGAGATATGATTAATGTTTCCCGAAAAAAACACTTTTTCCCACCCCTTTGGTCAATGGTTGGTGCTATAAAAAACTCTTCAAACATAAATTTTTGGGCCTTATCCGACACATAGTATGAACGTTGAACGGATTCGATATTTCACATATTAAGAGAGTTATAGCAATATTTCACTTTTTCGAAAAAAAGCCCCCCATTTTCACCCTCTTCGACCGATTTAGCCCAGTAACGAACTCGACCGAGATTTTATAGGTATACATATTCGGTAAAAAAATTCAAAGTGATTGGTACAAAATACGGCAGTTATCGTGTCCACAAGAAACTGATATACATATATATACATACATAAATTATATATACACTTTTGAACTGACGGTGGTTTTGGGGTCTGGAGGATGTGAAACGCGAAGATATGTCGACATTTTCCGGAAGTCGAAACATGGGACCCATTGCAATAGTTAGCTTTCTAATGAAATCTACCTAAAAGGAAGAGAAGCAATATTCCGAGTTTCGACGAGCCGCGAAACACATCCACTTAATTCTCGACTGTATTTTAATCAGTTTCATTGTTTTAATAAATAATTCAGTTCTATATTCGATGCTTGTGAGTGTCATGATCTGGAAACCGTTTCCCACATTATTATTATTATTATTATTATTATTATTATTATTATTATTATTATTATTATTATTATTATTATTATTATTATTCTTTCCGATGAGGCCTGCTGTGGACCACGCGTCAATACAGTTCTTCACTCTTTGTTGTTTTCTCTTCCACTCTTCCCAATATTTCTTCTTTCTCAGCCTATGGTGCTTCTCTCTGTGCTCAGACCACTTGGCCTCAGGTTTCCTTCCCACTCTTCCCTGGAATCCTTCTACCTTCTCCCTGTGCTCAGACCACTTGGCTTTAGGTTTCCTTCCCACTCTTCCCTGGAATCCTTCTACCTTCTCTCTGTGCTCAGACCACTTGGCCTCAGGTTTCCTTCCCACTCTTCCCTGGGATCCTTCTACCTTCTCTGTGTGCTCAGACCACTTGGCTTTAGGTTTCCTTCCCACTCTTCCCTGGGATCCTTCTACCTTCTCTCTGTGCTCAGACCACTTGGCCTTAGGTTTCCTTCCCACTCTTCCCTGGAATCCTTCTACCTTCTCTCTGACTACAGTGTCTTCTTCTCTTATAGTATTTCTTTCTAAATCTTTATTTACCGCCTGAATCCAGATAGTCGTTGACCTTTTATCCCACTGTCGGGTTAAAATTACGCAATTGTTTAACAAAATCCACGAAAAATCAAACGTTTTCTTATTCTTTAAAAAGGCAGTGTTCAAGTGAGACGAGAACATCTAGGAACATCCCTCAAAAGTTACAATTGGTTCTGAGAAAATTGTGAATGAAAAGTTGAAAATTATCATGGACAAGCCGGCCAACACCGCATAACAATCTCAAAAGTGCAACAAGTAGTTCCGTGAAGAACTATACAGCCTATTTCCATGTATCCAATTAAGTTAATTGCCTCTATCAACATAAAAATCAGTTTGATTGCTGTAATAGATTCGTAGATATTGAGAAAACTAAATATTTCAGTTGGTTGCCATATTGGATTTTTATATATGTAGGTCATAGAGTTATGTACTATTAGATGACGATTTATGCGTAGGCTCATTATTCAAACGTGAACTTCGATCGAATGGTTAACACACAAGAAATGCAAACTTAATTTTAAAAATGCGCACAGCCGCCATCTTGAGGTTATGTAAACAATTGAACTAAATTAGATGTCAGTGCATTACAATGTGTATAAACATTTACTGTACCAAATTTCACTGCGCTCAGATCGTTAAATCGCGAGAAAAGTTTATTAAAATGTTTCACCTTCGCTTGGCCGCCATGTTCGTTTTGTATTTTACAGGTTTTTGGAAGTCTCGTAGTTGAACTTCTAGTAGTACTCTTTATCACAGTACACAATTTCAGGGTTATATTAGTACAGTAATAGTTTCGGAGATACAGAATGCCAGTGAAATATTTCGCACAGCCGCCATGTTGGATTGGTTAGACGTAATACAATTTGAAGGGCACGGACTGGGTCGGCCGTAATAGTGCTATGACCTTACCGAGTTTCATTGAAAGCGCTCCAGCCGTTTAGAAGTTATTAGGGGGACACCCACACACGGACGCACACACATACACACACGGACAAAAGTTGATCTCGCAAGCCTATTCTTTCATAAATGAAAATAGGCTGAAAATAAAAACAGTATACATACGGTCTAAATGTCCGGACGCGACCTCTCACGGGTTTATAATCTTACTAACGAAACATTAATTATTATCGTGTATACATGGTGCCACAATCCATCGCAGGATCTCATTTACGCTTGCAATGTTCCTATCCCTGAGCTACAATGACAACTCTGCAGTATTATAGCAAGTCTCATCAGAATAGGGACCATGGTTACTTCATACGAGTAGAAAGTCATTCCTTTCATATCGAATTGCTTTCCAATAACTCGCCTTCAATACAGCTCCACAATGGTTGGAAGATTCAATTTAATATTTCTATACATTCAGCTTTGACGACGAACAAACGCACTTAATGTCAGATACGAGTCTCTCTCTTCGCTGCCGTGCCGACTGGCAAGATAACCTGTTTCTCTCAGAGATTGTCTCCACGAGCGGGGAACTCAGTTTGCTGGCCAGCCTCAATCCAATTTCTTTCAACTACGTCCTGTGTACTGCTTGACCTCAATTAACTTGCTAGTGGATGGATGATGAAAAGAGGTTCCAGATAAATGGAGAAGGGATTGAGTCGGTGGCAGATTTCCAAAAGCTAGGTAGTATAATTACCGAAGATGGTGGTGCCGGCGCCAATGTCAAAAGCCGCATCCAGAAGGCGAACTCTGCAATTGTCCAACTGTATCCAATATGGAAAGCACGTGATATTTCAACTAAGACCAAACTACGAATTTTCCGCACAAAAGTAAAAGCAGTCCCCCTGTATGGATGCGAGTCCAGGAAAGCAACCACACAGATCAACGAGAGTTTGCAGGTTTTCATCAACCGTTGCCTCAGAAGAATACAGCGGATACATTGGCCAGAGACCATTACAAACGAGGAACTCTTGAAGGGGACAGGAGAGACCCCACATAAAACATCAGATTGAAAATGAAAATCGACAGCCTGTTTCCAGTCGACCGACCGGGTCAGGTAATTGAATGAATGAGACCCCCATCTAGCAGCGAGGATATGAACTGTGCCGGCTGCCGAAGCCTGTCGCACTCCCCTGGGGCAATGATTAAATGAATGACAGATGAAATGAAATGATAGTGGAGAGTGTTGCTAGAATTAAATTGTGACAGGGAAAACCGGAGTACCCGGAGAAAAACCTGTCTGCTTTCGCTTTGTCCAGCACACATCTCACATGGAGTGACCGGGATTTGAACCACCGACCCAGCGGTGAGAGGCCGGCTTGCTGCTGCCTAAGGCTCTTCATAAAACACCAGATTAAGAGGAGAAAATCCTGATGGATAGGTCACTGTCTGAGAAAAGAGGCACTTACAATAGATGGAACCCGCAAGGAACAAGAAAAAGGGTAATACCTAAGGTGACCTGGAAAAGAAGCGTGGAGGAAGAGATGACGGAAGAAGGCAAATCCTGGGGAGATTGCCAGAAGAAGAGACCAATGGAGGATCTTTGCTCCGAAAGGGGACACAGTACATAAGTCTAGTAAGTCAGATGGATGATGAAGCTATCAGCTATCAGATAAACCAATCAAAATGTAATGTTTTTCAGTCGGTCAACAAATTAGTTAGTTATTGTTGTTTAAAGAGGATATAAAAAGTAGGCTGGTTCAGGCAAGGAAAGCATTTCTACAAAAAAGGAATCTGTTGACATCGAATATAGATTTAGATATTAGGAAGTCATTTTTGAAAGCCTTTTTCTGGAGCATGGCGCTCTATAGAAGTGAAACTTGGACTATTGGTACAGCAGAAAAGAGGAGAATTGAAGCATTTGAAATGTGGTGTTACAGGAAAATGATGAAGATCAGATGGGTAGATGGGGTGACAAACGAAGAGGTATTAAGACGAGTGGGAGAGGAGAGATGTTTCTGACGACTGCTAATGAAGAGAAGAGATAGGTTGGTAGGACACATACTAAGACACCCAGGAATAGCAAGGTTAGTTATGGAAGGAAAGGTCGAGGACAAGAACTGTAGGGGTAGACCAAGGTTAGAATATGTTAAACAGATTGCCTCGGATGTAGGGTGTGGTAGCTATGTGGAGATGAAACGATTAGCTCAGGACAAGAAGGCATGGAGAGCTGCATCAAACCAGTCAAAAGACCGAAGACTCAAACAACAAAGGGGCGAAATACGAGGTCATCTGCCCCTTCGGTCAACAGGTTTGTACCCAATTGTAATGGGTGGTTCCCTTCAAAAATTACATGAGCTTAATAAGTACACATGGGGAATAACATTCTATGGCCACCTCCTCAGAATGCCAGTCAGTAGATTCTCCAAGCATCTATTATCATACTTCCGAGGTTTAAAGGTTCTGAATCAGATAACTTGCTCAGAACCCCATTGGCTCCTCAGTTTAGGGGCTGCGACAACGCGGTCATAACCCATACTTGTAGACATAGATGTAATAACCTAAGTGTACAGCTGTTTCTCAGACAATGCGTGTACTTTGTGTGTGTATAGAATCAGTCTGATAAACAGTGTTAATTGTGATGACTATATTAGTGTGTGTTATCTATTTTTAATTCAAGTAAGTACTGCAGACATTCAATTTTCAAGTAGTTCCTTCTCTTGCTACCAAACGCCACCGTCAAGGACAACTAGATCTGAAGTTAGTTACTAGATGACACCGCAGTCGACTCCTGGTGACGAACGTTGGAACTAAGGAGTGTTAGTCAAATCTAACCTATAATTTAGCTTCACACAGGTGTAATTAGTGGAAGCTTATCTTACATTCCATAAATCTATGATATGGGACCACCGGCTTTACTTCCCCTCCGAAGGAAGGCATACTGAGGGATTTTTAACGCTCACAAAAATCCGACGACTTTGGCTGGGTTCGAACCCACGATCTTGAGCATAGAAGCTCAGAATGCTACCAACTACGCCACCGAAGCCGCCTGTCCGTCAGGTTCATCAAGAGGAAGTAAATCCCAGCAAGAGATTTGTTCACTCGGATGAATGGAAGAAATCCCGCTCCGGAAGGATGAAGGCGCCCTAGTGGCCACAGCGATAAAAGTAAAAGTAAGTAAATACACTTGGAAGATTGTCAAGCGCCCATTCTGAGATCCTTTACAGTTAGACTATTAAATGTATGTCCGCAAGTATAATGATAATACAATATATACAGTACACTTGTATTTAATTGCAGTAATAAGTGATTTAGCACAACTAGCCAAGGTATGTGATTTCTTGTTGAGATACTGATAGTGGTGATTGCTTGTTTGGTGTGATTATGTGACTGTTTTTAGATGGTCAGATAATTGTGGATTGTGCACTGAGCTGTTGAGTGATGTGTGGTGTGTTTCAACGCAAGTGCCACCTTCGGTGCGAACTGCGCGCTACTCCTGTGGGGTTCCGGGCACTGATCAGCCAGCTTGGTGTTCCTCGGCAAAAACCCACACAAGGCACGGTATAAACCAAGAAAAATATGTGAGTTTTTTCTACAAATTTAGCTTCACTGAATTGTAGTTAAGGAAGGTTCTTTTACATGCCATAAATCTATGAAATGGGCCCGCCGGCTTTACTTCCCCTCCAAAAGAAGACATACGGAAGGATTTTTAGTGCTCTTAAAAAAACCGACGACTTCGGCAGGGTTTGAATTCACGATCTTGGGCATAGAAGCTGAGCATGCTACCTACTACGCCTCTGAAGCCACCGGCCGGCAGTGTAAGCATAATGTAGTTGGGTAGAAGCGTGTTGACCGACCGAAAGAGTATATAATTTTAACTCAGCAATTTTCTAGGTTTGTGCCGTGTCTTGGGTGGGGTTTTGCCTGGACACCAAGCTGGCTCATCGGCGGGCTCTTGGTGTCCTCCCCCAGACCCCCACAGGAGTAGCGAAGTGCTTGCTGTGTCCCTTTTTATGAAGCACACCTGTGCCTCTTGGTGCCTCTCCCCCGGGAAACATATCTGTTGCACCCTGGATCCCTATACAAGTTTAATATTGTGGATTTTACATTAATAATTTTTGTTCATTGTGTTTTAACACTAATTCACATTGTACGTTTCAGCTTGAGGCGCATGTTCAGCAGGGGAGGAGAGAAACGTAAGCTAAGCCGGGTTCTTCCGCATCAGACTAAACCTTACTACCTAGCAAGCTGTCATCCTCTGACTTCCAGTACTCGAAGTCACAATATTGACGTGAGTAACAAACAACTTTTGACATGCCTAACCTTGATGAAAAACTCAGCAACGCCAGAGCCTCTTGTAAGGGCAATCTCACACGGTTTCGTACTTTCTTAACGGAGCTCGAACCCCAAAAGCGTAATCTTGACATAATTTCGCAGAGGCTTAAGAATTATGAACAAGCCTTTGAGAAATATGATGAGATACAATGCAGTATAGAAACTCAGCATCCGGACCAGCAAAGTGATAGGTTGGAAGTTGAAAAATTATACTATCAGGGATTTGCTGAAGCTAAACAGCTTATTAGGGCTTTAACTTTAAAAGAAAAACAAGAAGATCAAACTTCTGCAGCATCTTCCACATCTTCTTCACGCATTATATTACCCAAATTAGAAATACCCAAATTCACTGGTAAAGACATAGAATGGGAACCATTTTTTGAATTATTCAATTCTTTAGTACATGAGAATACTTCTATACCAGTAATACAAAAATTTCACTACTTGCGTCTGGCAGTTCAAGGCAACGCACTTAACCTGATCCAAGCACTTTCTTTGAACAGTGATAATTATGAAGTTGCTCTGAATCTTCTTAAGGATAGATATGGGAACATTCGTTTATCTATTCAACGCCATATACAAAGCTTATTC
Source organism: Meconema thalassinum (assembly GCA_946902985.2). NCBI lineage: Eukaryota > Metazoa > Arthropoda > Insecta > Orthoptera > Tettigoniidae > Meconema > Meconema thalassinum. The sequence continues at coordinate 687,042,707 of OX336391.1, read as the reverse complement.
GAGTTACCTAACGTGCAAGCAGATAACAGTTTATCACTTCGTAAGTTGATTGACACTGCAGAGCTACACGTCAGAGCATTGTCCAATTTAAACCAACCTGTAAATCACTGGGATTTATTTCTAGTTCACCTCATTTCTGCAAGATTGGATGCAAATACATTAAAAGCCTGGGAAACAGAACTTTCCCAGAATTTGCAATGCACTTATGAGGCGATTATTAACTTTTTGAAGGCCAGAAGCCAAGTCTTTTCCGCCATAGCTAATCAAAAAACTAGTAGTTCAGATTTAAAAGCCTTCTCAAAACATAAGGTTAGCAGTTCTAATCAAAGAATTTTAAGATCACAGGCTCTTCCTGTTGATGCTCGGTCACCTAACCAAATGCAAACGTGCGGTCTGTGTCAGCAATCGCATACTTTATACAATTGTGATGAATTTAAATCTTTATCAGTAGATGAAAGACGAAAGCTCATTACGAACAAAAAACATTGTTTCAACTGTTTGTCAGGAACGCATATGTTAAACAATTGCCGTTCACAACGTTTATGCTTTCATTGTAGGGCAAGACACCATTCCCTTTTGCACAGGCATGAAAGACCACGGTTATCAGGACCAAGCAGTTCCAATACCAAGTCTAATTCGGAGACTTCTCAAAATAGTGCGCAGTCGTATGCTCAAAGTTCTACCTCGCTTGGCAAAGTCCAGGTTTATTATCTACCGTGCAGGTTCTATTGAAAAATTCTCACGGAAAATGGGTATCTGTCAGGGGATTATTGGACAATGCCACTACCAACAATTTTATTAATGAATCGTTGGTACAAAAGTTAGGCCTCCCAAAACATCCTACCTCAATAGAGGTTACAGGAATAAACTGCTCTAAATCGCAATCCTTAAGCTTTGCTAAAGTGGATCTGAAGGACTCTAATAATCTTGGTACGCAGTTGCAATTAGATTGTTTGATTATCAAGTCTATAGGCAACAATATTCCTGGCACTTCTTATCCTATTCAAAGTTGGAATATCCCGAATTTTGTCCAGCTAGCTGACCCTCATTTCAACAGAGCTTCGCCCGTAGAGCTTCTTTTCAGCTCAAGCGTATTTTGGCAATGTCTTCATTCCAATAAAGTAAAAATTGCTCCTAATGTTTTCTTCCGCGAAACTGATTTTGGTTGGATTGCTACTGGCCAAATATACCGTAATCCTATTCAAACTGTATCGAATTGTTATTTTGTTGGTACCGATTTGAGTCAAGAGCTAACCAAGTTCTGGGATCTTGAGAATGTTCAGGCTACTTCTTCTTCTTCTAACGAAATTTGTGAAAAGTTATATAAGGAAACCACTGTCCGTAATGCTGAAGGCAGATTTATAGTAACTCTTCCACGTATTCCCAATCCTCCCGCCATTACGGGCTCGCATTCCAGAGCACTTAGGGCACTATTTGCTATTGAAAATCGGTTCAAACAAGATGCTTCTGTCAAAACTCAATATGCTTCCTTTATGGAGGAATACGAATCATCCAATCACATGGAGGTAATTTCTAAATCAGAAGAAATTGACCATCCTTTAAATGAAATAGTTTATCTAAATCATCACCCGGTATGGAAAAATTCCTTAACACAAGACAATATAAGAGTAGTTTTCAATGGCTCATCACCAGATTCCAATGGAATCTCTTTAAATGATACCTTGCAATGTGGTCCCGCGATTCAAACAGATCTCACCTCTGTTTTGCTTAATTTTCGAAGGTTTCCTATTGCTGTAATCTCAGATATTAAGCAGATGTACCAGCAGATTCTCGTAAATTCTGAGCAGCAAGATCTGCAAAGAATATTGTGGCGCGATGAGAGTTCCAAACCCATAAAGATATTTAGATTGAAGACTGTGACATATGGCCTGAAGCCTTCAGCCTTTCTTGCGATTCGGTCTCTCCACATGTTAGCCGAGCAAGATGGTCATCTGTATCATTCTTTGGCCTCTGAGTCATTAAAAACGGCATTTTAGGTCGACGATTTCTTGTGCTCTTTCCCTAATATTTCTGAAGCGCTCCTTGTGTGCGAAGATTTGAAATCCCTACTCCTAGGAGGTGGTTTTCCGCTCCATAAATGGACTTCAAATTCCACTGAATTTATATCAAAATTTTCATCAGAGGTCCCAGTTGATGAATTTGTTGCCATTCCTACTGATGAAGCCGCCGTAAAAGCATTGGGTGTTTTTTGGTGTCCTTCTTCTGATACCTTCTCTTATCAGGTACATCTGTCAGAATCTCCCCCTGTAACTAAGAGACAAGTTCTGTCAGAAATCGCAAAGATCTTTGATCCTTTGCAATATATTGCTCCTATAGTTATTGTTGCAAAAATGTTCTTGCAAAAGCTTTGGTCATTAAAATCAGACTGGGATGAAAATCTCCCCCTTCCTCTTGTAGAAGAATGGTTAGAGTATCGCAGCAGTTTGCTGGATCTCTCCAAGGTTTCTATACCCCGCCCTTTAATTTCTAATCCCTTATACCAGCAGCATGTATTTTCTGATAGTTCAGAACGGGCTTATGGCTGTTGTGCATACATAGCAGGACGTTCCTCAGCTACTTTCCCTGGATTTTCTAATTTAGTGTGCGCTAAATCAAAGGTTGCTCCACTTAAAACAGTATCATTGCTCTGCTTTAATGGCAACAGAATTAGCTACTAAACTAAATGTCAGTTTAAAGTTAAAATTTTCCTGCACATTTTTTTTGAGCGATTCTTCTATTGTATTAGCTTGGATTTCCAAGCCTTCTTCTCATTGGAATACCTTTGTGGCAAATCGCGTTTCTAAGATTCATGAAGTCTCTCATTCTGAACAATGGAGACATGTTCCTAGCCGTGAAAACCCCGCGGATATAATATCACGTGGTTGCACGCCTAAAAAAATGATTTCTTCAGACCTGTACTGGAATGGTCCTCCTTGGCTAAGTCAGGAATCATCTTGCTGGCCTCGCTTAGCTAATCAATTTGCAGAAGAAATACCTGATGCCCGTAATGACCCTGTCACGTCGCATCTTACTTCTACTTCTACTAGCCTTTTTCATAGATACTCTTCATTTGATAAATTGATTCGTGTAGTGTCTTATATCTTCCGATGGAAATATTTAGTAATTGATCAACCATTGAAGCCTCAACCCTTTCTCTCCAGAGTAGAGTTAGAATTTGCTACTTGCAAGATTTTGTTACTTGTTCAGCAGGAAGTCTTTGCTCCTGAAAAGCAAGCTCTTATAAGTGGTAAAGATTTACCCAAGTCTAGCAGGCTTTCACCACTCACTCCTTTTCTAGACCAGGACGGCATAATACGTGTGGGTGGATGATTAGCTATGTCTAGTTGCGAGGATGGGAAAAAGCATCCCATCATCCTTCCTTCAAAGCATCCTATCACTACCCTTATAATAAAAAAGTTTCATTATAAACACCTTCATGCTGGCACTCGCACCTTGCTCTGTCTAATTCGTGAACTCTACTGGATCATCAATGGCGTTCATGAGGTTTCTTCTGTTGTCAAAAAGTGTATACCTTGTTTCAAGGTTAAACCACGGCCCGCCACGCAGATTATGGGTAATTTACCTCCCTTTCGTTCAGAACCTAGTAAGCCCTTCGCTCTTACTGGGATCGATTACGCTGGTCCTTACGTATATCAGACCAATCCCTCTTCATCTAAGCGCAAAATCTTAGGTAAACTCTACATCTCGTTATTTGTATGTATGGTAACGGGAGCTATCCACCTTGAGTTGGTTACGAACGCTTCTGTATCTTACTTTTTGGCCGCCTTTTCTAGATTTGCTGCTAGAAGGGGCGTTCCATCTGAAGTTTTTTCAGATAATGCAAAAATTTTTGTAAGCGCTTCTGATCTCTGGAAAAAAGTGTTATGCTCCCCTTCTGCTAAAGAAAAAATTTCCAACTTTTCCTATTCTAAAGGTTTCAAATGGCATTTCACCCCGCCTTATGCTCCCCATCATGGGGGCCGTTGGGAATCCTGCATCAAACTTACCAAAAGACAGCTTAAGAAAACTCTTGGTCCTACCATACTTTCTTATGAGGAATTCAACTCTTTAATTATTCAAATTGAAGGTATTGTAAATTCCAGACCTCTGACCCCTCTTTCAAACGATCCTAAGGATCTTTTACCTTTAACACCCAGTCACTTCCTGATTGGCTGTTCGCTTGCTGCTACTCCGCCTTTGCTGGTTCGACGCTGTGATCCTAACTTACCTATCTTTTGGAGAAAAGTAGAATCTTTGCGATGTTCTTTTTGGCGCCGATGGAAGTTAGAATATCTCAGCTTGCTAAATAGGCGTGAGAAATGGCGGCTTCCTCAACCAGATGTACGAGTGGGGGACATGGTTCTTCTTCGGGACCCATCTCCGCCTCTCGTGTGGAACCTAGGTAGAGTTATTCACTGCCACTTTGGCCGTGATAAACGCGTCAGAGTTGTTGATGTTTTAACTAGTAAAGGTCGTTATACTAGACCCATCTCTGCTATTTCTGTTTTGCCTTTCGAGTCTTAGTTTCTCCTCGTCTGTTATCCATGTTTTGCTTTGACTGATTCTTTTGTTTGTTTTCATTCGGAGTTCTCGGAGCATGATCACTTTTGTGATACTTTCAATGTTTAGCTTGGCCCATTTGTCGGTCAAATTTTATTTATTGTTACCGAGATCCCCGAATGGTAATTATTTCTTTACAAATGTTAATTGCTTAAACCATATGCATAATCTTGTTATCAATCACTTATTCATAGATATTATAGTTCTCACCTCGAGTGTTACAGTCGCTCGCTACCTCAGGCGTCCTCACTCCCGACATACAGGGCTTCTACTGGTTGATCCACTGTCCGCTGAGTAGTGTCGACTGACGTCACCCTGACTTTCGTTCGACCAATGGCAGGTCTTTGTCTGGTCGGGCGATCTCCAACTTCGAGAGAGTTCCATGGTCCCTATTTAAGACGCCACTTGCTGGCGTTCTTCACCACTTCTGATCAATCATCACTTTGGATCACTTCAACCTGCTGGTCACCGCTACTGCATCTCATGACACCATCGCTGATATCTACGCTACCGAGCAGTTACGTCACGAGATCTGCACCATGACGTATTGCTCAAGATGGCAAGAATAATTGCCAGCCGCTGTACTCTTCACCTTCACCTTAGAGAGGACGCTTGGAATCGTCTTTCGAAATATTGCTGGATCATCTCTTGGAAACTATAAATGTCATTCCTGCGCAAGTAAAGAAGAGAGAGTTGACATTTTATCGATGGTGCACATATCTCTAGGCCATGTACGCCTCCTTCCGAGAAAACCGTGAGGACTTTTAAATCAGCATTTATGTTAGCTGGAACTTTTATGGAGCTGGCTCTTCAAAGATAAGTTGAATTTATGAAGAGTTTATATCATACCAGTTATTTTACACTCTTAATTATTTTTTATGGTTCTTTCTCTTTTTATAAAGTGCATTTTTATATGTTAAGCTCAACTTCTCTCCAATCAAGCAAGCTTGTTTCATGGACCTTTCTTTAATCTGGGTTTCTGTCATCAGGCCCCCACACTTTGCTACATTTATAATTGTTCATTTCTGTGATAAGCACTTAAGTGCAATTTGTTTATTCATTATAAATTTATTATTAGAAATAAAAATTGTTAATGTATTGCTCCCTACATTGGTTTTCTAGTCACGTATTTCATGCCCACTACCCCGCACTGCTTCAGTCTAATTTTCTTGACCACAGTAGTTATTTTGTCCAGGCTTTCGCCTGATGCGTTTCGTTCTCCCGTATGGGGAAGTTTTAGGGCAGAACTTTTCCACCACCTCTTAACAGCGAGAACTAAAAACTCAAGCAGCCATGAAGGCTTCCAAAAAGATGCTATATTGGCTTTCACGGCCAGTGAAATAAAACTCAGCAATATTTCTAAGTTTGTGCCGTGTCTTGTGTGGGGTTTCACCAAGGACACCAAGCTGGCTCATCAGCGGGCTCTTGGTGTCCCTGCCCTGACAGGGCAGGCAACACTGACATAATGGATTCCAAACATCACATACGTGATAAACAGCCACCTCTTCATTGTACTGTATAATACAGGCAGAGCGTTTCATTCGGCCTGGAGCAAGCAAGGCTTATTTCTTGCCGCTAACCCCTGCTGTTCGTCAAACAGAGGTGGCACGCGGTACCTAAGACAGCCAGACGCTATTCGAATGTAGCAGAGCATGGAAGAGGGCTTGGCGCGCTCGATCTTATGCATTGTTGCCAACATGCGCTCTGACATGACGGCCTAACAAAGACCGATATTAGCATATGTTTTGAAAACAAGGACAGCATCGCCATTGTATCCCTACCAACTTTCTAAACCTTTAAACCAGGCATATATATTAGCTGTCGTCTTTCTTCACATCGTGCTTCTTAAATTAATACAACAATACACCGCTGAAATCCCACGTCATTTATCTGTTAATGTTACTGGATAAAGAGATGACTCATGGTATCTCACGTAAGGAGTCGGATGTTGGAATATAATCTCCAAACACATGGAGGGCCCCCTCCCATACAATTGTAGAATGTATGGTAAAGACAAAATTTATCAGTTCTAATGTAATATTTCAGGTGAATAAATGAACTCGCTTAACTACAAGATCAAGTAAAACATTCAAAAATGACATAACAAAAACTTCCTTACATAATAACTCACCTGCAGTATTTCATAAACGAACGTTGTTCCGAACATAGCAACAAATTTCAGGGAAAAGGCATGAATCTTCGGGAATTCTTGTTCCTCAACGCTTTTATAAAATGGAATCAAATCACCATTGTAACGGTAATAGCAGTCTGCCAAAATTCAATAGCAATAGAGTTTTATCAGCTCAACTTGGAGACTTGATGGGGCATCCTCTGGTCGCACTGAAAAAAGCGTCATACAAACTTTGAGTGCCGGTTTTACTTGTTTTATTTCTTCAACCTATCTTCAAATTCCTCATGCAATGACTGTAACGCTTTTGTGTACTCACTGATGTGTTCATAAGTACTTAAATTCAATTCCCAATTCCCTTCTTGAAGCTGACTTCTAAGAAGCGCAAGCTGCAATTTGAAATTATCAACACGGTCCCTCATAGTACTGATTAATCTATTTTTGCATTGCAACGAGATAATAGAAACATTTAAATACCCCATGGTGTCTTTCATGAAAGCGAGGCCAGTGACCCACTGCTCATCATTAAGGTTCGGATGTTAAGGAAAAGTCATATTATATTCCTGAGCTCATTTTACCTGAAATCTGAAAAATAAGTTGAATGACGGGTCCCTGACCACATTTAAAGCAATTTGATGTTGCCTATAAATGCATATTTCGGCAATTTTTATTGTTTTGGTCATATTTGGTTATAATTTCAGCATTTTTGTTTAAATTGAGGCGTCATTAAGAAGGTACGTGTTATCTGCGTCGAGTTTCTAACACAGGATTTCCGAATAGTGTAGTAGATATATTTTTCTTTCTTTTCCCAGAACAGGCAGATAGCAGGTTTAGAAGACCTGGTTCCAATAAGGCGCTCCTCTACGCACGTCTTTTAGCACACCTTTCTGGACAAGTTAGATTGCGACACTGTACGCATGAGGTCACGGAACATGACGATAGTGTGCTTCCGCCTTTCAATAGGATGTCACTCCAGTAGATATATTTAGCTCAGAAGCAATTAGCAAAGAAAGAAATGCCATGTTTTTAGGTCATATTTTATAGTTTTAGGTCATATTTAGCTAGTTTTTAGGGCATATTTGCTTGCATATTTTGTACTTCTTTAGGCCTTAAACTTACGAACCCTACTCATCATCCAAGTCTGACTGTGCTACCGCCACTACACGGGAGGAAAGAGGCGAGGGAGGGGGGAAAAGCTCCAGTGCTGCTCTGTGCAGTAAGTGCTCGTGTTAGCGTGGCCTGTGCTGGGATATTGCTCTATGTGACAGGGCTTCACAATTCTAGAAAGCAAAATATAAGTACGATATACGAAGAAGTACATTGCTTGGTGAAAGACGAAAGTTACAAACCAACAGATAGAATAATATATCGGCCATCCAAGAAAGCTCTTATTTTAGACCCGACGATTCTTTTTAGCTGACACACCGAAAGGACTTCAGTAAGCAGTGGTGGAATGGTATGAATAATTGAAAAGGAAGGGAATGATAGTGAATGAAGAGAAAGTAAAGTAATGAGGGTCTCAAAACAGAATAAACCAGAAGAAGAGCTCAATATCCTCTGTAATGGAAAGACTCTTAAGGAAGTAGAAACGTTTGAATATCTAGGAACCATATTAAGTAATGATGGAAAAACTGAACCCGAGGTACTAAATAGAACTAAGAAAGCTTATTATCAGATGAATACCACAAAGTAGGGAAGAAGGAGATAAGTCTTAAGACCAAAAAAGTGACAGTCAGTCTGAAAGACTAGACTTTGTATCATTTTAAATGCTACAAATGCTGAAAAATGCTAGAAACTCTTGACATGTTAGAAAATTATCTGCATAATACTTATCTTGCTTATCTTGTTTCAAATTACTCGCGAACGGCAAGTGCTAACCAAGGGCAAAGCAAGGTCAGGCGCGAGGGGACGTGCCCCTTCCATCCAGTCTAAAAACACTTATAGTGGGCGATGTATTGAAGATAGGCTACAGATATGCTCTCGCGGACTTTTTTGTTGAACTTTTCATGCTGATCAATTCTTACGCTCATAGTATATTGATATTTTTAACGGTTTGCCCAGCGTAAGCTTAAGAAGGGCACGGACGTCAAGTTTGTTTTCGACTTTTTCACTGAAATCGTTACTGTTTGGCTTCCTTTGATCATACATAAATTATTTTCAACAGAATCTTTCCTCGAGATATCCTTTACAGATTGGTGAAAACCGCATCAAAATCCATCCAGTGGTTCTCGAGATTACCCGTGACATCCAAGAATCGGGGATTTTTGTCTTATACTATCGAAGTAGAGATTGTCGGGGAACACAATCACCAGTAGCGTAGCCAGGATTTTAGTTTGGGGGGGCATTAGGTCCACATCTATTACTGCAGGAGTTCATATACTTTAGCCTATTTTCATGTGTGTACGTTTGTCTGCCCCCCCTCCCCCCTGTCCCCCCCACCTACTCTTAATAAAATCTATAGGACCGGAGCGATTTCAATGTAATTCGGTACTACTACCTCATCCAACCTCGACCGTGCCTTTCAAATTTTGATACGTTTCACCAATTCAACATGCGGACCATGCGAAATATTTCACTGGTATTCTAGGCCTCTATCTCCTGAATGGTAACATATATCACCCTGAAATTTTGTACAGTGATAAAGGGTACTACTACAAGTTTACCTATGTGACTTTCAAAACCTGTTAAGTACAAACCGAACATGGCGGCCAAGCCAAGTTGATCCATTTTAATGGATATTTCACGCGATTTAACCATCCGAGCGCCGTGGAACTTGAAACGGTAAATGTTTATACAAATTCTAATCGACTGCCATCTAATTTTGTTCAATTGTTTACATAACTTAAAGAAGGCGGCTGTGGGAAATTATAAATTAAGTTTTTATTTCGGTGTCCTAATCATGCGATCGAAGTGGAAGTTTGAATAATGAACATACGCAGTAATTTTCATCTAGTGGTACATAATTTTATGGCCTACATATATACTCATCCAACATGGCAACGATCCGAAATATTTAGATGGTTCTCAATATCTACGAATCTATTGCAGCATCAAACTGACATTTTGTATGCTGATGGAGGATGTTAATATAAGTTCACCTATTGGACTTTCAATAACATGGTGAGCACAACACAAACATGGCGGCCAAGCGAAGTTAACGCATTTAAATGGAATTGACTCGCGATTTAATTACCGAGCGCAGTGAGACTTGGTACGGTAAATGTTCATACAAAAGCTACTGGCATCTAATTAAATTCAATTGTTTCATAACACCAAGATGGCGGTCGTGAGAAATTTTAAAATTGACTTTTTATTTCATGTATCCTAATCATGCGATCGAAGAGAACGTTTGAATTTTTTTTTTTTTAACCTTCTGAGAGGCCGATTGTAGGTGTTTCTAGTCGAGTTCCGTGGGCGACCTGCGCGTCGGGATGAGAGACGGAATGATGAAGATGAATGAAACTGGGCAAGGATGTGGAAGGAAGCGGCCGCGTCCTAGCAGAAGGTACCTTCCCAGCATATTCCTGGTGTTGAATATGGGAAACCATGGGAAACCCTTTCAAGGGGCTTGAACCAATCCGTCTATTGAGTCAGCAGAGAGTTTGGCCCCATGGCCTAACGATGCGCCTTAGTGAGCGTAGCTACCACTATCGGTTGTTTGAATAAACCTACGCAATAATCTTCATCTAATGGTGCATAACTCTATGGCCTACATACAGAACAATCCAACATGGCCTTCCTTTTCATAGGCGGGAGTTTTTTTTATAAAGAAGACCAATAAGCTATATGAAAATAGGCTATATAGTTCTTCACTGAAGTACTTGTTCTGATTATAAGTACTTTAGGGTTCACTTTTAGCTTCGGACAAAGATCTTCGGTCTGTTCATGTCTGTCTGAATTCCACCCTTCGTTGCTTTGTTTTGAGGTAGCTCACAGCCGTGTCGGTGTCTATATTTGTCTCTAATGCTCAGATTTTCAATTATCAGTTATCAGAAGACTACTATTATGGCATATTCACACGTTTCAGTTCAGAATGTTCTTTACATTAATACCGCACTATGTCTTGGTATTTTTAAATAGTTTAATTACCAGAAATATTTTTTGTCAATTGAATGAATATGTCCAAACCAAACCCATCAGAGGTAGATAATATGAAGAAGGGACACTCATAAAGGCATTAAGCAAAGAAGGTAGGTTGCAAAACATTTAGGTCTATTATTGTTAGTGTTGTTTAAAGGTAAGCGTAACGGTCCCCGTGGACCTCATTCTAGTTTATTATTATTATTATTATTCAGAGGAAACTGTAACACCCTTTAAATAATAATAAATAAATACGAGCCTTTTAAAAAGATCGAATAACTTAACATTTTATCAGTGAACAATGCGTCTTTCTCGTGCTGTGCTTATATAATGAAATGGGGCCTCGATTTTCTACACCTACAATAAAAACTTTTCATAACTTACCGAAAAGCCTCCGTGGCTTAGGCGGCAGCATGCCGGCCTCTCACCGCTGGGTCCGTGGTTCAAATCCCGGTCACTCCATGTGAGATCTGTGCTGGACAAAACGGAGGCAGACAGGTTTTTCTCCGGGTACTCCGGTTTTCCCTGTCAACATTTCATTTCAGCAACACTCTCCACTATCATTTCATTTCATCTGTCATTCATTTAATCATTGCCCCAGAGGAGTGCGTCAGGCCTCGGCAGCCGGCACAGTTCATATCCTCGCCGCTAGATGGGGGCTTCATTCATTCCATTCCTGACCCGGTCGGAGACTGGAAGCAGGCTGTGGATTTTCATTTTCATAACTTACCGAACATGTATCCAGTTTTGCCTTCTTTACCACAAAGCGGTCGATCTTCTGAACACTCATTAATGTGACAAAAAGAAGAAAGAAAAGAGCAACTATCAAATAACTCCCGACTCTTCCAAAATACAAACTGTATATCTCCTCTCGCACAGACACACAACCACCGTATATCACGACAGTGGCGGCAATCAACCACGCTGCGCCAGTATTGCAGAGTGGGACATTTAAACACTGCTATTCCCAGGAAATAGAAATTAAAAGCTGACAAGAGAGTATAAGCTGACAAGCTGGCCCCCTCCATATAGGTCTCTTGCTAATTGGCAATCTCCTAATTTCTTGGTAGACATTTTTCATCATCACCTGGTTGCAGTGGCGTATACTGGTCTGAAGATCTGGACTACCACTGAGCTTAATAATACACAAAAAATTAAATTACATTTTTTTAAACCTTACCTAATTATATGTGAAGTCAAGACGTCTGGTTTGGGACGAAAATTCCTTGATGATGTCGTCATCGAAGTTGTAGTTGGGCCTCTTGCGAAGTTTCTGAAGAAAGGACTTTTCAATTGACATTAATGCCAAACCGCATAAACGTTCTTGTGTCTGCGTTGAACGACAATACGACTTTATCCTCTTTAGCGCAGAAAACGTTCTTTCTACAGATGCTGAGGTTGCTGGTATTGTCACAATTAATGTTGCCAATTTTAGGACTTCAGGAATCACTTGGTTTAGTCTGTTTTCATATATGGCGGAGAGAATTTCATGAACTGATTTTTTCGAGAAGTCGAATACTTCTCCTGAATATATGACACTTAACTCATTTTTCAATCTTACTTGATCAAAGTGACTACTATATGACTGAAATAATCTGTTTGTTGTCTCATTTGGAAAGATTTCCTTATAAACTGAAAATTTATTTGAATCTAAGAGATGTGTAAACTGAAGTTTCCCATAGTCAGAAAATCTGTCGTTAATTTCCACGTGCAGCCGATCTAGTATGCAGTTATAAAGCTGCTTATATCTTAATTCATCATCACCTTTTCTTTGCTTCTTTGGTGGCTCCGTTGTACTGTCTGAAGAATGCCCAGTATTCATATAATTCCATACTGAAGAAAATCCATCAAGTCTGAACCCAGCTATTGTGTTTTTGAACTTGAATACCTCTTGTAAGCAGTATGCTATATCTAGAACTTTAGTTTGAAGGATGTTGTAGAGAACATCTGAATGTGCAAACATTCTAGAGAAAACTTCAATCAGAAATATGTTCTGAAACTGCCTAAAAAGTACAAATATCCTTGAGCCTGTACAACTGTATCTGCATCCCAGTCTTCTTCAGAGTCATCACTTATCACATTTTCAAAGAAGGCAATGAGTTACTCTTGGTATTCGCTTACTGTGTTTACAAGCCGAGATGTAAAATTCCATCTAGTCTGTGCTACTTTCGGAAGTTTTTTGGTCATGAATTGTTTCCGTTTTTCCGATCTTTTGGGAGATACCGAAAAAAAAGCAGCTATACCAGATAGTGTCTTGAAAAAGATTCGACACTGTGGAATGGATGAAACGGTGTGTTGCAAAACCAAATTGAGAACATGACTGTAACAATGAACAAAAAAGTGCTTGCGGGTACTTTTCTTGAACTTTAGTTTTCAATCCATTAATGTTCCCCGCCATCACTGCTGCACCATCATAAGTCTGTGCAATTAACTTGCTGCCGATATTATACTCCGCAATTACATTTTCCACATGCTGAAACAAATCTGCTGCAGTTTTCCCTGAACTGACATTTGTGAAACCTATAAATCTTTCTTCAGTATCGCCGTTACTGACTACGTACCTTAAAACAGTAGACAATTGACTCTGATTTGAACAGTCACTTGCTTCATCTATAATAATGGATACGAAATGCGCATCTTCTATTTCGGATTTTATGTTCTTGATCGTAACTCCACTTACTGCAGATAATATATAATTTTGAATTGCAGGAGATGCACCACGAAATACTGTAGAGCTCTCCAGATGATTGGCAAGTAAGTGATCAAATTCACTTAGGGAATATAAGTATTCAATGTAATTTCCCCAGTTGTCCGATTCCATACTTTCGTTATGGCCCCGAAAAGCTAATTCTTGCTTTCCGAGGAAACAAACTGCGTTGATAAGACGTAGTAAAATGTCACGATTTTTTTACAAGAGCATTATGTTGGTCAATGTGTAGAGCATGTTGTTTATCTAGCTGTAAATCTATTCTTGTATTACCAAAGTTTGCAAAGTTCATGCTACTGCAAATGTGAGCTTTAGATTTGTCATGCTTTTGAACTGCCGTGCGAAAAGAGTTCATATTTGAAAACCCTTCCTTTGACCATACATTAACTTCACGACTAAATAACAAACACGGCCAGCAATACAGTTTAGACAGCTTAGAACTGCCAGATAACCAATTCCACCTAGCATATTGTCACCGTTTAGTTGAGTCAACAACCACGATGACTCAACTAACGACACATAAATCGAATTAAAAAAAAAGTACCGTGGGGATCAGGTGACCTTCCATAAAGGCTAAAGCGGCACGAGAGTCCGTAGTCCACAGGGATCGTGGTACATGGTGACGATGGTCATAGACCGCCTAAGGAAAGGTTCACCTTAAAACTAGACTGAGAAAATAAACATCCAGACTTATGTAAAACACCGTGAAAATTTATTAAAATTCACAAGCCCCTAGCCTAGTTCGGAGGGTTATTATCGGCTAGTCCGCAAATTAATAAATAAACAAAGATAAAGAACAGGTCCCCTACCTGAGAAGTTACTGAAAACCCTCGCGAAAGATCTAACTCACAATGATAAAGCAACAACAGCAACGCTAGGAATATGGTACGACGCAAGTCCCTAGTTCAAGTTACAAGATCAAGCTAATATCTGAATTTACATTTAACAGGGTAGCAAAACAAATCTAGGTTAGGATGGTACCATTTCGACATTTAAATTTAACATTAATTCAATTAGCTAAGTCCTATCAATTAACAAAATTTACGGCGATGACGTCCGTAAAAGAGAACAATTACATCCAAAAGCTAAGTGTACAGCCATGAAAAACAAACAATTTAATTATGCTTAATAACTATGTGCTAACAGCACACAATAAAGTAACATGTAGGGTTTAATACACTTGACATCATAAATTAATAACGTAATAGACACAGTAGTTTTATTAAAAATCCTGCCTACACCTTGGTTTACTCTTTGTAAACCATAGTCATCTAATGTGTATAGTTACGGTGACGAATGCGCAGTTGAGACCACGTCTGACATCGCATGGCCTGAGCTCCACAAGCTACGAACTCTAGGTTCGCACATGCTTCAGGTCGCTACAAAAATGTCGACTGTCCTAGTCATTTCCTCACAAGGAAATTATCTTCAACTGCACGGCTATGTCAACAGTTCCAGAATGCAAAGAACAAAGTTAGATAGAAAGAATCGTTAGTTAGGCTTGTTTTACAACAATTATGCATCTTATTATTAGGATGTCGGTTTATAGGTTTATCGTAGGTTTATGGCGAATAACATTGACAATAGCCTGGGCACGGAGTGTCTCCAACTGAGATCATTCTCCACCAAAAAGCCTCGACTCAACAGTCGGAATATAATCAACGAGTATAACAACTCGGACACACAATAACACGGGTTACCAGCGGCGCTAAGCTCGCGTTCAATAACTCTGGGATAGGCCTGTACAACAGTTACCTTCCAATAACATCTGGTCAACGGGATCATCCCCGGACAAAGCATACAATAACATCCTGCTATAACAGGGTAGACTTCACCATCCTATAGAAAACCTTACATAACTGTACCTGTCATACGACAATACACGCAACAGAGCGTTAAACTAACAAAACCCGATCCATAAAACAAGTGATCAAATACAAGAGTGGAAACTGATTTCCATAAGCAAAATAGCAATGAAAGGAAAAGCGAATACAAATTGTACTCTGTCCTCGTCTATAGTAGTTTTGTCTCACAATGAAGCAGGCGTGCTCTAGGTCACTGGGTTACATAACCAGTTTATTCAAGGCCGGCGATTTAATCAATACAAAACCTGCACCTGGCCGGTTCATAAAAAACTTTACCATAGGTTACGGATCTCTACAGAGTCCGTGTATCAAACGCACGCTATAAATCTGAGTATAGTAATACACTTCCGTCTTTCTACCAAAGACGTCTAAATGAAAGTAAACTTACAATAACTGTAGCTCTTTGCTTTAAAAATGCAACTCAGTAGTTGCTAGAACATCAAATAAAAACGTGTCTCACACGACACAAGCAAAAAAATATGATAAATGTGGCACAGATTCACACACTAGATCTGCTTAATGATACGTTGGGAACCGCGTTCGATGCTAGGCAACGAAACATTCCTTCTAGTTGTTAGGTTCAAACATGACCAAGAATAGCTTCTGAGCTTATTCAAAATGAAATATAATGCATTTACAAACTGGTAGTTACTGTCGACTACCTAAATGATACGACCGTTCTAACGACAGTCAGGGGTGTAACAAAGGATGGCTGCGAAGAATGCAGTCAATTAATAACCAAGGCATCTGATTGCCATAACTACAGTCAGCAAAGACTTGAAGATTACCCCAAGTAGGGTTGAAAAAAATAGCCTCAAAATGACTACGATCAGGTTCAGCAAAAAGGGTAGGCATTGACGTTCCACGACGTTCACCAAGCTGCACCAGGGCTGACCAAAATGTCTGACCCCAAGGGTGTCTCACTCTAAACTGAAATAAATGACATCTAACTAATCTAGTTACATCCCTACCTAGAAAAATGGCTGACACTGAGTGTGGTTGATTCACAAACTACATTAAAACTACTATACCACCAGAAACTAGAACAAAGAAGGGGTGTGACAAAAACTCACGAAATGGAGGAGCTCTCACTCAGCTCTCTATTCCACAACAAGGGTTGTACATAAACCTCTCTGGCTCTCTGGATCGGTATCCTCCTCATCAGGATTCCCATCTGGACTCCCCCAAAGACCAGGGTTCGATTTGTCCCTGTCGACATCTTCGTGGATATGCCTGGAAATGGCATTTTGGCTCCTTCCCTCTCGTTCATCGTTCTGGAAGTTCCACCATCATGCTGGTTCCTGTAGAAACGTCACCCCCCCATACCGGGATGGTATTAGCCCATGGCGACTGCTTCAACCATGGTGAAGAAAAGTCCAATCACGTGGGTAGCAAAATAAGTCGCGTGATTATTCATCCTCTCACTTCCAAAATTATAATGTCCGTCGTGACTATTATATGCTTCAATTATAAAATACGACACAGCCTTAATCTTGCAGATGTGGATTAGCATGTGAGCTAACACTATTTTGTAATGCTGCACGTGCTAGTGACGCTACTTTTGTATCACGCAGCATCCGTGAATTATACGACGTTTCAAAGATGAAATTTCCACTTTGGCAATTTAAATATCTCATACAATTATAATCACACTTATTCAGGATAATTGTAACACTATTACCTGTATATTTCCACTAGGCATCTGCCCTCCACATACGCGTGGGTAATATGTGATGTCACAGCAATGTTGTGCAATACACTATACTTGCCAATAATTATTTCCCAAGCTTCTTATTTAATTCACTGGACTCCATCGACAGTGAATATTAGTATTTGCTTGCTCGATGGCACCTTATAATCACTTTTAACGCTAAACAGCGGATATTCTTCTACGTCTCGTAGGACAAATGTAATTCCACGCCTACACAAGGCGGATTCTCAAGACGCAGTGCTCCGGTACTGGGTGTCTCTAGAAAGTAGGTCGTCAAAACGAAAACGTTGAGCGACTACTTACGTTCCTTTTTGCGTATCTGCAAGGGTATTACCTTACCTAAAGTAAAAATAAACATTCTCCAAAATGTTTTAATAATGCAGCATGACGAAATGGAATATTCTGAGTCTCGTAGGAAAGATAAAAATAATTAATAAGACCTCAGATAATAATTAGCAGTTTACACCAAAGTCAAAAGTGCGATTCACCGCTACTTCAAAGTATCGCGTGATCTCTCAGCTTCACGTGGCTTCCTGGGTGTGTTCAAAAGTACAACATCCCATCATAAATGCTCTGTCATAAAAAAAAAAATATCACATGAACCATAGCTCAGCGGGTTCAATATGTAGATGATGTGAAATGACGTGTGTACTCACGCTGCTTTTCTTTCACATCGGCACACAATTGCAGTTCAGGTGTAGGCCTTGTCATATTCATAATATGAACTTTCTCACTATATGGACGACGGCCGAAAGGAACTTCTAACAGACTCTCTATTATACAATCATTGGCATTTAAAGCCACAGCAGGTGTTTGTTCCATCATCTTCTTACAAAATTACAACTGGCACAGTTAACACAAAACATTACATACAAATTATTCAGCATACACACACTTATATAAATCACACATCGAAAATACTACAACTTCTAAAACATATTCACGTCCATGCGCGCGAAAATGTATATTTATTTTAGGCTATTTGTAGCTTTAAAGGCTTTTAACTTCAAGAAACCGCTGACTGTAGCGCCAACTGACTCGCTATGAGCACTGAGCCTGAGGGGAACAAGGGTGGGTGCGGAGAGGTGGGGTGAGTCGCGTAAGGCTGCCGCTTTCCTAGTCGGTTTCTACAGCGTTGCCGCGTTGACTTTGCAATAACCATCATTTCTTTCGATAAAGAAGAATGTGCTTGGAAGTCACGATTGTTTGAATGCTTTGTTGAAACTGTGATAAAGTGTTACTTATTTTTAATGAAATTTTCTTGGGCTACCGCCGGTAGCTCCGGTAGCCCTAAGAATACGCCCCTGCCTGGTTGTATTCCCAGTACTGAGGCACCTACTATTCTTTTCGTTGTAGGTTCTAAATTTGTTTGAGCCGTAAGAAAATATCAGGATTTTTTTTTGGGGGGGGGGGGGGGGACGGCCCCACTGGGTCCCCCCTCTGGCTACGCCACTGACATGCACCAAGCAGTAATATGACATCACACACCTCAGTGCATATGGGTACATTTCGTCCCGTCACCGTAACGAAACGCCTGACCCCAGCGTAACGACGAAGTCGACAAGATCATTTAAAATGATAAAAGCAGATCTATAATGCAATCATGGCACCGATTACGCTGTGTGGTATGGAGAGTAGGATTACTGCCACAGAAATGAAGTTCCTGAGGAGAGCAGTAGGATAGACAAGAAGAGATTGAGTTCGAAATGAGAGAATTGGAGAGGAATTAGGACAAAATGTAATGAGTGAAGTGGTTGAGGGACGTCACTTGAGATGGTACGGACATGTTACGAGGATTGAAGAGGAATTAGGACAAAAGGTAATGGGTGAAGTGGTTGAGGGACGTCACTTGAGATGGTATGGACATGTTACGAGGATTGAAGAAGAAAGAAAAGTAAAATAATATATGGGAGAAGAGGATTGAGATTGGGACAAGAAAGGGGGTAAAAAACTCTTGTGGAAATGAAGAGAATGTGCATAAATAGAGCGGAATGACAGAAATGGCTCAAACGAGGCTACCCCGACGCTTGAAGGCATAAGGCTATTGACGAAGAAGTAGAAGAAGATCCTTTTTAGAAACTTGTTGTAGTTTCATGTCAGATGCTTAGATAACGTGGTCACTTAGCTCCCTGTACTTCGGAAATCGAACCCAGGTCTCCGGAGTGACAGTCAAGAACGCTAGCCACTACACCAGGGAGAGGATCCAACTTACAGCACATCATACCAGACGAACGTCAAAGGACACTTTGGTTGGATGTGGTTGGAGAGCCATGAGCGGTCTACGGTCAGTAACAAGGTTACGGGCACTAACCCACCACACTGCTATATTGAGCTTCACTTACCATGAGCCGTCCCCACAAGTAGCAGTAATAGATTCAAACGTGGGAGCTATTTCTCAATATTTACAGTGAACACGCAATGAAGGAAACTGGAGAAATTTAAAGAGGGAATAAAGATTCTTAGATAAATAATTTCAACTCTGATATTTGCTGATGACATAGTCATCTTGGCCAACTCACCAGAGGATTTGAATGAGTTTTCGAATGGTATGGACTCCGTCTTGAGGAAAGAATTCATGATGACAATTAATAAACGTAAATCAAAAATATTGGATTGCAGCCGAAATAAATCAGATTCCTCTATCGAGGTCAAATTGGCGGCTGAAAAGCTAAGGAAGTACGAGACTTCTGTTTCTTAGGAAGCAACATAACCAGAGATGAACAAAGCAAGGAAAGCTCAGGCAAGGAAAGCATTTCTACAGAAAATGAATCTGTTGACATCGAATATAGATTTAGGTATTAGGAAGTCACTTTTGGAAGCCTTTGTCTGGAGCGTGGCGCTATATGGAAGTGAAACTTGGACTGTTGGAGCAGGAGAAAAGAGGAGGGTTGAAACGCTTGAAATGTGGTGCTACAGGAGAATGATGAAGATCACATGGGTAGATAGGGTTACAAATTAAGAGGTATTAAGACGAGTGGGAGAGGAGAGATGTTTCTGGCGACTGCTAATGAGGAGAAGCGATAGGTTGGAAGGACACTTACTAAGACTCCCAGGAATAGCAAGCTTAGTTAAGGAAGGAAGAGTGAAGGACAAGAAATGTAGGGGTAGACTAAGGTTAGGATATGTTAAACAGATTGCCTCGGATGTAGGGTGTGGTAGCTATGTAGAGATGAAACAGGGAGCCATGGAGGGCTGCATCAAACCAGTCAAAAGACTGAAGACTTAAACACACACATCTTATCGAAACGTCTTTGCGATATCGTGATCAGTTATCTCCGTGTACTTGAATCCGTGTGAAGAATATTTCTGATAACCTGTATCATTGCGATAGCTGTACACTGAAGTCTTGATTTTTATCTGAATTTGATGGGGAAACCGGAAACATTTTACTACCGCGGTATACCGAGCATACATCAGCTACTATAGTGCGCTAATTTACCGTCTGTAGATCAATCTAAACAAGTAGTTCCATGGAGAAATAAACAGCCTATTTTCATATAAATCCTATTTATGTTCACAGCCTTTGTAAACATACAAAAGATCTGTTTGATTACTGTAATAGATTTGTAGATATTGAGAACCATCTAGGTATATCGGTTGGACGCCATGTTGGATTTTTATATAATATTTAGGCCATAGAGGTATGTACTATTAGTTGGTTGGTTCTTAAGTTTAGGGGCTGTGACAACGCGGTCATGTAGCCTCGTGTACTTTGGGTGTGTGTAGAATCTGTCTGATAACCGGTGTTAATTGTGATGACTGTATTAGTGTAGGTTATCTGTTTTTTTAATTTAAGTACTGCAACTTAGAATTTTTCAAATAGTTCCTACTTTTGCCGCCAAGTGCCACCGTCAACGACTACTAGGCTAAGTTCAGAACTTAGCTACTAGACGCCACCGCAGTCGGCTCTTGGCAACGAACGTAGAAACTTAAGAGCGTTGTTTACATTCTTAACCTATCAAATTTAGCTTCACACAGGAGTAATTAGTGGAAGGTTCTTTAACATGCCATAAATCTTTGACTTGGGACCGCCGGCTTTACTTCCCCTCCGTAGAAAGGCATACTGAGGGATTTTAACGCTCTTAAAAAATCCGACGGCTTCGGCCGGGTTTGAACCCGCGATCTTGGGCATAGAAGCGCAGCATGCTACCGACAACGCCACCGAAGCCGCTGAATATTAGATGACGATTATTGAGTAGGTTCATTGAGATCGATCGCATGATTAAGATACATGAAGTAAAAACAAAATTGTAAAATTTCGCACAGCTGCCATCTTGTGTTTATGGAACAATTGAAAAAATTAGATGCCAGTGGATTAACATTTGTATCTGATTTACTGTACCAAGTGTCACTGCACTTGTATGGTTAAATTGCGAGAAACGACCAAGTGAATATTTATAATTCGCATCAGCGCCATGTTGGATTTGTGTTCACCAGGTTATTGAAAGTCCTATAGGTGAACTTATGTTCATAGCCCCTATGAACATTAAAAAAAATCAGTTTGATTGCTGTAATAGATTCGTAGATATTGGGATCCATCTAAATATTTCGGATGGTCGCCATGTTGGATTGTTATATGTACTGTATAGAGTATAGAGTCATAAACAATTAAAGGAAAATTATTTAGTAGGTTCATTATTCAAACTTTCAATTCGATCGCATGATTACGACACAAGAAATAAAAACTTAATTTTAAAATTCGCACAGCCGCCATCTTGAGGTTATGTAAACAATTTAACAAAATTAGATACCAGTGAATTACAATGTGTATAAACATTTTCTGTACCAAGTTTCATTGCGTTTGGATAATTAAATCGCGAGAAAGTTTTTTTTTAATATTCAAATTCGCTTGGCCGCCATATTCGTTTTGTAGTTAACTGGATTTTGAACGTCTTATAGATGAACTTAGAGTAGTGCCCTTTATCTCCGTACAAAATTTCAGGGTGATACTGCTAATAGTTTCAGAGATATAGAATGCCGGTGAAATATTTCGAACAGTCGCCATCGTGAGGTTATGTAAACAATTGAACGAAGTTAGATGTCGGGGCATTACAATGTGTATAAACATGTACTGTACTAAGTTTTATTGCGTTTGGTTGGTTAAATTGCGAGAAACATCTATTTAAAAGTTACAACTTCGCTTGGTAGCCATGTTGGTTTTGTAGTTACCAGGTTTTCAAAAGTCACATAAGTGAACTTCTAGTAGTTTTCTTTATCACTGTAAAATATTCCAGGGTGATATCGGTAATAAATTGAATGCTGGTGAAATATTTCGCTCAGCCGCCATGTTGCATTGGTGAGACGTAACAAAATTTGAAGGGCACGTTCGGTGACATCTGGTAGCGAAAGTTGGAACTACTTGAACTTGAACGGAACTTGTAGCTCATCCCATGGGTGTCCGCTCGAAGCAGCTACAGCCTCTGGCGAGCCGAACATGACCTCGGACACTCCCGGCACTAAAAGCCATACGACAAATAAATAAATCGTACTAATATATAAAAATGAGATGGTGTGTGTCTGTCTGTCTGTTACTCAATAACGCAAGAACCACTGGTCCGATTTAAATGAAATTTTGCATGGATGTAGCTGATTTACCAGGTTTACATATAGGGTACTTTTGATTTCGAAATTTTGTACTGTTAAAAAATGGCGACCATTTTAGTGACGTCACTACACCCTTTGGTTTCAAAATTTCATATTTCCATATCAAATAAAAAGAGAACGGTAGGAAATAGCAAACTTTTGATGGCGCATACGAGCTTCGAAATTTAATTTCCTATCCGAAAGGTCCTTATCACTTTTCGTGTATCTGCAACGGTTAGCGAGTAAAAGCGACATTTGTGACGTCACTACACCCTTTGGTTTCAAAATTTCATAATTCCATTTCAAATAAAAAGAGAACGCTAAGAAATAGCAAACTTTTGATGGCATACATGAACTTTAACATTTAATTTTCTATCCGATAGGTCCTTATCACTTTTCGTATATCTCCAACGGTTAGCGAGTAAAACCTAAATTTGTGCAATAAAACACGGTCAACCCCGAGCGGTGCAGTATCTCTCTCTCTATATATATAAGTGAAAGTTTGTCTGTTTTTCTCTGAATTTCTACGGAAATTTGAGTTGTTTACGCGTTTCAGACTGTTTTATGATGGATGCGCGCGAAAATAATTTTTTTGTCTGTCTGTCTGTCTGTTTGTTTGTTTGTTTGTTTGTTTGTTTTTCTGTGGACAATTTTGTTGCCTTTTAACTCGAGAACGGCTGGGTGTACCAACGTAACATTTGGTACAGATATCCTTCAGAGGCACGACACTTATCATTGATGTAACTCTTCTCCGTACCTCTCATAAAAGGGGGCCTACCCCCTTAAAATACATTCTGAAATAGGCGTAGAAGAACGAGACAAAGCTCATTTTCAGCCCCTCAATGTGAGAGACAAAACTCGGGTCCCCGAAAACCACATTTTAAGGACCGAAGACCAACCGTTTTTGAGATATTCCCAGAAAACTAATTTCTTTTAATAAACTAATGAACGAATACAAGCCAGTAACCATGGCAACAGATTCTCATAGGTCCATCTATTGCTGTAAGACGCAATGCAATTCTTTTAATTGCATTAGTGTGAAAGTTTGCAAACGGCTAGAAGGTTATCACGGAACCAAATTAAGCCGTAAAATTCATCAATACGTATAATGCGCTTAAGGGGATCAAGGGGTACTCTAGAATTTTTTCACGCGATTTACTCCTGCGGGTGTGGTACGGCAGGTCTATTATATTCCTATCCCCATATTATTCATTCATTCATTCATTCATTCATTTCGTATAGGCCATCTACGGATCGCGTAATTCTAACTGTCTCCTACTGGCTTTGATGTTTGCCCGGTATGCCCGCATTCGTTCTTGGTGGACTTCCTTCCGTTCCTGGGTCCAAATCTTTCCCGTTTTCAGCTTCGGTTTTTCTTGGAAACCTTTGCAAGCTTGAAGTTTCCTTTTGAGTGGGGCGCGCTCCTGAATGTCTGTTGGTGTAATCCCCACTTCTTTCAGATCTTTATCCAGTTCTATGAACCAGGCCCATTTTGTTTTCCTCTCCTGAAAGTAAGTTATGTTGCGGTTGGTCAGTCTCGCTGGGCTCATTCGTTTCACATGCCCAAAAATGGTATCCTTCTCTTCCGGATGACGTTACTTATCTTCCCCACATGAGTATATAGTTCATGGTTATGCCGTCTTCTGTATTCCCCGTTGTCTTTGATGGAACCCAATATCTTTCTCAAAAATTTCCTTTCTTTGGCCTCCAGTTTCTCGACCAAGCCTTTTTTATTCATCGTGAGGCATTCAGAAGCATGCAAGACCTCCGGACGGATGACACTGCAAATGTTTTAGTTTTGCGTTGAAGGATATTGACTTTTTCTTATAGATGTCCTTAGTTAAATGGTAGGCCATTTTCATTTTGCTCATGCGTGATGTGAATGCTTCTTTCTCTGATAATATCCCTTCCCTGACCCGTCCTGAAAAGGAAAGTACATGGCCATTGGCTGCATTAATAATAAAATAAATAGGTGTTATAATTTCTCCCTATATTATATTATTATTAGTATTATATTATGGCGTACAACGACGAGACAAATCCCCTCGGTGCCAGAAACAAAACTCGGGGGCCCTAAAGGTTCCTCGAATACTACATTATAAGGCTCTAAATCCAACAGTTCCTGAAATATTCCCAGAAAACTAATTTAATTTAATTTAACAAACTAATGAAGGAATGCAAATCGGTAACCATGAGAACATTAGCTCAAGGGGTGGCATACAACTTTCCTTCTATTTCTGTAAGAAGCAATGTCACTCCATTTATTACATTTCTGTGAAAGTTTGCAAATGGCTATGAGGTTATCACGGAACTAACATAGACTGTATAATTCATCAATGCAATTAAGGGGGTCAAGGGTAACCTAGAACTCTTTCATGCAATTTTCACGTTCGACATATAGTACAGAAGGTCTATTATATCTCCAAACAGCAACATTATTTTCAAAAATTCCTGAATTGAACCAGCATTTTTTTCGGCTTTTAGGAATTTCGTCAATTTGAGGCTAAAGAACCTGAATTTTCATGCACCACAAGCCTTTATAATTTATGAAAGGGGTCTTCCTGTGTATGGGCACCTAGCACAACGTAGAGGGTCAGTTTTTATGTGACGTGTATTGCGTTTCGTCTACAAGGCTTTCAATTCTATTTCACGTCAGGAAGTACACGTTAGGTGAGTTTAGTCTGAGAGCACATTTTAACTTTTTGTTGTTGTCGACAAACGGGTTCATCGTAAGGATGATTTTGTTTGATACTGTGAGGTAGATATACCCATATTTGGATATCTGGGTAATATGTTGTAGACAATAGAATTGTCTGTCTGTCTTTCTGTGTATCTGTATGTACGCCTATACCTCGTGTTCGGATGCTTGGTGCATCGTAAATTTGGTATGGTAACCATGAGAGTCAATGCACCAATCATTCATAAAACTCTTCACTTTACTTTTCATACAGTAGAAGGGTGGATATAGAGAAAAACTTCTCAATACATGCTAAAATAGGCGAAATATAAAAATTATCCTAGAAGGACGACCAAAGCATATGTTGCGCTTCTCAATGTGAGACACTAAATTCGGGAATCTATAAAGGGTCTCCGAAAACTACATTTTAAGGGCCTTAAATTAACAGTGTGTGTGATATTCCCAGAAAAGTAACTTCGTTCTGATAAACTTGAAGGAATGACAAACCGCTAACCATTGCAACAGTAGCTCAATTGATAATGTCTGGTGTTAACAACGAACACCGTTCGAAGAACGGGTACTTCTGCTAGTAAATAAATAAATAAAATTGAAATTCATAAGAAGTGAAGCCACAAAACGTCTCTCAACGTATCTATGACAACATTATGACACAGCGCCTAGGATTTTTGGAGGTAACCGCTGAGATTCGGGTTCGATTAACGGCTCTGTCAAGAAATTGAATTCTGGTCTGGGTACTGGAACGGGGTACACTCAGCCTCGTGAGGCAAAATTGAGAAGACGTGGGTGCAATTCCCACCTCAGCCAACCCAGAAGGGGTTTTCCGTGCTTTCTCTCTTCTACTCCAGGAAAATGCCGAGTTGGTTTCTAACCTAAGCCCATGGTCACCTCCTTCCAAATACAACCCCCTCTCTTGTAACACACACCTGACATCTTCTGATGAAGAAATATCTGTCAACTCTTTTATTATTTACGGAGCCTGTTTCCTTGAATCGTTTAGCGAGCCTCCTAATTGTACTGGCATTAGGCACAGGTCTTCCTGGAAACTTGATTCGAAAATTTCGTCTCGTTTCAGAACAAGACTTTCTTCTTTTCATATGCGAATTATGGACATACACACATTCACGCAATGTGAATTGGTGTCTAGGCAAGACCAACAATCACAGTAATCACAATATTCTAAGCTTCACAGATACACGTCCATATGAATGATAAAACACGTGTGAACTGACGTAATGAGTCGGCGGAGCGCGCCAACACCGGCTGAGCCGCGTATGCGCACCCGCTATCTGCGCCAGTCACAGCCGGCTTAGCTTGCCATGTTTATCGCTGCGCACATAGATAATGACCCTGTGGTTATCATTTTTCATTTTCATATGCTCAGACAATTGATTTAAATGGACTAGGGCGCGTGAATCTAAACCTAAAGCAAAAATATAAACTTAATTTACTAAAAAACTAGGAATTGTGATATCTTCAAACATCAATAAGTTAAGTTCTAAGGGACGGGTTCACCAATTTAGCTTGAACAGGCCATCAGTAGATGCCTCGTTAATTTTAACTTCGGAATCAACCCTTTTTAAGGCAAAACTTTTTATTTTGTTGTGTTTTATTATTATTATTATTGTGTGCGAATGGTCCCAGTTGGATCACGCAGTACTTTTATGATTCACCTTTCTAATCTTCCATATAGCCCTAGTAGTGTTTTTTTAGCGGTTCTAGCGCCTCCACCTCCACATTCCTCCACACAAGATGGCGGTGGTGCGATATCTCTCGAACGCATGGTCGGATTTTGACAAATGAGGTGTTGTTGAACTCGGGCTGACACCCCCTTTCCATTGGACAACATATTTCCACCCCAAAATAAAACCTACCCCTACTAGGGGGTGAAATTGTAATTTTTTTAGAAAATCTCGCTTTCCAAGTGCAGCATGTGAGAGTTTGAATGCCAATATGGAATTAAACGTTGTTCCACACAAGAGACATGTGTACGGTGGAATGCCACTATGAATTAACATGCTTGTTTTTTTTTACGCATGTCTACTCATGGCTTTTGTAAGAGGGCGGGCTTTTTAAAGATGGTGGCTGTGGTGTAACCTAACCTAACCCAACCCACGAGGGGTGATCAAACAGTTTTCCAAGCGGCGTTTGTCGATAGGCAAACCAATAATCAAAGCGGGGTATGTCAGACCTTGAGGTGATAGCCCCTTTTGATTGATCCCTGTTGATTGGTCCCTTTTGATTGATTTCTGTTGATTTATTTCATTAGACTGGTCCCTGTTGACTAGCCCCTGTTGACTAGCCCCTTTGGACGGGTGCTTTTTGAAGGGAGTCATTGCTGACGGGTCCATGTTGACGGGTCATTGTTGACGGGTCCCTGTTGACAAGTCCCTGTGGACGGGTCCTTGTTGACAGGTCCCTGTGGACGGGTCCTTGTTGACGGGTCCCTGTTGACGGGTTATTGTTGACGGGACATTGTTGACGGGTCCTTGTGGACGAGTCTTTGTTGACGAGTCCCTGTTGACAGGTCCTGTTGATTAATCCCTTTGGAGCGGCCCCTTTGGTCTGATCCCTATGGACTGGCCCATGAATTTATCCAAATTGTGCCAAAGGGCTTAACTAATTTTGTTGGTGTTGTTAATATCTCACGGACCAATAAGGCTAGGAACTTGTATGAGGTATTGTAGGACTTGGGATGAAGCCCCCTTTTAGAATGTATTTTTTGAAATTTTGACAAAGGGCCTAACTACACTTTTGTTAATATCTCGCGAACCAATCATGCTAGTGACTTGTATGAAAGGTCCTAGCAATTGGGGCGATGTCCTCCTTTGGGGGGTGAAACTATCCCCCCACCCGATTGAAAAATCGATATCTTGGAAACTAAGTACCCTATTATGTGTGATAGCTTTAAAAATAGGTCATAAGATATGCTTTTACCACGATAGGTCATTTCACCCCTAAAACAGTGAATGGTGATTTTACAGGGGAAAAGGTGTTAAACACCTAAACATGATAAATGAACCTAAGATCTTTTGTTTTTGATGAAAAAGGTTAGGGGGATGAAAACTACCCCAAAATTGAAAAATCGATATCTTGGAAACTAATAACCCTAAAATTAGGTGTGATAGCTCAAAAAATTGGTCATTAAATACTCTTTTACCTCGATCAGTTATTTTACCCCTAGAACAATGAATGTAGATTTTACAGGGAATAAGGGGAAACCAATAATCAGATTTGGACACATGAGGTGTTATAAGACTCAGGGTGACAATCCCTTCTTGAATTTACTATTTACTTTTTGAAATCTTGACAAAGGGCCTAACCACACATTTTGAAAATTTAGATGTTTAACTTTTGAATTTATTTTTATATTTGTTTAGTACGAGCATGCCGCCGACCACGGTGGCCATGCCCAATGGATGAATCGATATTTTGTGAAGCATTGATTGAAGAGGGTCATGCGATGACTTGTTTTAAGAATATTTTTTATGACTTTTCCTATGATGCATGCATTTATTTAAATATCTCAAAACGGCAAGGTTACTGATTTGTGTTTTATAAATTAATAATGGGATTTGGACACATAAGGTGTCCTAGAACTTGACATGACACTTTCTTTTTATGGCTTATGAATTTTCCCAAAAAGATTGAAAACAACAAGGTCATGGACTTTTGTTTCTCTTAATATATTGCAAACCCATAATGTTAGATGTTTATGGTGAGTGATGAAACATAGCTAGGTAGAGAAAGAATTATTGTAGGCTACATGTATGGTGACTGACAAGTCTTTAAACATTGAAACTTGTTTTTAAACCTGACCGCAGTACATAGGGAGTATAGGTTTCAGGCATGACATGACAAACGGTGTGTACAAAATCAAATTTATTGATTCTAGAATTAAGAGTAGACTATCTTTAATTGATTGGTAAAAGAGGGTAGCTAAGAAAACCAGATGGTGACTACACTGAACCAAACCGAAACAATACTGGTATTTTTCTATTGAATTAATAAATTAGCCGCTTTTCATAATTTCCTTATAGTTATGTTTATTATTTTAATTTTTGCATCTCTTTTATTATTGTAAATTTCTTCTATATTTTTATTTTACTTTAACGCTTCAACTGTTATGTTTTATTCCATTTTATCCAACACATTACGTCAAGTAGATACGTATATAATATTTGATTTTTAGAAATACTTACACTTCGGCATGACAATTCTCCGAAATTTGGCTTTAAGATTCAATTATCAGCATCTATATGTCCTTATGACAGGTGGTTAATATAGAGACCACCTTCGCCGATTGACATTAGCAAACGAATCGTTATGTTTCAGGGAAGTAGATAGGTTCAACATGGGCAGCGAACCCTTAGGCTCTACGTTCAACAGCATTGGAACTTTGCTTCGCAGCAGGAGAGAATGGATCATCAATGTGAGGGGAGCATCTGCACACACCAAGCAAGTGGACATAGCTCTTAACGAGTCCACCCCTAATGTCACTGGATGTCTGACACCTACTCCAGTGCAGAAGATCTACCCTCTCGCTGACAATGCACCTCCAGTTATTCGACGAAGGGTGGCAGCAGAGAAAGAGAGACAAAAGCTTGAAACAGATCCCAGACATTCTATGTTCAACCACAAGGTGACCACTCCTCGCCTAAGATCCAGGAAGAGTTTTATTAAGAGAACAGTACCCCTCCATACCAAGCCAGACGTCCGGCGTGTGTCACTCTAGAAACAAATAGTACCAGAACTGAGCAGTGGTAGCCTTATACCTCCTGGAGGTCCTTAAACCCGATGAGATCAGAAGTGCCCAAGTGTCGCAGCAACCATGTGAAGTGGGGTTATGCAGAAGATCCAAGATGTGATTCTGCACAAATCCAGACTCCACAACACCTGCTCACGTGCCAAGATCTGAATGTCACCTGCAGCCAGGAAGACCTTATGTTGGCCACAGACCGAGGGATAAGATGGTTCCTCAGTTTAGGGGCTGCGACAACGCGGTCATGTAGCCCCGTGTACTTTGTGTGTGTGTAGAATCTGTCTGATAACCGGTGTTAATTGTGATGGCTGTATTTGTGTGTGTTATCTGCATTCAATTCAAGCAAGGACCGCAGACATTAACTTTTTATCATTTTAAATGATATTGTCGACTTCGTCGTTACGCTGGGGTCTGGCGTTACGTTACGGTGACGGGACGAAATGTACCCAAATGCACTGAGGTGTGTGACGTCATAGTACTGCTTGGTGCTTGTGTTCCCCGACAATCTCTACTTCGTTAGTATAAGACAAATGTCCCCGATTCTTGGATGTCACGGGTAATCTCGAGAACCACTGGATGGATTTTGATGCGGTTTTCACCATTCTGTAGAGGATATCTCGAGGAAAGTTTCTGTAGAAAATAATGTATGTATGATCAAAGGAAGCCAAGCAGTAACGATTTCAGTGAAATAGTCGAAAACAAACTTGGCCTCCGTGCGCTTCTTAAGCTTACGCCGGGCAAACCGTTAAAAATATCAATATACTATGAGCGTAAGAATTGGTCAGCATGAAAAGTTCTACAAAGAAGTCCGCGAGAGCATATCTCTATCTTCAATACATCGCCCACTATAAGTGTTTTTAGACTGGGTGGAAGGGGCACGTCCCCTCGCGCCTGACCTTGCTTTGCCCTTGGTTTGCTCTTGCTGTTCGCGAGTAATTTGAAACAAGATAAGCAAGATAAGTATTATGCAGATAATTTTCTAACATTTCAAGGGTCTTTGGCTTCGAGCGAAGCGAGAAATCTCCAACCTTTCTAGCATTTTTCAGCATTTGTAGCATTTAAAATGATACAAAGTCTAGTCTTTCAGACTGGCTGTCACTTTTTTTCTATTAGTTCCTACTTTTGCCTCTCAAACGCTACCGTCAACGACTACCAGAACTTTGGTTACCAGATGCCATCGCAGTCGACTCCTGACGACGAACGTCGGAACCTAAGAGCGTTTGTCAAAAGTTTAACCTATATAATTTAGCTTCACACAGGTGTAATTAGTGGAAGGTTCTTTAACATGCCATAAATCTATGAAATGGAACCGTCGGCTTTACTTCCCCTCCGAAGGAAGGTATACGAGGGATTTTAACGCTCTTAAAAAATCCGATGACTTCGGCTGGGTTTGAGCCCGCAATCTTGCGCATAGAAGATCAGCATGCTACCGACTACGTCACAGAAGCCACTCGAGGGATAAGAGCTGCAGTGTTCTGGAAAGGAAGAATATAGTGTGTCAGAAATCTAATATAGGGCTGTACAAAACTCATTGAAAGATGGTGATTTTGGAGGTATTTGTATACTCTTTGGTTTAGTCAAGCAGGCCGTGAACTGCATCAGCTTAATTAGGCCTATATACTCCTTGGATAAAAAACAAACGTGGCTGATGAGGAAAAGATGAGTCGTGACTGAATTTTGCTTTGGTTGAAAGAAACGTACTTTTCCATGACATCTTGAAAATAAGAGGACTGATGCTGTGACAATAATAAGAAATAGTCCATATCTTACTTCTCAGATAATGAATGGAAATCCACAGCCTGCTTCCAGTCTCCGACCGGGTCAGGAATGAAATGAATGAAGCCCCCATCTAGCGGCGAGGATATGAACTGTGCCGGCTGCCGAGGCCTGACGCACTCCTCTGGGGCAATGATTAAATGAATGACAGATGAAATGAAATGATAGTGGAGAGTGTTGCTGGATTGAAATTTGGACAGGGAAAACCGGAGTACCCGGAGAAAAACCTGTCTACCTCCGTTTTGTCCAGCACAGATCTCACATGGAGTGACCGGGATTTGAACCACGGACCCAGCGGTGAGAGGCCGGCGTGCTGCCGCCTAAGCCACGGAGGCTCACTTCTCAGATAATAATAATAATCATAATAATAATAATAATAATAATAATAATAATAATAATAATATCGTATGGCCTTGGGTGCCAGGTGAAGCTTTGTTAATTGACGAGGGGGCGTGGTGGCTCAGCGGTCTAGCTGTATGCCTCCCACCAAGGCGGTCCGGGTTCGATTCCCGGTCATTGCATTTGAGATTTTCGAAGTGATATGCCATGTCCTGTGGTTCGGATTCCACGTAAAAAGGAGGTCCCGTGGCTCATGATCTCGAGAATAACGGTCACATTAAACTACAAGCTTCCTTTTTTTTTGTTAATTGACGGCCAGAGGGCAGCTTGCATAAAGAATTTTATCGCTCCTTGGAGCACTTTGAAAGTCAAGGAGGTTAGATATCTAAGCTCCTTGTCACTATAGCGCTTTCTGGTAGAGAAGTGAGGAACTTTTTGTGTTGGTGGAAAATCCCGAGATTAATTTTGCCATTATGAACACGGCCTACTAAATTCAAATGGGTTCTATAACATGCCAACATCGTATGACATGCGTGCCGTGATTTTTGATGTGTAACATCTTTCCACTCGGTTGCTGCCTATTTTTGTGGGAGTGATTTTGAAAAATGGGACGGAAGTGGATCGGAACGATCGAGGTGGCACCAGCTGGCTCACTTGCGTTCGATCGAACGGAAGTGTATGACACACTGCCAACTCTATCGATCGATCCAGCTGAAAGTGGTAAGATAAACAATGAGCACGCGGTGTCGCAAATTGATACCATGACGTACTCTCGGCCATGTGGAATGTATATGACATACTGAACGGTAAACGCTCATGCGAACTCCGGTGTCAAGTGATTGAAACAAAAAACATGGTACATGTTCGAAATCTTCGTATCAGTATTTAAATGGTAAAATGCCTTAATATCAAACAATGTAAGTAGTCGGCATTGCCGGTATTATGTTTCTGCACAATGACTATTCAAATATAACCCACATAACGGTAATGCAGTCATCAATATAACATAATCGTTGTGGTATACGAGAATTGAGCAAGCCTTCATGAATTGTTGCTGAATACATTCTCTTTACTCACAAGAGGGCCTATTCATAAAGCGTTTTAAACTCAATTTCACGCAGGAACATTATCGAAACAAGCAAAATATAAATGAAACTTAAATCCGTAATGCAGTAGACTATTATTGGAACGTGGAAATAAGTCACCATCATGTGCACAATACTTGCGTATTCGGAATAGCCGTAGGGTTAGCGCCTATGACTGTGAATCTAGAGATCTCGGGTTCGAATCCCGGACGGGGTAGATATTTTTGCTAGCAGATTATCATTTTAAACGATATTTGTCATATCACTATGACTCATTTTAACAGAATCCATATGAAATTACGTGTTGGTCTGTGAATGAAGAGGACCTGTTTGTAAGGAATTTAAGGTTATGAGCGTTGTCGCGTCTATTAATCTAGTTGATCCATATCGTATACTTTATTTAGGCTAGTGCTGGTGGAAGCTACAAATCATCTAATAGAATGAGTTCCGTATTATAAACTACAATATCTGTAAAACACTCCCTTTTACAATAGATTAATATTTGTGCCAATAATAGTATAAAATACCGGTGTATCAACAATTTCACGTGAGGTTTCTTCTATGTCAGATGTTACACACCATATGCGACTACTGTAAGGCTCGTTTTTTGTCGCCTTTCAAAAAATCACTTAGCATGGCCAAGAGCGAACCTAATAGCTTGGGGTTGGTAGACTGACACGATAACCACTCACCCAACGTGGCAAGCTACCATCCGTAGAATAGTCAATAAGGAACGTTTTGGCAACCGTAGTTTCATAATAAAATCTTTGACGTCGCATTTATCAAAGTGATTCCTCCGTTGTTTATGAATTCGGGGCCAGCATGTCTTCAAGAGCATCGTCGTTGAGAATAAAGTTTGATGTATGCGCCATTTTGGAATGGAATACCACTTAAATCGACCATATATAGACACAGCAATGGCTCGTTAGGGATGCTATTGGATTGTTAAAGTTCGGTGAACCATGACATTTTGGTAATCGTCCGTTAAAGGACTTAATGGTTTGTTAACATTTTGACGAACTATGGTGAAACCGGTGCTAATTATCCCATCAACCTCATCAAGGTCTCAAATTACGGTGGCTCGTACACTGCGAGTGGGAGATTTTGCCCCACAGTTAAGAATTAAATCGTTGCTTTACTAATATGTAACATAGAATTATGAGAACTTACAGAGTTATAGCTAATACATAGGGCATTTATTTAATATATGACGGCAAACAGTATCAAAAGTATTGCGTTATTAATTGATAGGACAATATTTGTGACTTCTTAAACATCATCAATCACAAAAAGCACGATTTAACAAGAAATTCCAGTCTGAATGAAATGATTTTTTTTTTCATATGAAGAAAACACACGAATATTGCCAATAGTATGTTTTAAAAAAATATTTAATTTGTATTTCACAAATAGTTTTGTTTACATTTTCCAAGTAGACTATATCTTAATTATATTTAATATAATATCATGAATGAGGTTCATCCTCCGTATTCATGTGTTTTCTTTACAGGAAAAAAAATCCTTTCAGACTGGTATTTCTTGTTAAATTGTTTTTTTGTGATTTATGACGTTCAAAAAATCACAAATAATTTCCTACCGATAAATCACACAATACTTGAAATACTGTTCGACTTTATATTTTAAATATAAGCCTTATATATTAACTATAAGTTTGTAAGCCCTATGTTACATATTAGTGAAGCTATGTTTTAATTGTTAACTGTGTGAGAAAACTCCTACATGCCGTATATGAGCCCCGTTAAAGATCATTAAATTAGGAATTCTCTGTACTAAAGCTGAGGAAACATCCAGTGGGGGTCCGGGCGGGGACACCAAGAGCCCGCCGATGAGCCAGCTTGGTGTCCTAGGCGAAACCCCATACAAGACACGGCACAAACCTAGAAGAATTGCTGAGTTTTAATTCACCGGCCGTGAAAGCCAATATACCAAAAATATTAAACCGTTAAATCAGAAGATACAGAAAGCAAGGTTACGTAGGTTCGGACATGTAAAAAGAATGGGTAAGGAAAGAGTAGCAAGAAGGGAATTAGAAGAGAAGTCAAGGGAAAGAGACCAGTGGGAAGACCGAGAAGAAGGTGGTTGGACCAAATTTTGAAGGACATTAGAGAAGCTGGATGGGATGTGGCAGAAGTGATGGAACAGGAAAAGGAGTGGAGGAGGCTTGTAGACCACACCCGGGAGACTGGAGTGGGACTTCGATGATGAATGGCATAACTGCCTTTATTTACATTCTAGTTAACCACTATAGGAATTTAAAAAATGTTTGGAATAATGTTATGGAATTTTTCTAAAAAATATTTGAATACTTTAACATTGTTTAGTTATTTCTCTTACTCGGGAACTACAGAGGTGTGCAAGTTACTAGAATCGAATAAAGAATTTAACCAGTCACATTTTTAAAATTATAAATCACTTTTAACCAACTGTTGGCATCTTTAGTTACCCTACTTAATAATGACTCCTTCCCCGTGGACACACACACTTTTTTCCCATAACGAACTGCGTCTGGAAGCGTTTAGAATAGGGGATTCCGAGGAATACCTCAGAGGGGTATGTTTTCTATTTTATTTTTCTTAAATTATTATGTCGACTTCGCTGGGGTCTGGCGTTACGTTACGGTGACGGGACGAAATGTACCGAGAATGCACTGAGGTGTGTGACGTCATAGTACTGCTTGAGCTTCCTCCTTTCCCCGCGCGCTGCGGTGAGCGTGACGTCATCCAGCCAGCTACCTCCTTTGACCTTGGTTTGCACTTGCTTTTTTTTTTGTTATTTCTTCTTTTTTTCTTTCTTTTTAATTTTTTATTTGTTTTTTGCTAACGGACTTTAAGCTCACGCAGCATTTGTAGCATTTGTAGCAATTAAAATGATATAAAGTCTAGTCTTTCAGACTATCAGTGTTTTTTCTTTGAATTTGGAATGTGCCGTAGTCAGGTGATTTCAACCCATGGTTCATGAATCTTTGAATATATCAAGAACGGATCGTCATGATAAAGGACCCCGAATCTCTTTGCTCTAAATTGACATAAAAACTAGACCGAAGTAATCAAAACACAACGTATGGCATTTTGCATTAGCGAGGCTGCTCTGTTAGTAAAAATTCTAAAAATTTATTTTAGTTTGAGTTTCTTTAAGAAGATATAATTAAGAGTCTAGGTTCAACATTTGAAGTAAATTCACCGCCTTGCTAACATACGAAGTACGTCCAGAAAATAAGTTCCGTTTGGTAATAACATTAAATTGTGGTCAAACAATCAACGCAGATGCTTACTGCGAGACACTTAGGAAATTGCGCCGCGCAATACAGAATAAGCGCCGAGAATCCGTGTTTGACCACCCTCCGTACAGCCCTGACCTCGCTCCTAGCGACTTTCATCTGTTCACACATCTCAAGTCCTTCCTTGGCGGTCAACACTTCAACAATGACGACGTGTCTCGTATTTAGTGCATTAAGCCGTGAAAGGTATACAAGGAATTTCGGAAAACTGCCGTCAAGTCTAATCATTTGCACTCCTCTGTAGAGGCTTGCGACGTCTTGATCATGCCCTCGTCTTTCGAGTTGACGCCCGCAGTCGAGCTGAGCGTCGTGACGAGGACGGTGTACGGGCTACAGACACCTGGTCTGGGAGTCAGGGGAATTAACCAAGCGAAGTTAAAATCTCACGATTCAAACGTGAGCCAAACCTAGGATCTCTCACACTACACAACACTTGGCCACGAAGACGGACACTTGGAAGATTACAACTCAGTAATTTTTCTAGGTTTGTGCCGTGTCTTGTGTGGGGTTTCGCCTAGGAAAACAAACTGGCTCATCAGCGGGCTCTTTGTGCTCCCAGCCCAGACCCCCACAGGAGTAGCGAACTGCACCCTACCTCGCTTTTTATGAAGCGCACCTGCGCCTCCGGGCGGGTACACCAAGAGCCCACTGATGAACCAGCTTGGTGTCCTAGGCGAAACCCCACACAAGACACGGCACAAACCTAGAAAGAATGCTGAGTTTTAATTCAGTGGCCGTGAAAGTCAATTTACCATCTACTTGGAGGATTATTTGCTTTATGATCGTGCCTACTGCGGACCGTACCTTAAAGAACCCTGCTCTAAATGAAGCAACAAAAACAACAGTATGTCTTGGATGTTGAATCCCTGTTGAATAACATTTAAAACCAAGTCACCGGGTCTGCTCAATGTTGAACTGCGACAAACCCACGGCAGTAGATTTCGCTCCAAAAATTAAGGACCATGGTTAAAAAAACGAGCAATATATCAACTTAACACAACGAATACGAGGTATTGTTCCCCGCACTCATATTATAAGAACGTTAACATAAAAAAGGAATAAAATTTGATTAAGATCTGCTACAGAAGAAAAAATCTCGTCAATATTGAAACATCCTTAAATTATTTTCTTACAAGGTTATATCCGGAAAGAAGCTCTCACAGTTCAAGGCCTCTAAGGCCACTTCAGATAAAGGCTTGTTTATCCCGTAACTTTAAGGGGAAAGATACAGTTTAAAGATCCAAACAGAACGTAACAATACTAATTGATGACTCTGCTGTTATAAATGTTGTACAATTATACGAATTTACAAGGAAACAAAGGCATCTTTGATGTTGGAAACAAACTATTAAACATTCAAAATTTTGATCATAACTATTTTTATAACATTTTTAAAATTTACTTTCCTTTGAGCTGTCCTTCACCGTTTCCTTCCTAGGTAATTCTTCTCTTAATTATTTATAGGCGTCTGGGCAAATTAAGGTATTTTTTAAAGTTTAAAGTAGTAGAAAATCTAAATAATGTCTGAGTAATGTTCGATTTCAAACCGGAGGTTTAATACACATTTTCAAACACGGAAAAAGCCGATAAAGATGGGAAACATGAAGAAAACGGCGAAGGGAAATTCAAAGCAAGGGAGCAGTTTGAATATTGAATACATTTGTTATGGTATAAATTGGAAAATAAAGATGTTTCCGGTATCAAACACGCCTATGTTTGTTTAGAAATGTGCATAAGAGAGATAAATAAGTTACATACACGGTATAAAATTAACTTCTGTTTACTATTTTGGTTCTTAAAGCTTCATTAAGTCTCTAAACTGCAAATTTGAGTTAACTGTAAGTTCTCTCTTAAATACCTACATTCTACTCATAAATTTAACTCGAAGGATTCTGTACAACATCAAACAAATTACTGATTTTTAGGATCTAAAAGGTGTTAGAATTCTCTCTTCATAAAGATAAAAGTTCCGTTAATAATGAGTGTGCCCCAGCGACATGCGAGACTTTGTTTTCGCTCATCACACGCAACTTTAGACACCTGCTAATTAGCTAGGGGCTGGAAAAATGTAATTAAGTAATTACTTGAAGTGTCTCAACCACTCAAAGAAAGGCGTCCTCATTCGAGATGTTAATTATATGAAGTGCACGGGCATTCTTGGTTTGAACTGTTCATTACTTTCTGTTCGGCAGATTCGGTGGCGTAGTAGGTAGCATGCTGAGCTTCTATGCCCAAGATCGCGGGTTCAAACGCTGCTGAAGTCATCGGATTTTTAAGATCGTTAAAATACTTCAGTATGCCTTCCTTTGGAGGGGAAGTAAAGCGGGCGGACCCTTGTCATAGATTTATGGTACTTAAAAGCACCTACCAAGTCACCTCCATTGCGTAGTGGTCAGCGTGCTTTGCTGCCACCCCGGAGGTCCGAGGTTCGATTCCCGGCTCTGCCACGAAATTTGAAAAGTGGTATGACGACTGGAACGAGGTCTACTCAGCCTCGGGTGGTCCAAATGAGTTGAAGGAGTTTGATTCCCACCTCAGCCAACCTTGAAGTGGTTTCCCGTGGTTTACCACTTCGTTTTCGGGTAAATGCAGGGGTGGTACCTACCGTCAGGCCACGGCCACTTCCTGCCCTCTTCCTTGTCTATCCCTCCCATTCTTCCCATCCCGTCCCATCCCTCATGAGGACCCCTGTTCGCTTTGCATGTGAGGCCACCTGGTTGAGGTACTATTCCCGCCTCCCCAGTTGTATCCCCCAACTCGATGTCAAGTTCTAGGACACTGCCCGTAGAGGCGGTAAAGGTGGGATCCCTCGCTGAGTCCGTGGGAAAAGCCTACCTGGAGGGTAAGCTGACTACGAAAAAGAATAAAGATACGAGCCTTACAGTAGTCGTATATGATGTGTAACATCTGACATGTTATCCTAGCTTGAAGTTGTTACCGTTTTTATTATCCTTGACTTTCATCAACACACAAAAAATCTTTTTATTTTTTACTCTCTCATAATAGGCTACATAACAATTCCAAGACTCTCTTTTATTTTCTTCACTGCCTACTTGATTTTTCTACGCTCGCACTGCCTTCTTGATACTCAGCTGTTACATCACTCCCCTGCTAGTAACTAAGTTACATTAACAGAGGCTGAATTTTTTCTTCACTGCTTACTTGATATTTCTACGCTCGCACTGCCTTCTTGATACTCTGCTGTTACATCACTCCCCTGCTAGTAACTAAGTTACATTAACCGAGGCTGAATTTTTTTTTCACTGCCTACTTGATATTTCTACTCTCGCACTGCCTTATTGATGCTCGGCTGTTACAAAGTAATCCGTATGTTATAAACATTCCACATGGTACCACTGCCAGCTAGATCACGTCCCTTCTATGCGATCCAACTGGCAGTGCGTCTTACACACTTCCGTCCGATCCACTTCCGTTCCATTTTACAAAATCACTCCCACAAAAATATCCAGCAACCGAGTGGAAATATGCTATACTTCAAAGAAAAGAAGAACTTACCACTACAATTTAGTGTGTAGCAAAATTTGAAGGTTATATTTTGCTATTTAGAAACGCTCTACCAAGTTCCAACGTTCGCCGCTAGTGTTATTGACAGTAGCAAAGTTGGGACTACTTAAAATTGAACATTTTGGGAGCCCTCGGGCGTTCAATCAAAAATACCCATCTTTGGGCATTGGCTGCAATTCATGTCTATTATATAAAACTAAAACAAAGTGTCCTGACTGACTGACTCGTCATAGCCCAGCCAAAATTATTAAAGTTAGAAACATGAAATTTTGGGGATATGTTCGTTGTAAGTCGAAAACGCCCACTAAGGAAGGATTTTTGGATATTCAGGTTCTAAAGTGGTGTTAAGGGGGTACATCTGCATTTCATTGAATAACAATATCTCCGGCTTGGTTTCATTTAGGGATGTGATACTCGGCATATAAACTCATCATTAAAAATAAGAAGACACATGTCTGAGGGTTTTTCGATGTGGTGTATATTATGAGATGAAAGGGGTGAAAAGTGGGGGTTGAAGGATTCCTAACGGAGCGTGTATCTCTTAAACGACATAGGCGGAGTGTTTGAAACTCAGCGGAAAAAAATCAGCTTAAAAATAAGTAAACAGGTGTTTGACCGTTTTTTTTCATAAATCCAATTTAAGGGGCCCATAGGAAGGGATGAAATTTGGGGGGGGGGGGACAGGAAAGAATGTGTCCTAACTGACTGACTAACTCACTCACTCACTCATCAAACTCAGGGGGAAAATACAGCTTAAAAATAAGTTAATAGGTGTTCGAGCGTTTCTTCATAAATCCAATTTAAGGGGCCCATGGGGAGGGGTAAAAATCTGGTAAAAATAATTGAAATAAAATGACCTGACTGACTCACTCACTCCTCATCGCCCTGTGAAAACTATTGAAGTTGGAAACCTTTTTTTTTTCGGAATATGTTCGTTGTATGTCGAAAACGTAAACTATGACGGATTTTTGTTTATTCGGGTTCTGAAGAGGTGTTAAGGGGTAAACGTGCATTTCATTGAATAACGATATCTCACGAGTTGTTTCTTTGGCGATGTGATATTCGGCATATAAACTAATCATTAAAAATAAGCAGACATATGTCTAAGCGTTTATCGATGTGGTGTATATTATGAGTTGAAAGGGGTGAAAATTGGGGGTTGAAGGATTCTTAACGGAACGTGTATCTCTTAAACGACATAGGCGAGAAATTTGAAATTCAGCGAAAAAAAACAGCTTTAAATATAAGTAAATAGGTGTTCGACCTACTTTTCATAAATCCAATTTAAGGGGCCCTTGGAGAGGGGTGAAATTCTGGGGGGAAAGCAGGAAAGAAAGTGTTCTAACTGATTAACTCACTCACTCATCAAACTCAAGGGGGGGGGGGGGGAGAACAGCTTAAAAATAAGTGAATAGGTGTTCGACCAGATTTTTAGCCTATTTTCAATATTGAAAAAATAGGCTTATGAGATCACCTTTTGTCCGTGTGTGTGTGCGCGTGTGTGTGTGTGATTCGTGTGTGTGTCCCCCCCTAATAAAATCGAAACGGCTGGAGCGATTTCAATGAAACTCAGGAAGTTCATAGCACTATTCCTGGCGACCTCGACCGTGCCCTTCAAATTTTGTTACGTCTCTCCAATCCAACATGGCGGCTGTGCGAAATATTTCACTAGCATTTAATATCTCCGAAACTATTACCGATATCGCCCTGAAATTGTGTACGGTGATAAAGGGCACTACTAGAAGTTCACCTATGAGACTTTCAAAAACCTGGTGACTACAAAACCAACATGGCGGCCAAGCGAAGTTGAGATATTTAAATTGACTTTTCTCGCGATTTAACTATCTAAATGTAATGAAACTTGGTACAGCAAATGTTTATACACATTGTAATGCACTGGAGTCTAATTTAGTTCAATTGTTTACATAACCTCAAAATGGCGGCTGTGCGAAATATTTCACTGACATTCTATATCTCCGAAACTATTACAGATATCACCCTGCAATTTTGTACGGTGATAAAGGGTACTGATACAGGTATACCTATGTATGTTTTATAAACCTGTAAAGTACGAAACGAACATGGCGACCAAGCGAATTTAAATTATTTTAATAGACTTTTCTCGTGATTTAACTCTCTGAGCGCAGTGAAATGTGGTACAGTAATTGATTTTGCAGATTGTAATGCACTGCCATCTAATTTAATTCAATTGCTTACATAACCTCAAGATGGCGGCTGTGCGAAATTTTAAAATTAAGTTTTAATTTCTTGTGTCGTAATCATGCGATCGAAGTGAAAGTTTGAATAATGAACCTAGGCAATAATTGTCCTTGAATGGTACATAACTCTATGGCCTATACACATAACACTCCTAAATGGTGAGCTCCCGAAATATTTAGACGGTTCTCAATATCTATGAATCTTTTACAGCAACCAAACTGAATTTTTTAATGTTCATAGAGACTATGAACATATGTTCACCTATAGGACTTTCAGGAACCTGGTGAGCACAAATCCAACATGGCGGCGACGCGAAGTATAAATATTTAAATAGACGTTTCTCGCGAATTAACT
Source organism: Meconema thalassinum (assembly GCA_946902985.2). Taxonomy (NCBI): domain Eukaryota; kingdom Metazoa; phylum Arthropoda; class Insecta; order Orthoptera; family Tettigoniidae; genus Meconema; species Meconema thalassinum. The sequence continues at coordinate 687,000,019 of OX336391.1, read as the reverse complement.
ATCCGAGTGCCGTGAAACGTAGCACGTTAAATGCTTATACAAATGTTGATCCACTGGCATCTAATTTATTTCAATGGTTTGCATTATCACAAGATGGCTGCTGTGCGTAATTTTAAAATCTCGTTTTTACTTCTTGTTGTCTAATCATGCGATTGAAGTTTGAATACCACACGTACACAATAATCTTAATGTAATAGTACAAAAATAAAAATCCAACCTGGCGACCATCTGAAATATTTAGACGGTTCTCAATATCTACGAATCTGTTACAGCAATTAAACTGAAATTTTGTATGTTGATTGTGGCAGTTAACATAAGTAGGATATATGAAAATAGGCTGTATAGTTCTTCACGGAACTACTTGTTTTTTCATAAATCCAATTTAAGGGGTTCATGAGAGGGGTGAAATTCTGAAAAATAAATGAAAAATATGTCCTGACTTACTCCACTCTCTACCGTCGCCCAGCCAAAGTTATTGAAGTTAGAAACATGAAATGTTGGGGTAATGTTCGTTGTATGACGAAAACGTCCACTAAGGAAGAATTTTTCGATATGCAGGTTCAAAGGGGTGTTAAGGGGGTAGACCTGCATTTAATTGAATAACAATATCTCCCGATTGGTCTCCTTGGGGGATGCGATACTCGGCATATAAACTCATCATTTAGAATAAGAAGACACATGTCTGAGGGTTTTTCGATGTAGTGTATATTATGAGATATATGTGTGAAAAGTGGCGATTGAAGGATTCCTAACGGAGCAAGTATCTCTGAGAGAGGCTTAAAGTATGAAACTCAGGGGGAAATTTCAGTTCGAAAAATAAGTAAATAGGTGGTCGATCGTTTTTTTCATAAATAAAATTTAAGGGGCCCATGGGGAGGGGTGAAATTCTGGGGTAAGTTGTCCACTAAGGAAGGATTTTTGGATATTCACTCATCATCCCCCAGCCAAACCTATTGCAGTTAGAAACTTGAAATTTTGGGGATATGTTTGTTTGTATGTAGAAAACGTCCACTAAGGATGAATTTTTGCATATTTATGTTCTGAAGGGGTGTTAAGGGGGTTAAACTTGCATTTCATTGTTAGTAGGGTGTTTGTGAGAGTTCTAGCACCTCCTCCTCCTCACCCTCCTCACAAGATGGTGGCGGTGTGATATCTCGCGAACCCATGGTCGGATTTTAACAAATGTGCTGTCGTTGAACTCGGGCTGACACCCCCTTTCCAATGGACAACACATTTCAACCCCAAAATAAAACCTACTCCTACTAGGGGGTGAAATTGTAATTTTTAAGAAATCTCGCTTTCCAAGTGCAACATGTGAGAGTTTGAATGCCAATATGGAATTAAACGTTGTTCTACACAAGAGACATGTGTTCGGTGGAAAGCCACTATGAATTAACATGCTTGTTTTTTGATTTTTACGCATACCCACTCATGGCTTTTGTAAGAGGGTGGGGGAGCGGATCCCTGTGGACGGGTTATTGTTGACGGGTCATTGTTGGCGGGTCATTGTCGACAGGTCATTGTTGGCAAGTGATTGATGACAGGTCATTGTTGACAGGTCCCTGTGGACGGGTCCTTGTTGACGGATCCTCTTTGACGGGGCCTTTTTGACGGGTCCTTTCTGACTAACCCCTTTAGACCGGTCCCTTTGGACTGGTCCCTATGGACTGGCCCATGGTCCCTAATGCTATGATGAAATTAAACGTTGTTCCACATGAAACGCAAGTGAAGAGTCGATTGCTACTATGTATTCACATGTTTGTTTTTTGTTTTTACGCATGCGCACTTGGGAGATTTTGTAAGCGGGCGGGCTTTTTGAATAATGATTTATAGATGAGTTATTTAAAAAAAATTACCAAAAGATCCAAATCTAATAGGTCATTAGCTTTTTAATATCTCATGAACCAATAAGGCTAGGTACTTGTATGAGAGGTCTTTGGACTCGAGGTGACATTCTGTTTTTGAATGTATTATTTATTTTTGTCAAAAGAGCCTAACTGCACTTTTGTTAATATCCCGCTAACTAACAATCAGAGAGGCTCAAGTGAGGTGTCATGGGACTCAGGATGGTCAACCCTTTTCCATGGCCAACGAATTTACCCAAAAGATTCAAAACAGCAAGGTCATCGACCTGAGATTTTATAAACTAATAATCGGATACGAACACTTGAGATGTTTACTATGTGTGATGAAACATAGCTAGGTAGAGAAAGAATTAGTGTAGGCTACATGTATGGTGACTGACAAGTCTTTTACCATTGAAACTTGTTTTCAGATCAAACTGCAGTATAGAGAGAGTATAGGTTGCAGGTATGGGTTAATAAATGACAAATGGTGTACACAAACTCTGATTTATCGATTCAAGAATTAAGAGTAGACTATCTTTAATTGATTGGTTAAAGAGGATAGCTAAAACACAAAAATGCTCAGTGGTTACCGGGACAAGATGGTCGCTACACACAACAAGCTTTAAATACTTGAGGCTAATAATCTATACACACACACTCGCTTGTTCTGAACTAAACTGTGTTGCTGTCAGTGCTCAAACAGTAGGCTGATGACAAAATGCATTGCTAACAGAAATATAATCATTTCCGGTTGTATAATGTTACCAGCTATCCACTTTTGTGTTGCAGTGGTAAGCACTTTTAACTCTTGTATTGGTGGTATTAACTCGATTTCCAGGTCTGAGGCCTAGAACAAGTCAAACTAAGAAACAAGGGCATGGTGGTGCAGTGGTTAAACTGTTAGCCTTTTCACCAGAGTTCTATTTCAGGTTAATATGCATGTCATAAACATATTAAACAAAACAAAACAGAGATAACGTTTAAAACTGATTACATTTGTATCTTTTCAAATTATATCCTGGATTACAAATACAAAGGTGAACTGAGTTTGATATACAGTTAATGCTGTCTATCCCACACTAGACTGTAAGAAATTGCTATATGTAGAGAACTACCTAGCGGTTTTATGAACTGGCAAAGCTATATCGCATAAACAGTGCAGGATACAATCCAGCAATCAAATTTGTATCTTGTGGAACAGAGAAAATGCACTTTTACCTTGATGGATAGCAAATGAGTGCAGATGAATGATCTATGCATTAGCCTACCGTAGGGTTATAACCACGAGGTGGTGGTGTGACTTCTATATTTTATTGTTTAGAGACATGGCTTTTTTGTAACCTGTAGATTTAGTAGATTTAGTATTTTGTAAATATTCATTTTCGTAATTGTAAATAGTGGAAACAATTTTTTCTTGTAATAGTAAATGTTAAATGTATAACTAAAAGTTCTCTGGGATAAGTGTGCATGTCAAGGATAAATAGCATGGTTGTATTTGTGTTTCAAAGACAGGTATGGTTGTGTGTGTGAATGTATGACTATATATAGAATGATAGAGAGAGAGTGAAAACTTGTGTGTGTGTGTGTCTGGGTAGAATTGATTGTTCAACCAAAGCAAACATGGCAAGGTAGGATGGTGGGGTAATTAATGTATATAGCAAATGGTAAATAGTATACTGTAGTTTTATTTAATACTTGTGTTTTTTTAATGCAGCGGTAGATAGGTGTTATTTTGTAAAACAGTCTTACCTACAGTAGTAGTAGTAGTAGTAATAGAAGTAGTAGGCCTATACGTTTTTGGAAACAAACAGAAAGAGAATGCACTATTGCCATGGTCAAGCACTTCCATTAAGACGATTTCAAGAAAATTTAAATCAGCAAATGTGTGTTTTACAAAACTAAACTTTCAACATTGACTAAATCATAAACGTGTCGTCAGTAATATGGAAAAAAGTCCATGTTTCCATATCAACAAAATTTAAAAACTTAAAACTGACAATTTAAAAAATGTAAATGGGAAATTGACAAATGTGTAAACAACAAAATGGAAAATTCTTGTTTCCATATCATGAAATCCAAAAACTTTAAACTGACATTTTCAAATCGTGTACATGGAAAATTGGCAATTGGCAATGTGTGAAATGTGAAAATGAATAAAAAATGAACAAATGGCTATCATTATTTTTAAAAAACGTCGTTTTCTAAGTGTGAATCAAACCAGCTAACTATGCTAACCGTTACGTCACAAAGACAACTTTACACTACTCTTAATATATAATAATAAGAAAAAGAATAATAAATGTTGAATTTTTTATGGATGAACATGGTGATACTGTTTCTGTTGCATATTCTGCTAGCCACTAACCAGCAGCTGGGGTTTTAGAAAACGATACAGTTGACATTTTGTAATGAGATGTGACATGTTTCAAAGTACAGTATTATGGGTGGCTGTTGAGTAAAAACTAATCCTGTACAAGGAAGCAAGGGTTCGAACCCCTTACCTAACATTACTATTGCCTGAACATGGCTTGACGACACTGTATTATTATGATATTCGGTACACAAACCATAGATAGAGTGTATTGTTTAAGATACCGGGTGAGTTAGCGGTGGTCGTTACGGCATGACTAATGGCAGTCGCTCACATCCGGGAGGCCAGGAGGTTCGAATCCCCCCGCCGGCAACCTTGAAGATGGTCTTCTGTGGTTTCCCATCTTCCTTCCAGGCAAATGCCGGGGTTGGTCCCTAACTATAGGCCACAGCCGCTACCTTCCAACTCCTCGCCCTTCCCTTCCAACTTCCCTCCCCAAGGGGTAGCTCACCCATTGGGTGTCCGTCTCGAAGCAGCTACAAAACTGGCGAGCCGAACATGTCCTCGGACAGTCCCGGCACTTAAAGCCTTACGCTAAAAAAATTTTGTTTAAGATCACTTTCTTTCTGAACATAGGTGGAGACTGTTGATGGTTAACAATGGCATTAATATAGTAGGACGTGGGTATAGCAATTAATAAAAAACAGACAATACCCATACAATATTATTTATTTAATGTAAGTACTTGTACAATAGTTACATTCAAAATACATTTATTTTTTCTCTATTGCTATTTAGTCCTTTTTGATTCTCTTGCATATGAAGTTCAGCCCCTTAAAACAACAACAACACAACCTTTTGCATAGTCTGTGATGTTGATGACTCTTGAGATGTTCAAGATGGATTAAACATAACTTTTACAGCAGGGGTTAAATGTTGCTCAATAAACACTGCACTATTTTGAGTAGCAACATTTTTTTCTTGTACTAGCTTTTTAGCATTGTCATGATTATTTGTTGACACCAACAATGTTTCATCTGGTACACCACATTGATGACCACTCACACTTAAAACCTTACCATTTCTACTTTTTAGATTGCCTCGACATCTTTTTGACCTCTCTTTTGAGCATCGCCAAAATATTATTCCTTTTACATTTTGACGATTATAGTTATAAGAGTAGCCTTTATAGAGTACACGTTGTTTACCTTTGTTAGTTGTAGTAAGTTTCATAGTAGCAACTAACCTGTGACTATGATTTGCTCACTACAAAGGTTATAACTGTTCTGATAATAAAATCATTTAGCGTTGGATTTTATATTTAACACTAGCTGAAGTACCCGTGCTTCGCTACGCGTCATAAATAAATTAAAATATGAAGGTGACAGTTAAAACAGGGGATAGGCGAGGTGCTGCGCAGAGGGAGATTAAGGATGGAACATTTTGTCCAACTACACCGCTCGGCGTTGACCGTGTTTTAGAGCACAAATTTAGGTTTTACTCGCTAACGGTTGGAGATATCTTTCGGATAAAAAATGTAATTTTTAACCTCGTACATACCATCAAAAGTTTGCTATTTCTTAGCGTTCTCTTTGTAACTTATTTGAAATGGAAATATGAAAGTTTTAAACCAAAGGGTGTAGTGAAGTCACTAAAATGGTCGCCATCTTTAAATAGTACAAAGTATTTAAATCAAAAGTAACCTCTATGTTAACCAGGTAAATCAGCTACTTCCATGTAAAATTGATGTAAATCGGACCAGTGGTACTTGCGTGATTGAGTAATACATAGACGCACATCATCTCATTTTTAGCCTCGCTTCGCTCGCGTCATAGTCGTGTCATATTGTTATTCAATGTAATGCAGGTTTAACCCCATTAACACCCCTTTAGAACCTGAATATCCAAAAATCCCTCCTTGGTAGACGTTTTCGACACACAACAAACATATCCCCAAAATATCATTCTTCTAACTTTAATCGTTTGGGTTGGTCGATGAGAGTGAACATTCAAAAAACCTTCCTTAGGGGACGTTTTTCTTCCAGAATTTCACCCCTTCCCATAGGACCCTTAAATTGGATTTATGAAAAAAAACGGTCGAACACATATTTATTTTATTTATTTATTTATTTATTTATTTATTTATTCTTAAGCTGATTGTTTTCCTCCGAGTTTCAAACTCCTCGCCTATGTCGTTTAAGAGATACAGGGTCCGTTAGGAATCTTTCAACCCCCACTTTTCATCCCTTTCACCTCATAATATACACTACATCGAAAAACCATTAGACATGTGTCAGCTTATTTTTAATGATTAGTATATATGCCAAGTATCACATCCCCAAATGAAACCACTCGTGAGATATTGTTATTCAATGAAATGCACGTTTACCCCCCTTAACACCTATTTAGAACATGAATATTCAAAACTCTTTCCTTAGTGGACGTTTTCGACATACAACGAACATATCCCCAAAATTTCATGTTTCTAACTTTAATAATTTTGGCTGGGCTATGATGAGTGAGTGAGTCAGTCAGGACATTTCCTTTCATTTATTTTTGATAATTTCACCCCTCCCCATGATCCCCTTAAATTGGATTTATAAAACAAACGGTCGAACACCTATTTACTTATTTAAAGCTGTTTTTCCCCTGAGTTTGATGAGTGAGTAAGTGAGTCAATCAGTTAGGACACTTTCTTTCCTGTTTATTTTTCCAGAATGCACCTCTCTCCAAGGGCCCCTTAAATTGGATTTATGAAAAAAAAAACAGTCGAACACCTATTTACTTGAATTTAAACTGTTCTTTTTCCGCCGAATTTCAAACTTCTCGCCTATGTCCTTTAAGAGATACACGCTCCGTCAAGAATCCCTCAACCCCCAATTTTCACCCCTATCACCTCATAATATACACCACATCGATAAACCCTTAGACATATGTCTGATTATTTTTAATGATTAGTTTATATACCGAATATCACATCCCCTAAGAAACAACTGATGACATATCGTTACTCATTGAAATGCACGTTTACCCCCTTAACATCTCTTTAAAAACCGAATAAACAAAAATCATTCCTTAGTTGACGTTTTCGACATACAGCGAACATATTCCCAAAATTTCATTTTTCCAACTTTAATAATTTTCGCTGGGCGTGATGAGTGAGTCAGACAGGACATTTTCTTTCAATTATTTTTACCAGAATTTCACCCCTCTCCATGGGCCCCTTAAATTGGATCGATGAAAAAACGCTTGTACACCTATTAACTTATTTTTAAAGATGTCTTTTTCCCCTGAGTTTGGTGAGTGAGTGAGTTAGTCAGTTAGGACACTTTCTCTCCTTTTTCCCCCAGAATTTCACCCCACTCCATTGGCCCCTTAAATTAATTTATGAAAAAACGGTCGAACAACGATTTACTTATCTTTTTAGCTGATGTTTTTTCGCGGCGTTTCAAATTTCTCGCCTATGTCGTTTAAGAGATAGGCCTACACGCTCCGTTAGGAATCCTTCAACCCCTACTTTTCACCCCTTTCGCCTCATAATAATACACCACTTTGAAAAAGCCTTAGACACATGTCTGCTTATTTTTAATGATTAGTTTATATGCCGAGTATCACATCCACAAATGAAACCACTCGTGAGATATTGTTATTCAATGAAATTCAGGTTTAACCCCCTTAAGACCCCTTTAGAGCCTGAATATCCAAAAATCCTCCATTAGTGTACGGTTTTGACATACAACGAACATATCCCCAAAATGCCATGTTTCCAACTTCAATATTTTTGGCTGGGCGATGATGTGTGAGTGAATCAGTCAGGACATTTTCTTTCATTTTTTCCCTTCAGAATTTCACCCCTCCCGATGAACCCCTTCAATTTGATTGATAAAAAAACTGTCGAACAGCTATTTACTTACTTTAAAGCAGTTTTTCCCCCTGAGTTTGATGAGTGAGTCAGTCAGTCAATCAGTTAGGACATTTTCTTTCCTGTCCCCCCCCCCCCCACAGAATTTCACCCCTCCCCATGGGCCTCTTAAATTGGATTTATGAAAAAACGGTCAAACACATATTTACTTATTTTTATGCTGATTTTTTTCCGCTGAGTTTCAAACTCCTCGCCTATGTCGTTTAAGACATACACGCTCCGTTAGGAATCTTTCAATCCCTACTTTTCACCCCTTTCACCTCATAATATACACCACATCGAAAAACCCTCAGACACGTGTCTTACTTTTTAATGATGAGTTTATATGCCGTGTATCACATCCCCCAATGAAACCAATCGGGAGATATTGCTGTTCAATGATATGCAGGTTTAACCCCATTAAGACCCCTTTAGAACCTGAATATCCGAAAATCCTCCCTTAGTAGACTGTTTTGAAATACAATGAAAATATCCCCAAACTGTCATGTTTCTAACTTCAATAATTTTGGCTGGGCGATGATGAGTGAGTGAGTGAGTGAGTGAGACCGGACATTTTCTTTCAATTTTCTTTTTTCAGAATTTCACCCCTCCCCAAGAACCCCATAAATTTGATTTATGAAACAAACTGTCGAACAGCTATTTACTTACTTTAATGCAGTTTTTCCCCCTGAGTTTGATGAGTGAGTCAGTCTGTCAATCAGTTAGGACACATTCTTTCCTGTTCCTCCCCCCTCCCTCCAGAATTTCACCCCTCCCCATGGGCCCCTTAAATTGGATTTATGATAAAACGGTCAAACACATATTTACTTATTTTTATGCTGATGTTTTCCCGCTGAGTTTCAAACTCCTCGCTTATGTCGTTTAAGAGATACACGCTCCGTTAGGAATCTTCCAATCCCCACTTTTCACCCCTTTCACCTCATAATATACACCACATCGAAAAACCCTCCGACTCGTGTCTTCTTATTTATAATGATGAGTTTGTGTGCCGAGTATCACATCCCCCAATTAAACCAATCGGGAGATATTGCTGTTCAATGAAATGCAGGTCTATCCCCTTAACACCCCTTTAGAACCAGAATATCCAAAAATTCTCTCTTAGTGGGCATTTGCAGCCGTTGGGGAAGCTGCATACCAAATTTCACCCCTTTCATCTCATAATATACACCACATCGAAAAACCCTCCGACTCGTGTCTTCTTATTTTTAATGATGAGTTTGTGTGCCGAGTATCACATTCCCCAATTAAACCAATCGGGAGATATTGCTGTTCAATGAAATGCAGGTCTACCCCCTTAACACCCCTTTAGAACCAGAATATCCAAAAATCCTCTCTTAGTGGGCATTTGCAGCCCTTGGGGAAGTTGCATACCAAATTTCATTCCAATCCGTTTGATGGTTTCTGAGATTTCGTGATAAATGAATCAGTGAGTGAGTGGTATTTGACAAATATATAGTAGAAGATAGTGTCAAGTCTTTGTTATGCTAAACTCGGTTGACAGTGCTGTGTGAGAAGTTGAGTAACTAACGTGATTTCAAGTAAAGATCCTCATTTTCTATACCGGTAGTGCAGAGCGCAAATGGCATCCAGTCGGCCGTGTCTCGACTTGAGCTATGTTGCCATGGAAACTATCCGCCTTGCCATTCCTTCATGAGTATATTTTATGATTTGATTAGCATGTGTTGGAGTGCAAAAGGGTCAAAATCAGAAGAATGAGAAAGACTATCGAAAATTCATGTAGCCAGCGGTTCCTTCTGGGTCCTAAACTATGTGTAGGCAAAATTCGGTTGAGATTGGTGTAACGGTGTAGATTTGTATACGGAACAGACCCACCCACATACATACCCACATACATACATACAGACTTTCTTTTTTATATATAAGATGTACAGTTTGAAGTGATAGCAAAAGTGAGAGCAAAATGGTAGCAGAGTGGTAGAAAATATAACATGTATTGTTAAGAAATAGTTTAAGCGGTTATGTGGATCCATTACATAATAATTTTGGCACGACGAAGATCATTTTCTATATCCAATAGTTCTTCCTCATATTCAGTATAACCAGCCTGTTTATAGACATGCAGTTGCTGAAGCCGCCGGATTAGCTTACTTGGATTGTTCCGGTAGACAAATTTAACAAATGATTTTTTTAGGTGTAAACAAAGAATTACCATTATCATTATTATCTTCATCATCATCATCATCATCATCATAACCATTATCATTATCATTATCATCATCAACATCATCATCATCATCATCATGATCATTATAATCCTCATACTATTACTGTATAGTCCTTTTTGATCCTTTTGCAATACCACATTTTGCACAGTCTGTGTTGCCTTTGATAATGTTGGGAGTTTTTCAGACATTGTCAACTGTCCTAACACGACTTTCTGAGGAGATGATAAATGGTTTTTAACAAACAATGCACTATCTTGAGCTGCAATATCTTTTTCTGGGACTAGTGTTTTAGCATTTTGAAGAGATTTTTTAAACAGCAACGATATTTTATCTAGTACACAACATTGATGATCACTCACACTTAAGACATCACTATTTTTACTTTTCAGCTCACCTCGACACTGTTTTGAACGATGTTTTGAACAACGCCAAATAACAGTTCCATTTTTATTGGTTCGTTTTACAATATATGTATATCCTTTATAGTAAGCATATGGCTTACCATAGCTGTTCGTTTATACTTCCATGTCAATGGTCAAGCATGAACTAATCTCTAGTCAAGTTCACTCGATAATATAAATAATAGTTTAAAGTGAGAGGAAAAGTGGGTGCAAAAGTGGGTGCAAGAGTGGATACAAAAGTGGGTGTAAAAGTGGGTGCAAAAATGGGTGCAAAGGTGGGTGCAAAAGTGGGTGCAAAAGTCAGTGTAAACGTGAGTGCAAAAGTGGGTGCAAAAGTGGGTGCAAAAGTGGGTGCAAAAGAGGATGCAAAAGTGGATGCAAAAGTCAGTGTAAAAGGGGGTGCAAAAGTCAGTGTAAAAGGGAGTGCAAAAGTGGGTGCAAAAGGGAGTGCAAAAGTGGGTGCAGATGTGTGTGCAAAAGTGAGTGCAAAAGTGGAAATAATGTGGGTGAAAAAGTGGGTGCCGTTTATAGTAGGCATGAATTTTACTAAAATGTGATTTGAGTAAATGTAATTTCTAAACCCAAGTAGTGAATAGTCAGTTGGTTTTGATCTATGCAAGCGTAAACATGTCACATACACTGGTGATGGATACTCAACGCTTTAAGGTAAGCGAAAACGAGTATATATTTAAAGAGGTGGCTATTATTGATTGCACAACACGCGGGTTACCATATCTTTTTTCGGACTAGTGTCTTAACATTTGAAGAGTTTTTTTCAACAGCAACGATGTTCTATCTATTGTCATTTAGACTTTCACATCACAAGACTTTTTTATCACTGCATGACCTCCTCCTACTTTCTATGGAATGGGAATTTTTATGAGCAGACTGATGGTGTGGCCATGGGTAGTCCTCTCTCTCCTGTTGTGGCTAATTTCTTCATGGAGAACTTTGAAGAGAAAGCTTTGTCGTCGGCTCCTTTCAAACCGAAGATCTGGTGGCGTTATGTGGATGACACGTTCGTTGTTTGGACGGAAGGTGAGGAAAATCTTAGCCATTTCCTGGATCACCTTAATCTCCAGCACCCTTCTATTTGTTTCACCATGGAAAAGGAATCTGACGGCAAAATACCTTTTTTAGATGTTCTCGTCACCAAGAAAGAGGATGGATCTTTAGGACACAGCGTTTTTCGTAAGCCAACACACACCAATAGATATCTCCACGCAAGTTCTCACCATCACCCTGCCCAGAAACATGGTATCCTTACAACTCTAACTACCAGGGCTAGGAGGATTTGTGAAGTGTCTTCTTTACAAGAAGAAATTAACACCCTGCGAACCACCTTTGAGAGCAACGGTTATAGCAAGGCTTTGATTTCTACGGTTCTGAAACCAACAAATAATAATAGGACGTCAGTTGAGAAAAGAGATGTAAGAGGAACTGCTTACCTTCCGTACATACATAACACAACGGATCGTATTGCTAAAATCCTACGTCGATACAACATACGGACTGTATTTGGAACTTCTGTTAAGATTAGGCAACTCCTGCGACCAACTAAGGACAGTTTGCCTAAATTGCAACATCCGGGTATCTACAGAGTTCCCTGTACTTGTGGCAAGGTTTACATCGGGCAGACTTCGAGAACAATATGCACTCGCATTAAGGAACATAATAGATGTATCAGGCTCATTCAACCTGATAAATCAGCTGTTGCCGATCATGCTTTAACACCTGGCCATGATGTCATGTTCCAAGGGGTGGATGTTCTTGCCCGTATAAAGCAATATCGTCCCAGAATCATCAGGGAGGCGGTTGAAATACGTAAACACCCAGATAATTTCAACCGCGACACCGGCTACAATCTCAGTGAATCCTGGCTACCTATTATCAGAACCCTGAGAAAGTAATTCACTGCTGCTTTCCGTTGTCCCTAACATGGAGCTATAATGGCGTCCATCTTTGGGCACCTTCTATATGTTCTTCGTTGCTTTCTCTTAGCAACATTGTCGTATTCCAGATTATTCCTGACGATGAAAGACATGGTTTCTTTCGAAACGCGTCGAATTGCAATATAATAAAACACGGCATAAGCCCAAAATTCAACATTATGAATGATGTTCTATCTGTTACACTACATTGATAATCACTCACACTTAAAACCTCACTATTTTTACTTTTTAGCTCACTTGGACACTGTTTTGAACGATGTTTTGAACAACGCCAAATAACAGTTCCATTTTTATTGGTTCGTTTTACAATATACGTATAACCTTTATAGTATGCATATGGCTTACTATAACTATTCGTTGATACTTCCATATCAATTGTCAAGCATGAAATAATCTCCAATAAATTTCGCTCGATAATAGGAATAATAGTTTAAAGTGGGTGCAAAAGTGGGTGTAAAAGTGGGTGAAAAAGTGGGTGCAAAATGAGTGTAAAAGTGAGTGCAAAAGTGAGTGCAAAAGAGAATGTAAAAGTGGGTGCAAAAGTGGATGCAGTTTATACTGTAGTAGGCACGATTTTTACTAGAATGTGATTTGAGTAAATGTAATTTCTAAACCCAAGTCGTGAGTAGTCAGTTGGTTTTGATCTATGCAAGCGTAAACATGTCTCATACACTGATGATTGATACTCAAGGCTTTATGGTCAACAAAACAAGTATATAGTTAAAGAGGAGGGCTATTATTGATTGCACGACACTGAATCTATTTTTGAAATTTTTACAAAGGACCTAAGTGCACTTTTGTTAATATCTCGTGAACCAAAAGAATAGGGAATTGTATGAGGTATTGTTGGACTTTTTTTTTTTGCCGAAGACTGCTTGTAAACACCTATGTTCCCGACGGCCTTTTTAAAGATGGCGGCTGTAGTGTAACCTAACCTAACCCAACCCACGAGGGGTGATTAAAAAGTATTCCAAGCGGCGCTTGTCGATAGGCATACCAATAATCAAAGAGGGGTGTGACAGACCTTGAGGCGATAACCCCTTTTGATTGATACCTGTTGATTTGCCCCTTTGGACTGGTCCCTGTAGACGAGCCCCTTTGGACGGGTCCTTTTTGAAGGGAGTCATTTTTGACGGGCCCCTGCTGACGGGTCACTGTCGACGGATTCCTGAGGACGGGTCCCTGTTGACAGGTCCTTTTGAATAATCCCTTTGGACCGGTCTCTTTGGACTGAACCCTATGGGTAGGCCCATTCATTTATCCAAATTATGTCAAAGAGACCGGTCCAAAGGGATTATTCAAAAGGACCTGTCAACAGGGACCCGTCCTCAGGAATCCGTCGACAGTGACCCGTCAGCAGGGGCCCGTCAAAAATGACTCCCTTCAAAAAGGACCCGTCCAAAGGGGCTCGTCTACAGGGACCAGTCCAAAGGGGCAAATCAACAGGGATCAATCAAAAGGGGTTAGCGCCTCAAGGTCTGTCATACCCCTCTTTGATTATTGGTATGCCTATCGACAAGCGCCGCTTGGAATACTTTTTAATCACCCCTCGTGGGTTGAGTTAGGTTAGGTTACACTACAGCCGCCATCTTTAAAAAGGCCGTGGGAACATAGGTGTTTACCAGCAGTCTGCGGCAAAAAAGTCCAACAATACCTCATACAATGCCCTATTCTTTTGGTTCGCGAGATATTAACAAAAGTGCACTTAGGTCCTTTGTCAAAATTTCAAAAATAGATTCAGTGTCGTGCAATCAATAATAGCTACCTCTTTAACTATATACTTGTTTTTGTTGACCATAAAGCCTTAAGTATCCATCATCAGTGTATGTGACAAGTTTACGCTTGCATAGATCAAAACCAACTGACTACTCACTACTTGGGTTTAGAAATTACATTTACTCAAATCACATTCTAGTAAAAATCGTGCCTACTACAGTATAAACTGCACCCACTTTTGCACCCACTTTTACATTCACTTTTGCACTCACTTTTGCACTCACTTTTACACTCAATTTTGCACCCACTTTTTCACCCACTTTTACACCCACTTTTGCATCCACTTTAAACTATTATTTCTATTATCGAGCAAAATTTATTGGAGATTATTTCATGCTTGACAATTGATATGGAAGTATCAACGAATAGTTATAGTAAGCCATATGCATACTATAAAGGTTATACGTATATTGTAAAACGAGCCAATAAAAATGGAACTGTTATTTGGCGTTGATCAAAACATCGTTCAAAACAGTGTCAAAGTGAGCTAAAAAGTAAAAATAGTGAGGTCTTAAGTGTGAGTGATCATCAATGTAGTGTAACAGATAAAACATCGTTGCTGTTTAAAAAAAGTCCTCTCGGCACGCCGGAAGGCGGAGGTAGATTTCACCGGACAAACTTGGAGATAGGCGAAAATAGGCAGAATATGCAGGTTTTCGTAGAAGGATCAGACCTCATTTATCGCGTGAAAGTATTTTATAATTGGAGATTAATTAACTTGGATTTTCTTCATTTTAAACATATTTTAAACATTTTATTGTCTTATGGGGACGGTAACCTTCTTGTCATTTGGAGTCCATTTTTAGCCTATTTTCAGTTTTGAAAAAATAGGCTTATGAGATCACCTTTTGTCCGTGTGTGTGTGCGTGTGTGTGTGTGTGTGTGAGGTGTGTGTGTGTGTCCCCCGTAATAAAATCTAAACGGCTGGAGCGATTTCAATGAAACTCGGTAAGTTCATAGCACTATTCCCGGTGACCTCGACCGTGCACTTCAAATTTTGTTACGTCTCACCAATCCAACATGGCGGCTGTGCGAAATATTTCACTAGCATTCAATATCTCCGAAACTATTACCGATATCACCCTGAAATTGTGTGCACTGATGAACGGCACTACTAGAAGTTCACCCATGAGACTTTCAAAAACCTGGTGACTACAGAACCGTCATGGCGGTCAAGCGAAGTTGAGACATTTAAATACACTTTTCTCGCGATTTAACTATCCAAACGTAATGAAACTTGGTACAGCAAATATTTATACACATTGCAATGGACTGGAGTCTAATTTAGTTCAATTGTTTACATAACCTCAAAATGGCGGCTGTGCGAAATATTTCACTGACATTCAATATCTCCGAAACTATTACAGATATCACCCTGCAATTTTGTACGGTGATAAAGGGTACTGATACAAGTTTACCTATGTATAATTCATAAACCTCTAAAGTACAAAACGAACATGGCGACCAAGCGAATTTGAAATATTTTAATAGACTTTTCTCGTGAGTTAACTCTCTGAGCGCAGTGAAATGTGGTACAGTAAATGATTTTGCAGATTGTAATGTACTGCCATCTAATTTAATTCAATTGTTTACATAACCTCAAGATGGCGGCTGTGCGAAATTTTAAAATTAAGTTTTTATTTCTTGTATCGTAATCATGCGATTGAAGTGAAAGTTTGAATAATGAACCTAGGCAATAGGTGTCCTTGAATGGTACATAACTCTATGGCCTATACATATAACAATCCTAAATGGCAAGCTTCCGTAATATTTAGACGGTTCTCAATATCTATGAATCTTTTACAGCAACCAAACTGAAATTTTTATGTTCATAGAGACTATGACCATATGTTCACCTATAGGACTTTCAGTAACCTGGTGAGCACGAATCCAACATGGCGGCGACGCCAAGTATATATATTTAAATGGACATTTCTCGCGAATTAACTATCCGAGTGCCGTGAAACGTTGCACGTTAAATGCTTACACAAATGTTGATCCACTGGCATCTAATTTATTTCAATTGTTTGCATAATCACAAGATGGCTGCTGTGCGTAATTTTAAAATCTCGTTTTTACTTCTTGTGTTCTAATCATGCGATTGAAATTTGAATACCACACGTACACAATAATCTTAATATAATAGTACAAAAATAAAAATCCAACCTGGCGACCATCTGAAATATTTAGACGGTTCTCAATATCTACGAATCTGTTACAGCAATTAAACTGAAATTTTGTATGTTGATAGAGGCAATTAATATGAGCAGGATATATGAAAATAGGCTGTACAGTTCTTCACGGAACTACTTGTTATACTTGTGGTCACACTGTCCTTATGCAAGGTTTCGACACTGATGTGTAACTATGTAACGGTCTGTTACTTCTTCACGCAAAATTATATCTCCCGCAGAGATGTTGGTTGGTTCCTCAGTTTAGGGGCTGCGACTACGCGGTCATATAACCCTGTGTACTTTGGGTGAAAGCAATGGCAAACTACCTCACTCCTCTTCTTGCTTAGAACGCCTCAATATAGGGCTGCCTTGGGTTTTTGTGGGTATCTACTCACATAACGTAACGGCGGTGCTTTTGAGGATCCAACCAGCCTTCGGGCTGACTACCTAACAGACAGACTTTGGGTGAGTGTAGAATCTGTCTGATAAATGGTGTGAATTGTGATGGCTGTATTAGTCTGTAATGCAGGTAAGGAATGCAGACGCTAAATTTCAAGCAGTAGTTCCTAATGTTGCTACCAGATACTACCGTCAACGCCACCTAGCTGTGAACTTGGCTACTAGATGCCACCTCAATCAGCAACTCGCAACGAACGTTGGAACTTCCCCTCCAAAGGAAAGCTTACTGAGGGATTTTTAGCGCTCTTAGAAAATCCGACGACTTTGGCCGGCTTTGAACCCGCGACCTTGGGCATAGAAGTTCAGCATGCTACCAGTTACGTCACCGAAGCCGCTTCACACTTAGTCAGATGGAAATCTGAATCTGATCTCGCGCATGTGCGTTGTCATGGCAACGTCTGATGGCTCATCCCTCAACAATTTAGTGGTGTTGCCATGTCAACCACTGATAGCTCTTGGCATTTTCTCATAATTCCGAAATTATTTTTCTCATCCCTTGGCGCAATGGTGGCTCATATCAAAAATTCTTTCAGACAAACCTTTTAGGTAATTATTAGGGGAATATTGTCCATTTTGTACGGTTTTGATATTGTGCCTATTAACAGAGATATGATTAATGTTTCCCGAAAAAATCACTTTTTCCCACCCCTTTGGTCAATGGTTGGTGCTATCAAAAAACGTTTCAAACATAAATTTTTGAGCTTTATCCGACCCATAGTATGAAGTTTCAACGGATCCGATATTTCACATATTAAGAGAGTTATATCAATATTTCATTTTTTCGAAAAAAAAACATATTCATCCCCTTCGACCGATTTAGCCCAGTAACGAACTCGTCCGTTATATTATGGGTATACATATTCGGTAAAAAATTCAAAGTGATTGGTGCAAAACTACGGCAGTTATCGTGTCCACAAGAAACTGATATACATATATACATATATTACATAAATTATATATAAACTTTTGAACTGACGGTGGTTTTGGGGTCTGGGGGATGTGAAACGCGAAGATATATCGAAATTTTCCGGAAATCGAAACATGGTACCCATTGCAATAGTTAGCTTTCTAATGAAATCTACCTAAAATACTACCGTCAACGACACCTAGCTGTGAACTTGGCTACTAGATGCCACCTCAATCAGCAACTCGCAACGAACGTTGGAACTTCCCCTCCGAAGGAAAGAAAACTCAGGTTTTTTATTGTTCTTAGTAAATCCGACGACTTCAGCCGGGTTTGAACCCGCGACCTTGGGCATAGAAGTTCAGCTTGCTACCAGTTCCGATACCGAAGTCGCTTCCCACAGACATATGAAAACTGAATGTGATCTCGTGCAGTGGCGTTGTCATAGCAACTGCTGATGGCTCATCCCTTATCAATTAAAAGTAAAGTTGTCATGGCAACCCCTCTTGGCACTTGGCATTTTCTTATAATTTAAATAATTTTGTTCACCCCGTGGCGTAATGGTGGGTCATATCAAAAATTCTTTCAGACAAAAGTTTTAGGTAATTATTGGAGGAATATTGTCCATTTTGTGCGGTTTTGATATTGTGCCTATTAACAGAGATATGATTAATGTTTCCCGAAAAACCCACTTTTTCCCACCCCTTTGGTAAATGGTTGGTGCTATCAAAAAACTTATTTGACATAAATTTTTGGCACTTATCCGACACATATTATGAACTTTGATGGGATTCGATATTTCATGTATTAAGAGAGTTATAGCGATATTTCACTTTTTCGAAAAAAGCCCCCCATTTTCACCCCCTTTGACCGATTTTGCCCATTAACGAACTCGACCGAGATTTTATAGGGATACATATTTTGTAAAAAATTCAAAGTGATTGGTGCAAAATTACGGCAGTTATCGTGTCCACAAGAAACATATATATATATATATAGATAGATACATATATACATAAATTATATATAAACTTTTGAACTGACGGTGGTTTTGGGGTCTGGGGGATGTGAAACGCGAAGATATGTCGAAATTTTCCGGAAGTCGAAACATGGGACCCATTACAATAGTTAGCTTTCTAATGAAATCTACCTAAAAAACTCTTCAAATGTTAAGACACTAGTCCGAAAAAAGATATGGTAACCCGCGTGTTGTGCAATCAATAATAGCCACCTCTTTAAATATATACTCGTTTTCGTTTACCTTAAAGCCTTGAATATCCATCACCAGTGTATGTGACATGTTTACGCTTGCATAGATCAAAACCAACTGACTATTCACTACTTGGGTTTAGAAATTACATTTACTCAAATCACATTCTAGTAAAATTCATGCCTACTATAAACGGCACCCACTTTTGCACCCACATTATTTCCACTTTTGCACTCACTTTTGCACCCACAATTGCACACACTTTTGCACCCACTATTGCACTCCCTTTTACACTGACTTTTGCACTCCCTTTTACACTGACTTTATCACCCACTTTTGCAGCCACTTTTGCACTCACGTTTACACTGACTTCTGCACCCACTTTTCACCCACTTTTGCACCCACTTTTACACCCACTTTTGCATCCACTCTTGCACCCACTCTTGCACCTACTTTTGCTCCCACTTTTACACCCATTCTTGCATCCACTCTTGCACCCACTTTTGCACCCACTTTTGCTCTCACTTTAAACTATTATCTATATTATTGAGTGAACTTGACTAGAGATTAGTTCATGCTTGACCATTGACATGGAAGTATCAACGAACAGCTATGGTAAGCCATATGCATACTATAAAGGATATACATATATTGTAAAACGAACCAATAAAAATGGAACTGTTATTTGGCGTTGTTCAAAACATCGTTCAAAACAGTGTCGAGGTGAGCTGAAAAGAAGAAATAGTGATGTCTTAAGTGTGAGTGACCATCAATGTAGTGTACCAGATAAAACATCGTTGCTGTTTAAAAAAACTCTTCAAAATGCTAAAACACTAGTCCCAGAAAAAGATATTGCAGCTCAAGATAGTTCATTGTTTGTTAAAAACCATTTATCACCTCCTCAGAAAGTCGTGTTAGGACAGTTGACTATGTCTGAAAAACTTCCAACATTATCAAGGGCAACACAGACTGTGCAAAATGTGGTATTGCAAAAGGATCAAAATGGACTATATAGTAATAGCGATGAGGATTATAATGATCATGATGATGATGATGATGATAAATATAATGATAATGATAATGGTTATGATGATGATGATGATGATGATGAAGATAATAATGATAATGGTAATGCTTTGTTTACACCTAAAAATCATTTGTTAAAATTGTCTTTTGGAACAATCCTAGTAAGCTAATCCGGCGGCTTCAGCAACTGCATGTCTATAAACAGGCTGGTTATACTGAATATGAGGAAGAACTATTGGATATAGAAAATGAGCTTCGTCGTGCCAAAATTATTATGTAATGGATCCACATAACCTCTTAAACTATTTCTTAGCAATACATGTCATATTTTCTACCACTCTGCTACCATTTTGCTCTCACTTTTGCTATCACTTCAAACTGTACATATTAAATATAAAAGCCAACACTAAATGATTTTATTATAGTGAGAAAATCATACTAACAATTTAGTTGCTACTATGGAACTTACTACAACTAACAATGGTAAACAACGTGTACTCTATAAAGGCTACTAGTATAACTATAATCGTCAAAATGTAAAAGGAATAATATTATGGCGATGCTCAAAAGAGAGGTCAAAAAGATGTCGAGGCAATCCAAAAAGTAGAAATGGTAAGGTTTTAAGTGTGAGTGATCATCAATGTGGTGTACCAGATGAAACATTGTTGGTGTCAACAAATAATCATGACAATGCTAAAAAGCTAGTACAAGAAAAAAATGTTGCTACTCAAAATAGTGCAGTGTTTATTGAGCAACATTTAACCCCTGCTGTAAAAGTTATGTTTAATCCATCTTCCACATCTCAAGAGTCATCAACATCACAGACTATGCAAAAGGTTGTGTTGTTGTTGTTTTAAGGGGCTGAACTTCATATGCAAGAGAATCAAAAAGGACTAAATAGTAATAGAGAAAAAATAAATGTATTTTGAATGTAACTATTGTACAAGTACTTACATTAAATATATAATATTGTATGGGTATTGTCTGTTTTTTCTTAATTGCTATACCCACGTCCTACTATATTAATGCCATTGTTAACCATCAACAGTCTCCACCTATGTTCAGAAAGAAAGTGATCTTAAACAATACACTCTATCTATGGTTTGTTTACCGAGTATCATAATAATACAGTGTCATCAAGCCATGATCAGGCAATAGTAATGTTAGGTAAGGGGTTCGAACCCTTGCTTCCTTGTACAGGATTAGTTTTTACTCAACAGCAACCCATAATACTGTACTTTGAAACATGTCACATCTCATTACAAAATGTCAACTGTATCGTTTTCTAAAACCCCAGCTGCTGGTTAGTGGCTAGCAGACTATGCAACAGAAACAGTATCACCATGTTCATCCATAAAAATTCAACATTTATTATTCTTTTTCTTATTATTGTTCATTAAGTGTAGTGTAAAGTTGTCTTTGTGACGTAACGGTTAGCATAGTTAGCTGGTTTGATTCACACTTAGAAAACGATGTTTTTTTTAAATAATGATAGCCATTTGTTCATTTTTTATTCATTTTCACATTTCACACATTGCCATTTGCCAATTTTCCATGTACACGATTTGAAAATGTCAGTTTAAAGTTTTTGGATTTCATGATATGGAAACAAGAATTTTCCATTTTGTTGTTTAAACATTTGTCAATTTCCCATTTACATTTTTTAAATTGTCAGTTTTAAGTTTTTAAATTTTGTTTATATGGAAACATGGACTTTTTTTTCCATATCACTGACGACACGTTTATGATTTAGTCAATGTTGAAAGTTTAGTTTTGTAAAACACACATTTGCTGATTTAAATTTTCTTGAATCCGTCTTAATGTAAGTGCTTGACCATGGCAATAGTGCATTCTCTTTCTGTTTGTTTCCAAAAACGTATAGGCCTACTACTTCTATTACTACTACTACTACTACTACTGTAGGTAAGACTGTTTTACAAAATAACACCTATCTACCGCTGTATTAAAAAAACACAAGTATTAAATAAAACTACAGTATACTATTTACCATTTGCTATATACATTAATTACCCCACCATCCTACCTTGCCATGTTTGCTTTGGTTGAACAATCAATTCTACCCAGACACACACACACAAGCTTTCTCTCTCTCTCTCTATCATTCTATATATAGTCATACATTCACACACACAACCATACCTGTCTTTGAAACACAAATACAACCATGCTATTTTGCCTTGACATGCACACTTATCCCAAAGAACTTTTAGTTATACATTTAACAATTACTATTACAAAAAAATTGTTTCCTCTATTTTTAATTACAAAAATGAATATTAACAAAATTCTAAATCTACTAAATCTACAGGTTACAAAAAAGCCATGTCTCTAAACAATAAAATATAGAAGTCACACCACCACCACGTGGTTATAACCCTACGGTAGGCTAATGCATAGGTCATTCATCTGCACTCATTTGCTATCCATCAAGGTAAAAGTGCATTTTCTCTGTTCCACAAAATACAAATTTGATTTCTGGATTGTATCCTGCACTGTTTATGCGATATAGCTTTGCCAGTTCATAAAACCGCTAGGTAGTTCTCTACATATAGCAATTTTACCACTGCTCTACCTACGCCTTCTGCTCTTTTGGCTTTCTTACAGTCTAGTGTGTGATAGACAGCATTAACTGTATATCAAACCCAGTTCACCTTTGTATTTGTAATCCAAGAAATAATTTGAAAAGAGACAAATGTAATCTATTATATAAAACTAAGTGTCCTGACTGACTGACTGACTCATCATCGCCCAGCCAAAACTATTAAAGTTAGAAACATGAAATTTTGGGGATATGTTCGCTGTATTTCGAAAGGGCGCACTAAGAAAGGATTTTTGGATATTCAGGTTCTAAAGGGGTGTTAAGGGGGTAGACCTGCATTTCATTGAATAACAATATCTCCCGATTGGTTTCATTGGGGAATGTGATACTCGGCATATAAACTCATCATTAAAAATAAGATGACACGTGTCTGAGGGTTTTTCGATGGGGTGTATATTATGGGGTGAAAGGGGTGAAAAGTGGGGGTTGAAGGATTCATAACGGACCGTGTATCTCTTAAACGACATAGGCGAGGTGTTTGAAACTCAGCGGAAAAAAATCAGCTTGAAAAATAAGTAAATAGGTGTTCAGCCGTTTTTTAATAAATCTAATTTAAGGGGCCCATGGAGAGGGGTGAAATTATGTGAAAAAAAAAAACAGGAAAGAAAGTGTCCTAGCTGATTGACTCACTCACTCACTCATCAAACTCAGGGAAAAAATATAGCTTAAAAATAAGTTAATAGGTGGTCGACAGTTTTTTTTCATAAACCCAATTTAAGGGGTTCATGGGGAGGGGTGAAATTCTGAAAAAAGAAAATTGAAAGAAAAAGTCCTGACTCACTCACCACCGCCCAGCCAAAATTATTGAAGTTAGAAACATGACATTTTGGGGATATGATCATTGTATGCCAAAACCGTCCACTAAGGGAGGATTTTCGAATATTCAGGTTCTTAATGGGTCTTAAGGGGGTTAACCCTGCATTTCATTGAATACCAATAACTCCCGATTGGTTTCATTGGGGGATGTGATACTCGGCACATAAAGTCATCATTAAAACTAAGAAGACACGTGTCTGAGGGTTTTTCGATGTGGTGTATATTAGCAGGTGAAAGGGGTGAAAAGTGGGGGTTGAGGGATTCCTAACGGAGCGCGTATCTCTTAAACGACATAGGCGAGAAGTTTGAAACTCACCGGGAAAAAAATCAGCTTAAAAAATACGGTAAGTAAATAGGTGTTCGACCGTTCTTTTATAAATTCAATTTAAGGGGCTAATGGGGTGGGGTGAAATTCTGGAGAAATAAAAAGGAGAGAACGTGCCCAAACTGACTGACTAACTCACTCACTCTTCAATCTCAGGGGAAAAAGACAGCTTAAAAATAAGTTAATAGGTGTTCGAGCGTTTCTTCATAAATCCAATTTAAGGGACCCATGGGGAGGGGTAAAATTCTGGTAAAAATAATTGAAAGATAATGACATAACTGACTCACTCACTCATCATCGCCCAGAAAAAAAATAAGAAGTTGGAAAGATGAAATTTTGGGAATATGTTCGCTGTATGTCGAAAACGTCAACTAAGGAAGGATTTTTGTTTATTCGGGTTCTGAAGAGGTGTTAAGGGGGTAAACGTGCATTTCATTGAATAACGATATCTCATGAGTTGTTTCTTTGGAGATGTGATATTCGGCATATAAACTAATCATTAAAAATAAGCAGACATATGTCTAAGGGTTTATCGATGTGGTGCATATTATGAGGTGAAAGGGGTGAAAATTGGGGGTTGAAGGATTCTTAACGGAGCATGTATCTATTAAACGACATAGGCGAGGAGTTTGAAACTCAGCGGAAAGAAATCAGCTTAAAATATAAGTAAATAGGTGTTCGACTGTTTTTTCATAAATCTAATTTAAGGGACCCTAGGAGAGGGGCAAAATTCTGGGGGAGGGGGGGGGACAGGAAAGAAAGCGTTCTAAATGATTAACTCACTTACTCATCAAACTCAGGTCGGAAGAACAGCTTAAAATAAGTAAAGAGGTGTTCGACCGGGTTTCTTAAAATCCAATTTAAGGGGTTCATTAGAGGGGTGAAATTCTTAAAAATAAATGAAGGAAAATGTCCTGACTTACTAACTCACTCATCATCGCCCAGCCAAAATTATTGAAGTTAGAAACATACAATTTTGGGGTTATGTTCGTTGTATGTCGAAAACGTCCACTAAGGAAGGATTTTTGGATATTCCGGTTCTAAAGGGGTGTTAAGGGGGTAGATCTGCATTTAATTGAATATTAATATCCCCCGATTGGTTTCCTTGGGGGATGCGATAATCGTCATATACACTCATCATTAAGAATAAGATGACACCATGTCTGAGGATTTTTTGATGTAATGTATATTATGAGGTGTAATGTGTGAAAAGTGGGGGGTTGAAGGATTCCTAACGGATCAAGTATCCCTCAAAAGACAGAGGCATAAAGTATAAAACTTAGGGGGAAAATAAACTTGATAAATAAGCAAATACAGCAAGTGGTCGACCATAATTCATAAATCCCATTTTAGGGGCCCATGGGGAGGGGTGAAATTCTGGGGTAAGAAGTCCACTAAGGAAGGATTTTTGGATATACACTCATCATCCTCCAGCCAAACCTATTGCAGTTAGAAACATGAAATTTTGGAGATATGTTCGTTGTATATCGAAAACATCCACTAGGGATGGATTTTTGGATAATCATGTTCATTGATTAACAATATCTTACGAGTTGTTTCATTTGGGGATGTGATATTCGGCATGTAAATTAATCAATAAAAATAAGCAGACATATTTCTAAGGGTATATCTATACGGAGTATATTATGAGGTGAAAGGGGTGAAAATTGGGGGTTGAAGAATTCTTATCGGAGCGTGTATCTCTTAAACGACATTAGCGATATGTTTGAAATTCAGCGGGAAAAAAATCAGTTTAAAAAATAAGTAAATAGGTGTTCGACCGTTTATTTCATAAATACCATTTAAGGGGTTCATGGGGAGGGGTGAAATTCTCAAAAATAAATGAAAGAAAATGTCCTGACTCACTCATATTCGCCCAGCCAAAATTATTGAAGATAGAAACATGAAATTTTGGGAATATGTTCGTTGTATGTCGAAAACGTCCACTAAGAAAATATTGTTGGATATTCAAGATTTAAAGGGGTGCTAAGGGGGGTAAACTTGCATTTCATTGAATAACAATATCTCACGAGTGGTTACATTTGGGGATGTGATACTTGGCATATAAACTAATCATTAATAATAAGCTGACACATGTCTAATGGCTTTTCAATGTGGTGTATATTATGAGTGAAAGGGGTGAATAATGGGGGTTGAAGGATTCCTAACGGAGCGTGTATCTCTTAAACGACATAGGCCAGAAGTTTGAAACTCAGCGGGAAAGAAATCAGCTTAAAGAATACGGTAAGTAAATAGGTGTTCGACTGTTTTATCATAAATCCAATTTAAGGGGCCCATGGGGAGGGGTGAAAATCTGGAAGAAAAACGTCCAATAAGGAAGGATTTTTGGATATTCACTCTCATCGACCAACCAAAACTATTGAACTTAGAAGAATGATATTTTGGAGATATGTTTGTTGTGTGTCGAAAACGTCTACTAAGGAGGGATTTTTGGATATTCAGGTTCTAAAGGTGTGTTAACGGGGTTAAACCTACAATTCATTGAATAACAATATGACACGACTATGACGCGAGCGAAGCCGCGGGTACCTGCTAGTCAGTTATAAACGTTTTCTCTGTTTTGTTTTGTTTAATATGTTTATGACATGCATATTAACCTGAAATCGAACCCTGGTGAAAAGGCTAACAGTATAACCACTGCACCACCATGCCCTTGTTTCTTAGTTTGACTTGTTCTAGGCCTCACACCTGGAAATCGAGTTAATACCACCAGTACAAAAGTTAAAAGTGCTTACCACTGCAACACAAAATGGATAGCTGGTAACATTATACAACCGGAAATGATTATATTTCTTTTAGCAATGCATTTTGACATCAGCCTACTGTCTGAGCACCGAGAGCAACACAGTTTAGTTCAGAACAAGCGAGTGTGTGTGTATAGATTATCAGCCTCAAGTATTTAAAGCTTGTTGTGTGTAGCGACCATCTTGTCCCGGTAACCACTGAGCATTTTTGTGTTTTAGCTATCCTCTTTAACCAATCAATTAAAGATAGTCTACTCTTAATTCTTGAATCGATAAATCAGAGTTTGTGTACACCATTTGTCATTTATTAACCCATACCTGCAACCTATACTCTCTCTATACTTCAGTTTGATCTGAAAACAAGTTTCAATGGTAAAAGACTTGTCAGTCACCATACATGTAGACTACACTAATTCGTTCTCTACCTAGCTATGTTTCATCACACATGGTAAACATCTCAAGTGTTCGTATCCGATTATTAGTTTATAAAATCTCAGGTCGATGACCTTGATGTATTGGGAATTTGGGTAAATTCATTGGCCATGGGAAAGGGTTGACCATTCTAAGTCCTATGACACCTCGCATGTTGATATTCGAATATTAATTTATAAAATCTTAGGTCAATAACCTTGCAGTTTTGAATCTTTTGGGTAAATTCGTTGGCCATGGAAAAGGGTTGACCATCCTGAGTCCCATGACACCTCACTTGAGCCTCTCTGATTGTTAGTTAGCGAGATATTAACAAAAGTGCAGTTAGGCTCTTTTGACAAAAATAAATAATACATTCAAAAACAGAATGTCACCTCGAGTCCAAAGACCTCTCATACAAGTACCTAGCCTTATTGGTTCATGAGATATTATAAATCTAATGACCTATTAGTTTTGGATTTTTGGTATTTTTTTAAAAAATAACTCATCTATAAATCATTATTCAAAAAGCCCGCCCGCTTACAAAATCTGCCAAGTGCGCATGCGTAAAAAAGAAAAACAAACATGTTAATTCATAGTAGCAACCGACTCTTCACATGCGTTTCATGTGGAACAACGTTTGATTTCATTATAGCATTAGGGACCATGGGCCAGTCCATAGGAACCAGTCCAAAGGGACCGGTCTAAAGGGATTAGTCAAAAAGGACCCGTCAAAAAGGCCCCGTGAAAAAGGATCCGTCAACAATGACCCGTCCACAGGGACTCGTCAACAAGGACTCGTCCACATGGACCTGTCAACAATGACCTGTCATCAATCACTTGCCAACAATGACCTGTCGACAATGACCCGCCAACAATGACCCGTCAACAATAACCCGTCCACAGGGATCCGCTCCCCCACCCTCTTACAAAGGCCATGAGTGGGTATGCGTGAAAAACAAAAAACAGGCATGTTAATTCATAGTGGCTTTCCACCGAACACATGTCTCTTGTGTAGAACAACGTTTAATTCCATATTGGCATTCAAACTCTCACATGTTGCACTTGGAAAGCGAGATTTTCTAAAAATTAAAATTTCACCCCCTAGTAGGGGTAGGTTTTATTTTGGGGTTGAAATATGTTGTCCATTGGAAAAGGGGAGTCAGCCCGAGTTCAACGACAGCACATTTGTTAAAATGCGACCATGGGTTCGCGAGATATCACACCGACGCCATCTTGTGAGGAGGGTGAGGAGGAGGAGGTGCTAGAACTCTCACAAACACACTACTAACAATATCTCACGAGTTGTTTAATTTGGGGATGTGATATTCGGCGTATAAGTTAATCAATAAAAACAAGATGTTCAAGAAAGAACATATAGCCTACATTCTCCTAAATATATGAGTATAGTTATAACTCTTTGTTATTATCAAAGAGTATAATAGAATCATTTCTTGGTAGAAGACCTTAGAAACTATTTACCTCTACCAAACACCACAACCTCGAAAAAACTGCTACCATCATTGAAGAAAGAAAGATAAGAAGTATCTCAAGAATGTTATGGATCTGGAGACATAATCGACTGGACTGGCTGCGTGGCTCAGCGGTAACGTTCTCGCTTGCTGGGCCCAAGGTTGCAGGATCGTATCCTGGCGCAGTCTGCTGGCATTTGAGGGTGCACAAATGCGAGGGATCCGTGTCAGTAGATTGGTTGGTGGTTGGTTCCTCAGTTTAGGGGCTGCGACAACGCGGTCATGTAGCCCCGTGTACTTTAGGTGTGTGTAGAATCTGTCGGATAACCGCTGTTAATTGTGATGGCTGTATTAGTGTGTGTATCTGTTTTTTAATTCAAGTAAGGACTGCAACTTTGAATTTTTCAAATAGTTCCTACTTTTCCCGCCAAACGCTACCGTCAACGACTACTAGGCCTAATTCAGAACTTAGCTACTAGACGTCACCGCGGTCGGCTCTTGGCAACGAACATAGAATCCTAAGAGCGTTGTTTACATTCCTAACCAATACAATTTAGCTTAACACAGATGTGATTAGTGGAAGGTTCTTTAACATGCCATAAATCTATGACATGGGACCGCTGGCTTTACTTCCCCTCCGAAGGAAGGCATCCTGAGGGATTTTGAACGCTCTTAAAAATCCGACGGCTTCGGCCAGGTTTGAACCCGCTATCTTGGGCATAGAAGAAATGTCAGTAGATTTAAAGATCCCTTTCGGAGCAAAATTCCGGCACCCCGGCGTCTCTAAAAGCAACACTAGTTAAAAAAGACGTAAAACCAATAACATTATCATTATTATTATTATTATTATTATTATTATTACATAATCAACCTGACGTGGGCGACATCCAACTTTACACGTCTGGCTGTGCATGGCTCTCACAACCCTAATTGAATTAACAAATCTCTCCATGACCCTACAAAGACGTGTGTATACCAACTATGTGGATATTTTCGATTGCTATTAGGCTGCAATAAAAGTATTAATTAATATCCTGAACTAGCACCAACGGCTAGAGTTCAGATACTATGTGAAA
The DNA here is from genome assembly GCA_946902985.2 of Meconema thalassinum. Taxonomy (NCBI): domain Eukaryota; kingdom Metazoa; phylum Arthropoda; class Insecta; order Orthoptera; family Tettigoniidae; genus Meconema; species Meconema thalassinum. Next base: position 686,970,370 of record OX336391.1, on the reverse strand, counting down.
TCGTTTTGTTCTTTACTTCAAATAACATTTTCAAATAACGCACAATAACCTGTTACAAACCCTTTAAAATAAAAAGTTAATATGCATCTCATTTATCATCTTGTCATTCTTCAAATTCGATGCGCATAGAAAGCCAATGCGCATAGAATGGCAATGGTTTACCAATCAATTGAGTCACACGTAGACCAGTCGTGACATCTAGTGGAGAGGTATCGAACAAGATAATCCTAAAAGGGCAAGTGCATTCTAGCGGCCATAAAAATAAAATGTTCAATAAAATCTGTAAGTTAATCTGTAGGCCAGCGTGCAGTTGACCGCCAGTTGGCCATGCTAATTCACTTTTTTGCTACTAGATGTCTCGTGAAAATCTGCTAGCAAATTTTGTTTTAATTAAATATATATTTTCCATCGTAATAAGGACAATACGACGCTTAATTTAAAACGTCTAAGTCATTACAAAACAATAAATATAAAAAATGTCAAGCAAAAAAACCTAACTCTGATGGGGTTTGAACCATAGCGATATGAGTGATAGGCCGACGCCTTACCACGGAGCTAAAAGTGCCAACGGACATTCTCCAATATCAAATGAGTTACATAGAACATGTTAGCAAATAATGACTTAGACTAAACGATTTCATCAGTGGAGTATATTATTTATATATAAAGCATTTCATACAAAGTTTATTTATTTTGTATCAGTACGCTATATTACATGCAATACCCAAATTAGTGAAATATAAGTCAGGCACAAGATAACCGCTGCCATCTTGCCTTGTAACTGAGACGCCTCAGATTTTAAAAATCACTTCTGCACTATAGTATTACAAAATAAACTTTTAATTTTGAACGTGCCTCTTCCTTTAGAACAGTTTAAACGATTCTCGGCTCGATAATCGGAACTGGTGGGACCCATGATATGGATTATAATGTTTGCATAATTCGCACGGCCGCCATCCTGAAATAGTACATCGGATGACATTGTAGTTTGGTCACAAGACGCGTCCTATATGAAGGTATGTTGTTACCATATTTGGTAGAGATCGGATGATTTGGTTAGTCGTTATTTGTTTTTAAGTTTGAACGTTTGAGTGGCCGCCATTCAGTCTTGGTAAAGATGGCGGCGATATAAAACATGACACTAAGGTGCCCTTTGCTAGTTCTACCTCTGTACCAAATTTCGTCCAATTCGGTTTCACCGTGTTTGAATTGATAGGGGGGACAGACATTCTTAGTACACACACTCACACACACACTGACTCACACACACACACACATACACACACACACACAGACAGACAGACACCCAATTTTTGGCCCTGTGTAGATCTCATAAGTATACTTTCATTTTTTGCAAAACCGAGAGTAGGCTAATAAGCAGACATATGTCAAAGGGTTTATCGATATGGTGTATATTATGAGGTGAAAGGGGAGAAAAGAGGGGGTTGAAGGATTCTTAACGGAGCGTGTATATCTTAAACGACATTAGCGAGAAGTTTGAAATTCAGCGGGAAAAATCAGCTTAAAAAATAAGTAAATAGGTGTTCGACCGGTTTTTTTTTCTTAAATCCCATTTAAGGGGTTCATGGGGAGGGGTGAAATTCTCAAAAATAAATGAAAGAAAATGTTCTGACTCACTCAGTCATCATCGCCCAGCCAAAATTATTGAAGTTAGAAACATGAAATTTTGGGGATATGTTCGTTGTATGTTGAAAACATCCACTAAGGAAAGATTTTTGGATATTCAGGTTCTAAAGGGGTGTTAACGGGGTTAAACCTGCATTTCATTGAATAACAATATGACACGACTATGACGCGAGCGAAGCCGCGGGTACCTTCTAGTACAGTATAGTAATACATCTTACCTGCATTACTTACCTCGCATCTGATGAAGACCTCATCTAGTAACGTTGGGTTTGCAGCATTCTTGTATCTTGAAATGATGTCCGTAGTATTTGTCAAGGATTGGAGTAGGTTATTTGTTTTAGGGAATAGTACGATGTTATAATGTAAGTTGTGGTACGAAATGAATTTAGAGTAACAGAGGTTATGAAGTAAATCAATGTACTACATAAAAATATTTTAACATAGTTCATAGCATCCATTGCCTTTTAATTCTATCATATAGTAATAAATTGGCTATGTACGACACTTGTACAATTATTGTGCTAAAAGCTGTACTTATAGGAGAATTGGATTTCACAGACCCTTCTTTGTCCTTATTGTGCCTCTTTATCCGTGGGTAAAGCACCAAAAACTGATCTCACAATTTTATAATCAAGTTGTAACTTGGTGCCCAAACCTTGTGACACTGAACTGAGTTTGAATTGTTTAAAATATAGTTATTTTAAACTACATTATAATTAAAGTCATCAAGCTTCCTTTGTCTGTTCATGGAGTGATTATGTCGAAAATCAGTGAAGATATAAGTCTTTAATAATTAAAGATCATTATGAAAATTATTATAATTATTACTAGCATACGATCTTGAAAATACACTTATGTTTGAAATTTGTATGTAATTGAAAGGCTGCCTTTGTCATATATTTATTTTTTATTTATAATATTTATTCATTTATATATCTGCAGGTAGGGTATAAAACCAGGATCGAAATGTCTTCTATGATGCAAGGCTTAAAACAATTTGTTAATAAAGTAAATATGTTTATAAACAAACAAATACCGCCTGTATATCTGTTTCTTTTTTTTGGTATTTTCATAAGAAATAGGTAAACAATGTAACAGGGACTGCAGTAAAAAACTGGTATCTCTTCAATTTCGAGAGTTGTATGGAAGCTGTCATGCTGGGTAGAGCACGAATAGTTGACACATTTAATTTTACAACAACTGTATTTTTTACAGAACACTAATTAAATTTTAGACACAAGTAGCTTAGACCCTGGAAAGACATTTCACTATATCACATGTTCAATGTAGCCTCCATTACGACGGACAACCTCTTCGAAACGAGTACGCATCTTTATCTTTTGTCCATAAGGCGTACTGCAATCTTTTCTGCCTGTGAACATCCATCCGTTAACTTGTGTAATACAGTCATTTTGTACGGGTAGAATTTAAGGTCACCCTGTAACATACTTTGAACTGAACGGCGCGATATTCCGCTTATCTTGAAGCTTGCCGTGTTGACTTCCGTGGGCTATGCTGCTTGTCGACCCTCAGCGCTGCAACGTTTTCAGGAGAGCGAACTGCTGGTCCACGTGGTCGCCTTTCTTCCTTCACACTGCCTTGTTCTTCAAAGTTTCTGTATAAGAGAATGATGGTCATCCTAGTCTGAAATACAGCTCGAAAATTCCGTTGAGTCGCCGTAACACTTTTTGATTCACAATAAAATTTAATTTTCATGGCACACTGCTGAACGGAGAGTCGGTCGTGCTTAGCCATGGCAGAAAGCTCACTGTAATGTAAGCAGAGACAAAGCAGCAGTGTCACCTCTACAGTGATTTCCATAAAATAGAGAAGTTGTGCACGAAATTTGAACAATGTAGAACATAAGATGCATTTTATATTTGCTTTTCGAATGTGTCAACTATTCGTGCGCCATCCTGTACAAGGTAGAATCTAACATACAGTAGAAGGTAAGAAACACTCGGTAATACTCTCCTTCATTACTAAGGTTGCAATATTTTATCATTGTTATATACCAATAGAAATTACTTACATTAAGTGTGGACATCTCCTGCATTGTGAAAACACAAGAACAAAATATTGTAAGGACAATATTTACAGTTTTATTTACAGCTTCGGGCACTGTCTGCCAGGTTAACAGAAAATCGTGGAAACAATTTACTGGGTCATCGAAAAATGTTGCAGAAATTTCTGAAAATCCTATCTCCCGTTGTAAGTGAGCTAAATTAACAATTTGACCTGAAAACTAATCAGGAACTCATCGAGCTTTAGTTTTAGATGTGACTGTACTCCGCCCGTGACCTTCATCCGATGCGCAGAATGAGTTTCAGTAGTGAGTGTGATTGCAATGCCGACAGTTCAGCAGAAAGCACAGTGTGTTATAACTGTTCAGCGCACTGTTTATGGTAGGGACCACCCTCATGATAATAGCATTAGACGGTGGTATGAACAGGTTCAGGCATCTACCCACAAAACCTAACGGCGGTACTTTTTCAGGATCCAACCAGCCTAACAGACAGACCAAAGTTCTGCAAAATTCTAAAATCTTTCCGTTAACAAGAACTAAATCTGAAACCCATACCCATTTACTTAAAGGTACATTTAAGGTACTTGGCGAAGGATAAGCAGCTACAGGTAGAAAGAGGTGGAGAATTATTTTTCAGTTTCTCATGATCTCATGTGTAATGTATTAACATCTGGGTGCTGGCTTCTTTCTTCTTTCTTCGAAGTTGGCCTTCTCTGGACCATGGGAAACAACTAGTCCTTCCTTCTCTTCTCAGAGCTTGTTTAGTCTTCCACTGTGGCTTCTCCTCTTCTGACCAGGTCTTCTTGCTCTTTTTAGTCAGTGTTTCCTGGAAAACTTTAGAATTAACAATCATTTCTTGAAACTTACCTCTATTCCAGTTGTCTTTTTGATTGATCCTAATTTCCTTCAATTTCTTTCACGTTTCCTCTACCTAATTTGTCCTCACCTTTAACTTGGTGATTTAGGTAAATATTTCTTTGTTAGTCGATTCTCGCTCAATCTTGTGAAGTGCTAATAAATATTCAGTCGCCTCTTAAGTTTGATGTCTGTAAGGTTCTATGCCTGTCTGTATAGCAGTGGTGACTGCTGATGTTTGGAATGTGTAGTGCGTTATATGATAGGCTTAACTTAAGATAATTACAGTATTATAGCTGGGCTAAATTGAGATATTAGCCTCTTATTCAGTCGCACAGCGCTATTACCAACACATTACAAAATACAATACAATACGATACAATCGATTACCACTCCTAAGATGTGCACACGCTGTAAACTGCGCGAAATCGTAACCAATAAGTCCGTAGTGTTGTTTTAAATTCAACCAATAGCGAGACTTGAGGATCTCAGTCGACGTCCTGAGAGCGCTATTAAACTGACCAAACCTGCCTTCCATCTCAAGGGCTACCATACTTTTCTAAAGCTATAAACACGTGCTTTGAGGATGCAAGGCTTCCTTACTCAGCTTTCTACTCCGGGCGGTGAAGGTCACACTTCACCCATCTAGGGGTGAAATGTAGAACTACACTAGTTACAAGTACTGGCAGTGACAGTGAGACAGAGCTTATCGAGAGGAGACCCAATGACTATTTTACAAAACAACCAATTTAATTGTTTAAAACAGTTACAGTTGAGAGCTCACTGTAGGATGATCCTCATGTCCTACATGGATGAATCACCACTGGTACAGTATAGATCTTCATCTTCTCTTTATAAAGTACCATCCTCTATTTCTACGGTACTAGGATCTTTCTCGATATTTATCATTCTTTCCCCTCTATTTATTTCACTTGCCCTTTCTTATTAAGTATCAGGCATTCTGAACTGTGGGGTTGCTCTCGCTTGACATTAGTGGTGTAGATTTTCAGTTTTGTCGTGAATGAAATGGCTCTCTTGTTACATCTGTTCTGTGTTAACCTATACGCCTTCGGACGTTTCCATTTTTATTCTCTTTTATCGATCCCATTCGACGGGATTCATTCACCAATATATTTCAATTTATCAGACATCTTGATATTTTCTCATACGGGATTTCTAGGTTCCTTTTCTTATAAAGTTTGTATTCCGTGCTGCTGTCATTTATAGGAGATCCTGAATACTGTGCTTTATAAATTCTTCAAACTCGTTTGGATTATCGACAACTATTTTCGTCGTGAATGTATTGTTTCTACGAATTGCTGAACAGTTCAGCAAATGTAACATCAAATGTTTTTATATCGAGATCTTGAGAGATCGATAGTGTTCGAACATTCCCGCATGATGTAGCGGCCATTGGGGGCATGGATTGGTGCGAAGCACAGATGTCTGTAAGTTATATTTCTCACCAGTAGCGTATGGATGCTTTTGTCACCAATCTGATTTCCACATTAAGCAATTTCCAACAGCGTGGACATCCATTCCATGCTATGACGATTTTGGAAAACCCTGCATAAAAAGCAGTTATGAAATCAACAAAATGCTTTGGCTGTCCCTTAAAGCTTTAATGTTATATGTTATCTTGTATACTATCCCACTCAGTGAGTCGATTACCTATCGTTTCTAAGTATTGTCGAGTTTTGTTTTATGACAGAAGATTAGCGGACTGGTTTCACGATTGGCAAAGAAAGGTCTGACCAACAAGCTACTTGTAGATTATATTTCACACACCACGGAGAGAAAAGTTGTATGATGGGCACTTTTGAAATACTAGCATTACCCGTCGCGGCTTTGCCCGCGAATATTCTAGTTGTAAGGAGTACACTTAGCAAAATCTCAATCATGAATGCTATGACTGATTAATCCTTGGTATGAATAATCAGACTTTATCAATTCAGCTACTGGTGCAGTGGTTAGGGGTTTGTCATTCCTTCATAGGTATATCACAGCAAAGTTAGTTTTCTGGGAATATCACAGACACTGTTAATTTAAGGGCCTTTAAATGTGGTTTTCGGAGACCCTTTATAGTCGGGTGAAAAAGACCTTTCGTACCACACTCACACGTGAAAAATGCGTGAAAAAATTCTAGAGTGCCCCTTGACCCCTTTAAGCGCATTATACTGTATGTATTGATGAATTTTACAGCTTAATTTGGTTCAGTGATAACCTTATAACCGTCTGGAAACTTTCACAGTAATGTATTAATTGGAATTGTATTGCGTCTTACAGAGATTCTGTTACCATGGTTACCGTGTTGCATCCTTTCATTATTCCATTGTAAATTTACATGTTTTAAGGTATTTATTTAATTGTGAGTCTTTTAAAGAGTAAGTGAGTGCGTTTCGCTTACGGATTGGGTTATGCTGAGCCTGTAGGTACCCCATATGTTTAGGTTGGTGTTAATGGGACCTTATTTTCGGTACAAAACTGGAATGGGACCTTAGCAGAATAATATAGGGAGGGATAGGTTTGACATCTCTAGATAGTAGATAGCGAAAATAGTTTGCAGACTATTGTGTCACTTGCCGTCGCCCCAGAAATTCTGCGGCCACATTGATGTTCGCAAAGTTCGGGTAAGAACAAGCTAACACTCCAATAAATGTACCTTAATTCAGTAAAAGAAAAAAATCTTTTTAAATGGCCTACTCAACCTCGGGTGGTCAAAATGAGTAGAGGGGCTTCGATTCCCACGTCAGCCATCCTCGAAGTGGTTTTCCGTGGATTCCCACTTCGTCTCCGTGCAAATCCCAGGTAAGGCCACGACCATCACCTTCCCTCTTCCTTGCCTATCCCTCATGAGGCCCCCTGTTTGCTTTGCAGGTGAGGCCGCCTGAGCGATGTGCTGGTGTCACCTCCCCAGTTTGTATCCTCGCCCAGGTGTTTCAAGCTCCAGGACACTGCCCTGGCGGCAGTAAAGGTGGGATCCCCCGCAGAGTCCGAGGGAAAAGCCAACCCTGGAGGGTAAACCGAATAAAAATAATATATAAAAAAACTGTCATTTTATAAGATATAAATGACTATGCTGCACCATGAATGACATCGCCCACTTTTACAGAGATTTATGTTAGTGCGTATAACTTCTGATCTCACTTCCTGTCTGCTGTGTTGAGCACAGACTTTGTGTTGGAAACTTCCTGCATTGTTTAAGTTACTAGCGGTTACTGAACATCGTCATAATATTATAATCCCTGTGATTTTGCACTGACCTATTGAAGAAATATTGTTTAAGGGGGGGGAACAACGAGGTCATCAGCCCTAATTAAAATAATTGAATTGTTTTGAAGTCCACTTATTTGCAAACAGATAAGTTAAAATACGCATTCATTTACTTATTTATATTGTTTTTATTTACGTATTTATTTGTTTACTTATTTATTTGTTTATTTATATATTTATTTAAAAGTTAAAGGGAGTAGGAGAAGCAAAATAAACAGTGATGGACGAAATGATGCAAGTTACGGGGCAGGAATGCTCTAAGAATTGTCAGAGGTAACAAAATTAATGAAAAACTTCAACCTCATTTTTCACGTTAACATTTTTCACTACTTTGGTACAATTTGTAAGAAAACTAATAAAGATAGATCCATATTTTTTCTGATGTATTAGCATAATCCTAATGAACAGTAATAAGAAGGGATATCCCTTTAAATAATATTCAAAATGAAATATAAATATTTTGGACATAATTTTGGATTAAAATATCGTACATTTAAAAAATCATATTGGCAAAAGTATTTCGTTTTTGTCAATAAACCTTCTCATTATTATTGCAGATAATGATCCAAAAAGTAATCCCTGAAAGTTTCAATTGGCTAACTCAAACAGATTTTGAGTAAAGTGTACCAAAAATTTGAAGATTTTACATGGGCGAGATAGGCGGGTCTTTCTTACCTTAAAGGGCGGAACAGCAAGGTCATTTGCCCCTCTTATAAGTGAACTGCAAATAGGTTTTCGTAGAAAGGAATCACTATAAAATTATGTTCACAAACTTTTCGGTGTGGATTTTGTGCTTCTTTACACAATAGACAACGCAATTCAGAAATATATTATTCCTTATTTAGTTTGTCTACAGTGCTGTTCAAATTAATATAATCAATAAAATTCACGGACATGACCACCAGAATTACGCGCAGTGCGTAAGTGAACAACATCGTTAGTAACAGCTGCAAAGCCCGTCTAAAATGTAAAATAAATGAAATTAAATTAAATTGGTGAAATGGTAAGGGATAATGGTTGTCATTTATGGACAAAAAGTGAGAAGAAAAAGGCGCCAATTTTATAAGTACACCCTTTATAAGGATACCAGCAAACCAACGACCACAATCAAGGAAAGGTTTCCTCAGAAGAACAGAGGCTCTTGTCGGCACACCACAGCAATCCCGGTCTAATCTATGGCGTGCAAGGTTTAACAGCCCTGAGGGTTGCCTCTCACCGTGTGGAAAGTTACCCGCAGGCTACACAGAGAAATGGATCACATGGATATCGCTCAACAGAATACGGCCAGGAGTTACTAGATGCATGAAGTGAGGGTCCAATGTGGAGTCCCTCTTGGCCCTGTGTAGCCACTGCCCAACAACTTGCACATCGGAAGACTTGGTACGTGCAACACCAACTTCTGGGCGTCAGCAGTGTAAATGAACTGTCTAGTAATGTAAACATGTTCATTTATATATTGTACATTATTGTCCATAATAACTTTATAGGCCTATATGAATATGAGGTTCCCTTTGCTGGTGCTACATCTGTACAAAATTTCATTCAATTCGGTTTCATCGTGTTTGAATTGATATTGTGAATCGATTTGCACACATACATGGCCGCTATCTGCAAACATTTGGGCCGATGACCTAGTCGTTTGGTCAAACGATGCCTCCCACATAGAAGTATGTTGTTGCAAATTTTAGTAGAGATCAGCTGAATAGGTTGGTCGTAATTTGATTTAAGCTTTTAACATTTCGGTGGCCGCCATTACGTTTCCGTCAAGATGGCGGCGATATAAAATATGACACTGAGGTGCTCTTTTCTAGAGCTACCTCTGTACCAAATTTCGTTTAATTCGGTTTCACCGTGTTTGAGTAGATAGAGGGAATCGATTTGCACACATACATGGCCGCCATTCGCAAATTATTGGGCTGATGACCTTGTAGTTCAGTGAAATTATTCTTCGCACATAAAGGTATAACGTTACAAAATTTGGTAGAGATCAGATAATTAGGTTGGTCGTAATTTGATTTAAGCTTTAACATTTGGGTGGATGCCATTACATTTTCGTCAAGATGGCGGCGGTACAAAACATGACACTGAGGTGCCCTTTGCTAGTGCTACCTCTGCACCAAATTTTGTTCAATTCGGTTTTACCGTGTTTGAATTGATTGGGGGAATCGATTTGCACACCAACATGGCCGCCATCCGCAAACCATTGGGCTGAGGACCTTGTAATTTGGTCAAAGGATGTTTCCAACATAATGATATGTTGCTACAAAATTTGGTAGAGATCAGATGATTAGGTAAGTCGTAATTTCATTTAAGCCTTGAACATTTGGGTGGCCGCCATAACGTTTCCGTCAAGATGGCGGCGATATAAAACATGACACTGAGGTGCCCTTTGCTAGTGGTACCTCTGTACCAAATTTCGTTCAATTCAGTTTCACCGTGTTCGAATTGATCGGGGGGGGGAACAGACATTCAGAGTACACACACTCACACACTCACACACACACACACACAGACTGACACACAATTTTTCGCCTTGTGTTGATCTCATAAGTCTACTTTCGTTTTTTGCAAAAATTGAAAGTAGGCTAAAAAATATATGAATTAATGAGGGATTCCTATACATCCTAGAAAGATGAAACTTAGTACCAGTGATGCTGATACTCACAAGATCACTATAAGTGTCTCAAATACTCCAAATTTTGCAACGGGACCGTGTTGGAGGGATTTGAAATGGCAGCTTAGGAGAAGATTTGTGTTAGCAAACATTTTTCAACCGTAGATCAACCTTTTTTCCAGAGGGACGACCTATATTTTCTGTGGACTTGATTCCTGAATGTCCAAACCAACTTTTAATATTAAACCCCGAGGAAGTGTTAAGGAAAATTTCCAAGGTATTAAGGAGGTAATGTTATGGTGTAACGATGAAGAAAACGATGACAAAAAATACAAAAATGAAAATAGACATGAATTAATGCAGCACTTGCAGGTATCCTAGAAACTTAAAACTGGGTACCGGAGAAGCTGATGTTCTCAAGATCCCAAGAAAAATCAAAATATCTAAAGGTTTTGCTAGGAGGCCGAGCTGATGAGCTTTGAAATTGGGTTTCAGAAGCAGTTTGGCGTAAGTACGTAAGCGTATTTTCGGCCACAGCTTAACTTGTTTCCCAAAGCGATGACCTATAATTTTCGAGAGCTCAAACGTTTGCTCAAAGTCCAAACTAACTTTTAACAACAACAAACCTTGTGAGAGATAGGCCAATTAAATCCCTAATGCACAATTTAGAGTTACTGTTTGCGATTCATCGTCAATGTCCACCGTGTTTTCAAATCAATTTTGTGAGTTTGTGAAGGGAAACTATGTAGAAGATTACATTGCTCTGTGTGTTACAATATCTATTATTGCAACCAACAATACTACACGACGTTTTGACATCGTTACTGTATAAGGTAATACAATAAATGCTCGCACGTTTTCGATGTACATCAATACTCAGATGATCGCGGCATGTAGCCGCTTCTCGGAACGTCCGCTTTCAGCAGCACTTCAGCATACGCACGGAGTCTATATTGATGGTTAGTGTAGTGAAAGTGTTAACATGTTTGATTGATGGATACAGTGAATAATTCAACGGCATATTTTAATTTACATCTAATAATTAGACTTTGGAGATGCTATATCTTCTCCACCTTGTTCTATAGAGTTGAGACCTGGACCATAAAGAAACGAGAAATGGACAGATTGGACGCATTTGAGCTATGAACATACAGAAAGATACTGAGGCTGAGTTGGGAAGATAAGGTCACCAACGATGAGGTGATGAGGCGGATGCGAAAGAGAAAGGAAATATTAAATACTGTCAAGAATAGAAAACTGCAGTATCTGGGTCATGTGAAGAGAGGAGAGAAATATCATCTGCTGCAGCTGGTCATTCAAGGGAAGCTACAAGGCAAAAGAAGACCAAGAAGAAGACGAATTTCTTGGATCGATAATCTGAAAAGTCGGTTCAATTGTTCCACTATTGAGCGGTTTCGTGCTGCATCATCTAAAGCAAGAGTCTCTATGATGGTTGCCAACCTCCTGAGAGGAGACGGCACTTAAAGAAGAAGAAGAATATCGTATGGCCTTGGGTTCCGGGTGCAAGATTTGTTATTTGCACCCAGAGGGAAGCTTGAATGTTGAATTTTGTTGTTCCTTGGAGCGCTATAAATGTCAAGGACGTTAAAATAAAGCCATCATTACTTCCTACTTGACGTTTCAGTGCTAAGCTAGAGTTTCGTTCGCTAAATCGCAACATCGTGAACGAAATTCGATTTGTCGTGATATATTGATTTGAATGGCTCTCTGTGATTGTCTAGTTAAAGTGATTTTCCTTCTGATCACCAGATAAATCTAGGGTAACACTTAAACGTCAAGTCGGAAGTAATGATGGCTTTACTATAGATATCTAAGCCCCTTGACACTATAGCGCTTTCTAGTAGAGAAAGGAGCAACTTTCTGTGATGACGGAACATCCCGAGATTAATTTTGCCATTATGGACACGGCCTACTGAACTCAATTGTTTTTTTTAATGCCAACAACGTATGACATCCGTGTCGTGATTTTTGTCGCCTTACAAAAATCACTTACCATGGCCAGGAGCGAACCTGCAAGCATGGGGTTGGTAGACCGACACGATAACCACTCACCCACCGTGGCAAACGGAATATTTGCTGTTTTTCTGTGCATTAAATATGATGAAAAGTGGTTTAAAGTATTGGACCTGCGAGCAGTAGGGCGATTCTTCCGCTAGTTGTGGAATGAGCAGCTCTGTCTTGGCTCATCCCCTCACTTTTGATGACGGTCGCAGATGACAGGTGGGAGCGCGGGACCTTGTAGAAGGGAACAACTTTCTCTCAACTTTCTCTCGTGACACCCAACACCACTTGAGCTCCTCTTTCATCACGAGCCCTCTCACAAACTACACTCTTTTGATAGATGTTAGAAGTATAATTACCTGGTGACGCTAAGCTATAAGATACTGGGCTTTACTGATCCTGGAACACAGCCCTTCCTCTCATATCGCTTATTAACATTTAGCACTACATATTTCCTTCGGATTGCTTCCATCCCGTTTTATGAGTATTAAGGGGCTTATCAATCTATTTTCATAAGATTTCCAGTCCATCAATTGGAGTGTCGACCGACTGAAAAGCTTCTAATTATACATTACTTAGGCAACCTGTAAAAGAAGCGGCCTCGGTGGCGTAGTTGGTAGCATGCTGAGCTTATATGCCCAGGGTTCAAACCCGGCCAAAGTCGTCGAAGTTTTTAAGAGCGTTAAAAATCCCACAGTATGCCTTGTCATAGATTTATGGCATGAAAAAGAACCTTCCACTAACCTTGCACTTGTTTGAAGCTAAATTATAGGTTAAATTTGACTAACGCTCTTACGATCCAACGATCGTTGCCAGGAGCCAACTGCGGTGGCATCTAGTAACCAAGTTCAGAACTAGTTGTCGTTGACGGTGGCATTTGGTAGCAAAAGTAGGATCTACTTGAAAATTGAATGTCTGCAGTCCTTACTTGCATTAAAAACAGGTAACACACACTAATACAGTCGGTCGGTTGAATGGAAGCAGTCTGTGGATTTTCATCAGACAGATTCTACACACACACACATGACCGCGTTGTCGCAGCCCCTAAACTGAGGAACAACCCTCCAATTTAAGTCATGTGTAACGATTAAATTAAAACATGGCAATAGAACACAAAGCGCAGCAGAACAAAATCGCAGACAAAATGTATCGTATTCCATCTTCATCAGGAATTTTGACACACACCAGACTTTTGCAGACAAAGGGAGCTGAGAGTTCTCGTTGTGAAAGATTTGTTCAATTTTCTTTGTACCTAAGTACAAATAAATATAACTAATTAGAAAGTAATTTAATTAATAGATATTTCGTTTGATAAAAATAAGATATATAATATAATATTGAAAAGTTTAAATTATACGCCTCAATACTTCCACCAATATATCCATTATATATTGTACATGTTTCGGCCTGATATTGAGGTCATCTTCAGCTCAATTAAAATGAAATCAATTAAGAATAAAAATAAAATACCATACGTGTACTCACAAAGGAACGGATCGCGGTGTAAAATTCTAATCCGGTAGAAATTTAGTACACAATATTCCTACAAAGGTGTACAATAACGTAGTGAAAACCGCACGGGCCACTTTCAATTTTGAACACCAATATCGAACGCCGAAAACTTGCCGGGCGACGGCATGAGTGAGGAGGTGGGAAGAGGTAAAGCTGACCTTGAATCCTAGAAGCACGCGATGGCTCCCGGCCACAAATCAGCGACCCTCCGTGCTGCGTTACATTCCCCATCTTCCACCTTCCCCTCAACCCGTCACTCCCTTATCAGTTCGGAAGGGCTCTGCAAAACAAAAGTGATGTTTCGGATGAGCAGGTCCTAAATTGTTCCTTCATCAAGCCTTGTAAGTGTGACAATTTGATTTTGTCTGGTTTTAACTTTACTGGCACAGACTATTAACGTTAAACTTAACTTTATAGTAAAAATATTCACAAATGTCACAAAGTGACAATGACGATGTTCAATTAATTAGAACACCTCAAATTTTAATCCTTGGAATGTGGTAGCTGCTTTGCTGAAAGTGATCGCTATGAAAGCCGGTGGTTGCCGCCATCGCGTGCTGCTAGGATTCAAGGTCAGCTTTACCTCTTCCTACCTTCTTACTCAAGCCGTCACCTGGCAGGTTTTTGGCGTTCAATATTGGCGTTCAAAATTGGAAGTGGCCCGTGAGGTTTTCACTACGTCGTTGTACAACTTTGTAGGAATATTGTGCACTAAATTTCAACCAGATTAGAATTTTACTCCGCAATCCGTTCCCTTGTAAGTCTAATGTTTGTTTGATGTGAAATGTTTATGTTATAAATTACAACTAAAAGAATGAAATAAAATAATAAAATGGATATCCTTTCAATGTAATATTAATTGTAAATAAAATAAAATATAATATTGGGCTTTACAGTAAATTTTTCAAAATTCAGTTAGAAAAACAACACATTTTGTAATAGCAAGTGTAAATGAAATATTGGGCTTTATATTAAACATTCAAAAATATAGGCAGTTAAATAATTTAGAAAAACAAGTGCCGAATATTTGAACTTTGTGCTTGAAATGAGTAAAGCAAATATAATATTTTCCAATTTTGAGAAGAGTTTTTGAGCTTGTTGTCACATTGTATCATCACACTGTCAATCACAGACATCTAGCTGCAGCGACGAAAATTCAGAACTTGGTTTACACAATTATTATTTTTTATCAATTATTTATTTTTGTATATTGAAGCTCGATCACCAAGCCACACTATAATTTATTTATTACCATAGCGCATTGCGAATAGTCATGTTTAGTTTACATATATAATTTCCACCACAAATGTCTTAGGAATATCCCTTCAATTGAGTTCCATTGCAACTATTCTGAGGTACAAAACATTACTTTACTGAGAATGCAATGTCCAACTTTTGTTCAACCAGTCTGTTAGAAATGATGTCCTTTTATCTTCGTTTCCTTCTTGAATAAACATAGTAATAATCTCTGTTATATATTTAGTTCATTCACAGTTAGTCAAAGCGTTGTTAGTTTATGCGGAAGATACTCGTCCAATACAAGGCAGAGTTTTGCAATAAAGCAGTACTAAGTTAATGTTTGTTAGTTTGTTTGATTACGTAACACACTGTATATTATATAAAGCACTCGGTGTAAGGACCTTCATTCTTCGCCAAGGGGGTTGTCCACAGATCTTCTCATCTATTAGCGCTGAAGAGGACTACTCGTCCTATTCAATTTGAGAACCACTATATACGCACAAAATGTACAAAATTTCTGTATTCGAAACATAATTTGAAAATAATTATTTTAAGTTTGAAGTAATTTTGGTCCAAGCAAAACTGGGAACACAACTAGAATAACAAAAATTATTTTCTAAAGATATGATTGATTTATTTACCCATAGCAGACCACAGAACTCGTATGTGAACTCGTTATAAATTACATATAAGGACACCAATTTAAAATAATATGTATATATAACTCAAACTAGAACACATGTTTCGCAGAACTACTAGTAAAAGTATAAATACATATGAAACATCCAAAAATGATGTTGGGTAAACCATTTCTTAAATGTTAAAAACGGATAGGGTGCTTATTGATTTTAGGACAATGTTACGTAGAGTAAAATCTATAGTGCAATATTGATTTAACTCACAGAATAAACTGCTAATATTGTGTCACCATTGGTGTATATTGGAAATTGCGAGCCCCTTTTCATAAATTGAGCTGATATCAGAACCGAAACATTATTGAGAGATTAGTAACTGACATTTAAAAACCATAATTTAAAGAGAAGAGATTAGTCATAAGAATGCTTTGAAGGGACATTTTGTGTGGCTATATGCAAAATTCTGTGATTTATGTGTGACATTTTGGGATTGGTGTTGTCCTCAGCCATGTAATCCATCACTTAATAGCCTACGCCATCATTCACATGTAAATTATGTCTCCCTAATCCATCCCTCAAGCTTTGAAGCGATCTTTGTACAGGTGGGAATTAGGATTATGGCCATGTCATATGTAGCATTAATGTGTTTTCTAGAAGGAGCACGTATCTTCTCTCATAATTAGATCCAAGGGGAGTGAAGTACAACAGAGAAACATTCTTATCAGAATCATGTGTGGGTATATCTATAATCTTTGAAGATTGACTTCTAAAGTTACATTTCAAAATCAACAATCAACCCCTGGCACTATCCAGCCCATGACGGGCTAAGGCCGACCAAGCGACCGCTGCCCAGCCATTTGGCCTGCAGATATTGGGGTGACGCGTGATCAGCGCGTCGGGTCCCCTCGGCCGTTAATCTTGGTATTCATGATCGGGGCGCTGTCTCACTGTCAGACAGCTACTCAATTGTCCTCACGAGGCTGAGTGCACCCCGTTCCAACCCTCACGTCAGTTTTAAAATCCCTGACGGAGCCGGGGATCGAACCCGGGGCCTCCGGGTGAGAGTCTAAAGTTACATTTAGTTCACGAAAAGATTGGATTATCAGGGAGTACTTGAACTGAAAATATTTGTGAACTACTGCATTATGGGACGAAGCATTTCTCATTACTATCGTTATTATTTATAGTATTCCATATGTGAGGTGGAAAGCGAAAAGGGACATACATTATTGTCACAGAGAAAAGTTCAGTATTTCTTGTCAGATCATTCAGAAATTAATGCTGAATTTGAAAATAGCATGACCTCAAAATATTCATTTTTGTCAAGAAGTGTCTTGTAATCGAATACCAATGGGTTTTAATAAATGTATTGCACCTTAGTCAATAATAATAAATTAATATAGATAATTAATGAAATGTACCAGTTTTGGCCATATTGTTGTTAAAAAGAAAAGAAACTAATGCACTGTAATTATGAGCAAAGCTATGTTATTAGAAATTTAGTTGGTTTTTCTGTGAAAAATTATATAAAAAATTTTAAATGTAAATCTTGAATAAATGTTATTAACTAATGTTATCAATGTTATTAACATTTGTTACAGATCTGTTAACAATTTTATTATTATATTTTTCAGAGAAAACCCTAGTAAATTATTAATGCAAAGCTTTGCTCGTAATTACACTAGTTTTTTCCCAATTTAACAACATCGCTGAAGAAGGCCCTAATATGACCGAAACTAATACATTTCATTATTTAATGTATATTAATGTATTACTAGCGAACCCGTGCGAGAATTCTCGCATAATGGATTGTGTGCACCCCATGTGTACAGACTGCCCGCCCGGTTCTAGGGCTATGTGGGCCGTACGGTTCACAGTTCTGCCAGGGGCTATCGTATTGTTAATTTTTAAAAGCACTTTATAAACAAATAAATATATTTCCTTTGACATTTCAAGAAATGCAAGATTTTTCCTGTGCTATTAAGACGATTTCAAGATTTTGCTATAAACCAAATCTTCTAACTCCCTCTGGTTTAGGAGCTTGAGTATTCTGAAACCTACACCTTAGCGTATTATATAATACGATTATTATTTACTACGGTGTAATAAATTTATTTCATTTTGATCAAATCGTCAATAAGGAAAGCTATTAGGTATGGTTACGTTCAAACCACTACGTAAGAGTTGTCTTTTCGCATTCCGTCTCACATTTGGAGGATGAAATACCATTACATGTGTATCCCATGTGACGTAATTAACATGCACTCAAAGTTTCACATGGATCGGGAGGTTCCCTTGCTAGGTTTTGCAAGTATGTCAGTTGTTCCATTCAGGCTATTGAGGGAGGTCTGTAATGAAATATACCGTATTCACATCGCAACTCAAGGCTTTTCAATTTATAGGCCTATAGAAGTGATAAAGAAGTCTATTTCACTCCCCATATGAACATTTGAGCGAGGAGACTAATATTGCGTTAAATAGTATTGTTCATTAACATTGTGTTCATATAACAACATAATTATCTCGCTTCTGAAATGTGATCTTTTCAACGTCTTCTCTGACCTATGATGTGTTGGAGTTCATTGCTATGGGAAACAAATCAATCAACTATGTTAATAGTCCGCAAATAAATGTACTGATGATTTCAAACATTTAAGAGGATTTGTGAAGATAATTAACGGCCAGATATTTGAACACTTGTGCGTATTTAGTGTCTCATGGGCGCGTTGTTGGTTTCTAGAGTCGAGATGATCACGCTACGGTCTGACGCTGGTGTTGACTAGCACAGCGGCCGCATCACCTCCTCGGCGCCACAGTCCTCACACGGGGTCATCATCGGTCCACGAGTTAGCTGCAACACACGACAATAATAATAATAACATCTTATATAACAAGATGGATAAACAGCAAACAGTAGAAACATGTTGGATTGTTATATATGTAGGCCTTAGAGTCAAGTACTGTTACATGAAGAGTATTGTGTACGTGTAGTATTCAAATTTCAATCGCATGATTAGGACACAAGAAGTAAAAACGAGATTTAAAAATTTCGCACAGCTGCCATCTTGTGGTTATGGAAACAAATGAAAAAATAGATGCCAGTGGAATACCATTGGTATAAGGATTTACTGTACCAAGTGTCACTGCACTCGGATGGTTAAATTGCGAGATACGACCATGTGAATATTTATACTTCGCGTCACCGCCATGTTGGATTTGTTATCACCAGGATATTGAAAGTCCTATTGGTGAACTTATGTTCATAGGCCCTATGAACATTTAAAAAATCAGTTTGATTGCTGTAAGAGATTCGTAGATATTGAGATCCATCAAAATATTTCGGATGGTCGTCATGTTTGATTGTTATATGTATAGGCCATAGAGTAATGTACCTTTAAAGGAAAATTATTGCGTAGGTTCATTATTCAAACTTTCACTTCGATCGCATGATTACGACACAAGGAATAAAAACTTAATTTTTAAATTCGCACAGCCGCCATCTTGAGGTTATGTAAACAATTGAACTAAATTAGATACCAGTGCATTATAATGTGTATGAACATTTCCTGTACCAAGCTTCATTGCGTTTGGATAATTAAATCGCGAGAAAGGTCTATTTAAAATTTTCAAATTCACTTGGCCACCATATTCGTTTTGTAGTTAACCGGTTTTTTGAAAGTCATATAGATGAACTTCCAGTAGTGCCCTTTATCTCAGTAGAAAACTTCATGGTGATACCGCTAATAGTTTCAGAGATATAGAATGACGGTGAAATATTTCGCACAGCCGCCATCTTGAGGTTATGTAAACAATTGAACAAAGTTGGATGTCGGTGCATTACAATGTGTATAAACATAAACTGTACCAAGTTTTATTGTGTTTGGTTGGTTAAATCGGGAGAAACGTCTATTTAAAAGTCGCAACTTCGCTTGGCCGCCATGTTGGCTTTTTAGTTACCAGGTTTTCAAAAGTCACATAGAGGAACTTCTAGTAGTTCCCTTTATCACCGTAAAATATTTCAGGGTGATATCGAGAATATTTTTGGGGATATAGAACGCTGGTGAAATATTTCGCACAGCCGCCATGTTTGATTGGTGAGACGTAACACAATTTGAAGGGCACGGTCGGGGTGGTCCAGAATAGTGCTATGAACTTACCGAGTTCCATTGAAATCGCTCTAGCCGTTTAGATGTTATTAGGGGGGGGGGTACACACAGACAGACACACGGACAAAAGGTGATCTCATAAGCCTATTTTTTCATAAATGAAAATAGGCTAAAAATAATTAAGATATAGCGTACTTGGAAAATTTAACCAAAAAATATTTTTGAAAGACAAATTAAATATTAAAAAACACATATTATTGACAATATTTTAAGAACATACAATTTACAATACAACATTCATAGTGGTTCATCCTCGGTATTCAAGTGTTCTCTTTATAGGAAAGAAAAATCATTCAATTCAGACTTGTATTTCTTCTTAAATCGTGTCTTTTGTGATTCATGACGTTTAAAAAATCACAAATATTTTCCTACCAATAAATCACGCAATACTTTATATACTACTAGCAGGTACCCGCGGCTTCGCTCGCGATCAAGACAATGGGGACGATGCATTATTGCTGATAATTGATTTATTCTATTACAGCAATCGCGGCTACAGGTGGGTCGACTCTAATTCTGGAAATTCCGATAAATACAGTATATTGATATGAGCAGCAAAAGTGAGAATTTTATAGAGTTGTGAAAGTCTGCAGGGTACGATGTTACATTATGTGAACACATTTGAAAATTTTGGTTTTGGTTTTGCTATCTTCTGCTGAGACATAACGATTTTGTTGTCCGGATAATCGCGAGCACGCCACATACTGTTGCGCGTGGGAAAAAATGGTTTTGTCTAAACGTACACCTGGAATGGCAAATCTATCGGAATATGGGGAATTACAAGTATTTTTCCTTAAGCTATTCAGGGTATAATTTTGCCACACGTATTGATGATTTGAGCATCAACATGTCGCTATTAATAGACCTATAGTAAAATATCTCTCACCTTGGCCGCTGATGTACATTATGCAGTCTCTTCCCGTGTTACATCCCAGGGATTGAAATTCTCCATTAACCCTTTTGCCGCATATACCTGTCTAAGTAATTAAAATTCCCGATTGTTGTTGTTTGTGTCTTCAGTTTTTTGACTGGTTTGATGCAACCATCCATGCCTCACTCTCCTGAGCTAATCATTTCATCTCTACATAGCTACTGCACCCTACATCTGAGGCAATCTGTATAACCCTGGTCTACCCCTACAGTTCTTGTCCTTGACCCTCCCATCCATAACTAAGCTTGCTATTCCTGGGTGTCTTAATATGTGTCGTACCAACCTATCTCTTCTCTTCATTAGCAGTCGCCAGAAACATCTCTTCTCTCCCAGTCGTCTTAATAGCTCTTCATTTGTTACCCTATCTACCCATCTGATCTTCATCATTCTCCCGTAACACCACATTTCAAACGCTTCAATTCTCCTCTTTTCTGCAGCACCATTAGTCCAAGTTTCACTTCATTATAGTGTCACGCTCCAGACAAAAGCTTTCAAAAATGACATCATAATACCTAAATGTATATTTGATGTCAACAGATTCCATTTCTGTAGAAATGCTTTCTTTGCCTGAGCCAACCTGCTTTTTATATCCTCTTTGCTTCGTCCATCACTGGTTATTTTGCTTCCTAAGTACCGGTAACAGAAGTCTCCTACTTCCCGTAGCGTTTCACCTGCCAATTTGATGTCAATAGAGGTTTCTGATTTATTTCGGCTGCATTCCAATAATTTTGTTTTACATTTATTGATTTTCATCATGAATTCATTCGTCAAAACGAAGTCCATACCATTCAAAAACTCGTTCAAATCTTCTGGCGTATTGGCCAAGATGACGATGTCATCAGCAAATCTCAGAGATGAAATTATTTCTCCTTAAATCTTCACTCCGACTTTAAATTGTTCTCCAATTTCCTGATTATTGTGATTTTAGAGATCTTTGAAATGCGTTGCCCTCGCACATGGTGCAAATGCATTGTCAAAGGAAAACATTCCATGTTACGAACATGGGCCGCATAACCTGTACCGAAAGCCTATTCTGGACAACAGTTCCTTGAACTCAGATTTGCCAACATTTTATTGTATCTTTCCATGTGGTATGTCTCTGTACCTCAACATACAGAAGAGTGCTTTAAAAATCATGTCTTGTGTAAATTTTGGAAAAGGTAGTGAGAGTTGTTTTTGCCGGAGTGGATACTCGCTAGTAGAAATTATTTTCAGTAAAATAGACTGGTTCACAATTTGGTAAGTGCACATTGAGGTATATGACGGCGGGATGCCTTAAGTGTTAAAGAAACGGCAATAGCCGCCTCAGAGCTTCGTTGCTACTGAAATAATGACCAGACTGATAATTGTACTTACCTATACGGGATTTGTGAGCCCAGTGTTTATGAAATTGAACGTAGCTATATCGCTACCTTTATTTAATAGCCGCTAATGTAGTGTTTAAAAATTAAAGGTGGTATTAGAAGGCGCTTCCCCTAATTTTTTTACCCCTGGCACTACAGCCCATGAAGGGCCTAGTCCCATCATGCGACCGCTTCCCAGCCATTTGGCCTGCAGATATTGTGGTGACGCGTGGTCAGTGCATAGTGTTCGCTCAGCCGTTAATCTTGTTCTTCGTGACCGGGGCGCTGCCTCACAGCTACTCAATTGTCCTCACGAATCTGAGTGCAGCCCGTTGCAGCCCCCTCGTCAGTGTGTAAAATCTCTGACGGAGCCGGGAATCGAACCCGGGGGCCTCCGAACGAGAGGCAGGCGCGCTACACTGTTCTTATTGTGTTTATATTTATCTTGAAAAAGATAATAAATGGATTGGCATTGCCTACTACAGGGATATATAGAAAATCGGATGTCATACCTTGAGGTAGTGTTGCCATGGAAACGGACTTGCGATTAGTTCATCAATCAGAGCAAAGATAGTTGTTTGCGAATATCTTTGAAACTGTTGGTTTTAGGGCTTTAAAATGTAGTTTTCGGTGTCCCGTAGGGACGTACCGAGTATTGTTTCTTGCATCGAGGGGAGTAAAATGAGCTTTGACCGGTCTTTATGTGACAACTTCGATATTTTGTCCTGGTTGAGTATTTTTGGTGACTTTTCAGTTATGTTGCCCGTTCCATGGGAACAATGATTTATTTCCGGACGAAAGGCAGCCTATATGTTATCCCATGGTATAAGCTGTCTCCATTTCAAATTTCATCCAAATCCGTCCAGCCGTTTTAGTGTCAAGAGGTAACAAACACACGGACACACAGATTTTCACAATTATAATATATATAGGGATATAGGGATTCACCTCTGTATCTATCTATACATATAACAAGTAGTTCCGTGAAGAACTATACAGCCTATTTTCATATATCCTACTTATGTTAACTGCCACAATCAACATACAAAATTTCAGTTTAATTGCTGTAACAGATTCGTAGATATTGAGAACCGTCTGAATATTTCAGATTGTCGCCAGGTTGGATTTTTATTTTTGTACTATTACATTAAGATTATTGTGTACGTGTGGTATTCAAACTTCAATCGCATGATTAGACAACAAGAAGTAAAAACGAGATTTTAAAATTACGCACAGCAGCCATCTTGTGATAATGCAAACCATTGAAATAAATTAGATGCCAGTGGATCAACATTTGTATAAGCATTTAACGTGCAACGTTTCACGGCACTCGGATAGTTAATTCGCGAGAAACATCCATTTAAATATTTATACTTCGCGTCGCCGCCATGTTGGATTTGTGCTCACCAGGTTCCTGAAAGTCCTATAGGTGAACATATGTTCATAGTCTCTATGAACATTAAAAAATTCAGTTGGTTGCTGTAAAAGATTCATAGATATTGAGAACCGTCAAAATATTTCGGGAGCTCACCATTTAGGAGTGTTATGTGTATAGGCCATAGAGTTATGTACCATTCAAGGACAATTATTGCCTAGGTTCATTATTCAAACTTTCACTTCGATCGCATGATTACGACACAAGAAATTAAAACTTAATTTTAAAATTTCGCACAGCCGCCATCTTGAGGTTATGTAAGCAATTGAATTAAATTAGATGGCAGTGCATTACAATCTGCAAAATCATTTACTGTATCACATTTCACTGCGCTCAGAGAGTTAAATCACGAGAAAAGTCTATTCAAATATTTTAAATTCGCTTGGTCGCCATGTTCGTTTCGTACTTTACAGGTTTCTGAAATATACATAGGTATACTTATATCAGTACCCTTTATCACCGTACAAAATTGCAGGGTGATATCTGTAACAGTTTCGGAGATATAGAATGTCAGTGAAATATTTCGCACAGCCGCCATTTTGAGGTTATGTAAACAATTGAACTAAATTAGACTCCAGTGCATTACAATGTGTATAGACATTTGCTGTACCGAGTTTCATTACATTTAGATAGTTAAATCGCGAGAAAAGTCTATTTAAATATCGCAACTTCGCTTGGCCGCCATGTTGGTTTTGTAGTCACCGGGTTTTTGAAAGTCTCATAGGTGAACTTCTAGTAGTGACCTTTATCACCATACACAATTTCAGGGCGATATCGGTAATAGTTTCGGAGATATTGAATGCTAGTGAAATATTTCGCACAGCCGCCATGTTGGATTGGAGAGACGTAACAAAATTTGAAGGGCACGGTCGAGGTCGCCGGGAATAGTGCTATGAACTTCCCGAGTTTCATTGAAATCGCTCCAGCCGTTTCGATTTTATTAGGGGGGGACACACACACGAATCACACACACACACACGCACACGCTCACACACACGGACAAAAGGTGATCTCATAAGCCTATTTTTTCAAAATTGAAAATAGGCTAAAAATCAATGTTACTTGATAGTATGTATGTGGGTGTGTGGGTGTGTATGTCTCCTATGCGTTCATACACCACCCATCCGATTGCGCTGAAACTTTGGTGAGATGTCGATTACTCTCCAAGGAAGGTTTCTGGCTTAGTAAATCCATTTTACAATAGGCAGCGCACGAGTAGATTCAACAAATGAGCGACGACGCGCGAAGCATTTGAAACAGTCCCGTATTTGTTCGTAAACCTTACATCCGATTGCGATGAAACTTGGGTGATAAGTTGTTTCCACTCCAGGGAAGGTTTCTAACTTAGTAAATACATTTCACAGTAGATAGCGCACGAGTAGATTCAACAAATGAGTGACGACACGCAAAGCGTTTCGACAAAGTCCCGTATGCATTCATATACCATTCGTCCGATAGCTATGAAACTTGGGTTAGATGTTGTGTACACTTCAGGGAAGGTTTCTGGCTTAGAAAATCCACTTTACAATAGGCAACGCACGATTCGATTCAACAAATGAGCTACGACGCGCGAAACGTTTCAACAAAGTCCCGTATGCGTTCATATACCATTCGTCCGATTGCGATTAAACTTGGGTGAGATGTTGTGTACACTCGAGGAAAGGTGTCTGGCTTAGTAAATCTACTTTACAATAGGCAGCGCACAATAATTAGATTCAACAAATGAGCTACGACGCGCGAAGCGTTTCAACAAAGTCCCGTATGCGTTCATATACCATTCGTCCGATAGCGATGAAACTTTGGTGAGATGTTGTGTACACTCCAGGGAAGGTTTCTGGCTTAGTAAATCCATTTAACAATTGATAGCGCACGAGTAGATTCAACAAATGAGCGACGACGCGCGAAGCGTTTCAACAAAGTCCCGTATGCGTTCATATACCATTCGGCCGATAGCGATGAAACTTGGGTGAGATATTGAATACACTATAAGGAAGGATTCTGGCTTAGTAAATATACTTTACAATAGGTAGCGCACGAGTAGATTCAACAAATGAGTGACGGCGCGCGAATCGTTTAAACAAAATCCCGTAAGCGTTCATATGCCATTCATCCGATTGCGATGAATCTTTGATGATTTGTTGTGTATACGCCAGGGAAGGTTTTCGACTTAGTAAATCCATTTTACAATAGGTAGCGCACGAGTTGATGCAACAAATGAGTGACGACGCGTGAAGTGTTTCAGCAAAGTTCCATCTGCGTTCATATACCATTCATCCGATTGCGATTAAACTTTGGTGAGTTGTTGCGCGCTGTCCCACAAATGTTTCAAAATTAGTAAATCCATTTTACGATAGCTTAGAGGCAGTTAACGGAAATTGAAGAAAACATTGTGTATCCAAAAGCACTTCAAGAAACCAAATTACAATGCCAACACTTTCTTTGATTGGCATTGCAACGCATGCCGGGTACAGATTGTATATATATAAAAAGGAATGTCTTTGTGTTCGTCTTTTATGCGTTCATAAACCATTCATCCGATTGCGATCAAATTTTGGTGAGTTGTTGTCAACACTTCCTGGATGATCATAGGCATAGTTAATCCATTTCACAAAAGATAGCGCGCGAGTAGTTTAATCAAATGCGTAATGGCGATGCGTTCATATACAATTCGTCCGATTGCGATCAAATTTTGGTGAGTTGTTGTGCACAGTCCCGGAAAAGTAATAGGCGTAGTAAATCCAATTTACAATATATGGCGCGCGAGTAGCTTCAACAAAATGGCGTGCGTTTGTTTCAAGAAAGTCCCACATGTGTTCATATACCATTCATCCCATTGCTTTGAAGCTTGGGTGAGAGGTTGTGTAAACTACAGGCAAGGTTTCTGGCTTAGTAAATGCATGTTATAATTGGTAGCGCACGAGTAGATTCAACAAACGAGCGACAACGCGCGAAACGTTTCAACAAAGTCCCGTATGCGTTCATATACCATTCGCCTGATAGCGATGAAACATGGGTGAGATGTTGTGTACACTACAGGGAAGGTTTCTGGCTTAGTAAATCCACTTAACAATAGGTACCGCATAAGTAGATTCAACAAATGAGCAACGACGGGCGATGCGTTTCAAAAAAGACCAGTATGCGTTCACATACCATTCGTCCGATAGCGATGAAACTTGGGTGAGAGGTTGTGTACACTACATGCAAGGTTTCTGACTTAGTAAATCCATGTTATAATAGGTAGCGCACGAGTATATTCAACAAATGAGTGACGACGCGCGAAGCGTTTCAACCAAGTCCCGTATGCGTTCATATAATATTCGTCTGATAGTGATGAAACTTGGTTGAGATGTTGTGTACACTTCAGGGAAGGTTTCTGGGTTAGTAAATCCAATTAACAATAAGTATCGCACAAGTAGATTAAACAAATGTGTGACGACGCGCGAAGTGTTTCAACATAGTTCCGTATGCGTTCATATACCATTCGTCCGATAGCGACTAAACTTGGGTGAGTTCTGTGTACACTCCAGGGAAAGTTTTAGGCTTAGTAAATCCACTTTACAATAGGTATCGCACAAGTAGATTCAACAAATGAGCGACGGCACGCGAATCGTTTCAACCAAGTCCAGTATGCGTTCATATACCATTCATCCGATTGCTATGAAACTTTGGTGAGTTGTTGTGAACACTTTCGAAATCATTATAGGCAGAGCCAATCCAATTTACAATGGACAGCGCGCGAGTATTTTAAACAAATGAGTGTTGGTGATGCGTTCATCTAGCCTACAATTCATCCGATTGCGACCAAATTTTGGTGGTTGTTTGGCACACTTCCGGGATGGTTATAGGCATAGTTGATCCAATTAACAATAGAGAGAGCACCAGTAGTTTAAACAGATGAGTGTCGGTGATGCGTTCATACACAATTCATCCGATTGCAATCAAATTTCGATGAGTTGTTGTGCATATGCCAGGAAAAGTTATAGGCATAGTAGATCCAATTAACAATAGATGGCGAGCGAGTAACTTCAACAAAATGGCGTGCGTTTGTTTCAACAAAGTCCCACATGCGTTCATATACCATTCACCCCAATTCGATGAAACTTGGGTGAGATGTTGTATACACTCAGGGAAGGTTTCTGGCTTAGTTAATCCACTTACCAATAGGTAGCGCACGAGTAGATTCAACAAATGAGCGACGACGCGCGAATTGTTTCAACAATGTCCCGTATGCGTTCATAAACCATTAGTCCGATAGCGATGAAACGAGAGTGAGACGTTGTGTACACTTCAGGGAAGATTTCTAGCTTATTAAATCCATGTTACAATAGGTAGCGCACGAATCGATTCAACAAATGAGCGACGACTCGCGAAGTGTTTCGACAAAGACCCGTATGCGTTCATATACAATCGTCCGATAGAGATGAAACTTTGATGGGTTGTTGTGTAGACGCCAGGAAAGGTTTTTGAGTTAGTAAATCCATTTTACAATAGGTAGCGTACGAGTATATTCAACAAATGGGTGACGGCTCTCTAATCGTTTCAGCAGTCCCGTATGCGTTCATATACCATTCATTTCATTGCGATGTAACTTTCGTGAGTAGTTGTTGATCACGCTCCCGTGAATGGTTCTGAGATAGTAAATTATTTTTAGCCTACTTTTCACATTTTGCAAAAATGAGGAAAAAGTAGTCTTATGAGATCGGGCAAATGTGTGTCTGTCTGTCTGGCTGTGTGTGTGCCCCCCCCCCCCAATCAACTCCTAAACGGCTGGAGCAATCAAAACAAAATTTGGTAGGAGTAAAGATCTATACCTGAATATCTCACGGCCATATTTGAAAATGATGTCAGTGCTACCAACTGCTAAAAAACCGCAATTGAAATTTGAGCTCCATGTTGGATATCATGGAAGGTATGAATGGGAGCTATTTCAAAATTGGCACACGTATAGATAATAATATTGCAGTTTAATTTCCTGGAGCTCATACATGGCAGTGTTGCCAAAATGATTACAAGCCTGCTGATAGGTCCAATTTTTAAATGCATATAACTTCTACACTATCAATTGGAATTCAACCAAATTTCGTATATTATATGTGTACATAACCAGATATGACTGAGCGTATTCTTAAGACGCACCAGGGTTGCCAACTGTTAATAAATGTTCTTAATTTATTTTATCCAAAATACCAATATATGAGAAAGTATGCAAGCCGACAGCTTTAAACTATGCACACGTATAGTAACTGACATTCTGTATTAATTTGGAGTAACATATATACGTCAGTGCTACCAACATGATTCTAAGCCTGCTGAGAGGTCAAACTTTAAATACATGTAACTTCCATACTATCATTTGGATTTCAACCAAATTTCGTATGTGCTATGTGCACGATAACAATTTTTAAATGCGTATTCTTAAGAGCAACCAGGGCTGCCAACTGTTAATATGTGCTGTCTCTATTTTTGTTACCCTAATAACAATATATCAGAAAGTATGCAAGCCAATAGCTCTAAACTTTGCACACGTATAGTACCTGGCATTCTAGATGAATTTGGAGTAACTAATATACGTCAGTGCTGCCAACATGATTCTAAGCCTGCTGATAGTTCCAATTTTAAAATGCATGTAACTTCTATACTAACTAATGGATTTCATTCAAAATTGACACAACAATAGATCATATTATTTCAGATTATTTCAGACCATTACATGCATGACACTGTTGCCAACATGATTTTACGCACGCTGTTAGATCCAATGTTTAACTGCATGTAACGTCCATGCTATTCATTGGACTTCAACCAAATTTTGTATTCTGTACCTTAAGAGATGGAACTAAGAATATATTCAGTCACCAGGGCTGCCAACTGTAGTGCTCTATTAGGCTACATTTTGCCAGGTATACAGTATTTCGAACTAATTAGAAATTTCGATATTACCAACTTAATTTCGTCATTATTCTAGATAGATCCACATAGATTAATCATTGGCATGAATCTTAAATTTTAAGAAAAGTAGGCTCTTTAGTTCGTCACGGAACTTCTTGTTTTACAATAGTTTAGAGGTGGTTAACGGAAAAAGAAGAAAATATTGGGAATCCAAAAGCACTGCAACTAACAAAGTCAAAACCCCAACACTTTCTTTGATTGCCATTGCAACACATGCCGGTACAGCTAGTATTAAATAAAGCCCTATGTATTGACTATAATTTTTAAGTTCTCACAATTCTATGTTACATATTAAAGAAGCTATGATTTATTTCTTAACTGTATCCAAAAAGTCGCTCTTGCGGTGTATGAGCCCTCAAGGTTCATTTTCCTTTATATTTACACAGGAAAATGAACCTAACGTGAATTGTTCTGTTAGACAATTCCACATACAGTGGGAGAAGTGATCAGTCATAAGGAAACTATTGGAAAAGAAGAGCCTTGTCAGATACGCGGTGTTGCCAGTTCAGCTACGATATACAGTATTTATTTTAATGAGTACCAGATGTCTAAGAACAAAATTATACTGAAGTAAGTTAACTCACCTTTGTAATACATTTCCCTGTGCATAGATGGGCAGTTCTTTCCCTGGAACACAAGAAATTGTAATTATTTAATTAGTTATTAACAGATACCAGACAATTGAACATAATTATGTAAGTCTTCCCTTTTTGTTCACGTTCAAAAGGGTTGGAGAAGAGTTACAATTAATTGAAAGGGGATAGGTGACTTTATGGCTGGATATCCTTCCTGACACAACCTTATGAGAGGAGGTAATGAGAGTTGAAATGAATGAAACTGACTAAGATGATGGAAGGAAGCGGTCGTGGCCTGTTAAAAAATACCGTCCCAGCATTTGCCTGGAGGTGAAAATGGAAGGCCATGGAAAGCAGTTTCAAGGACGGTAGGGTTTGAACCCGTTACTATTATGAGGCCACCTAGCGCTGCGCCGTAACCGTAGCTACCGCTGTCGGTAAGACAGCCAATAATTACATTTTCCTTAAAGATGTTATTCTATTTGATCCATTGAAACTCAATGATTAGTTAGTTCGTGTTGTGGTGTAATCGACAACTTGCTTGGGCGTTTGAAACCTTTCTGATAACTTGAGTTTATGTTGTGTCTGTACAGGTATCTATGACCAAATCGTACTGTAGTTCGCTACTCCTCTGGGAGTCCGGGCGGGAACACCAAGAGCCTGCTGATGAGCCAGCTTGGAGTCCTAGGGGAATCCCCACACAAGACACGGCACAAACCTAGAAGAATTGCCGTGAAGGCCAATATACCATGTATTTGGAAGCCTTCATAGGGAGGTTATGGCTGCTTGATCTTTTAGTTCTCGCAGTAAAGAGGCGCAGGTGCGCTTCATAAAATGGGAGTTAGCGCGCAGTGTCGCAACTCCTATGGGGGACCAGGTAGGGACAACAAGAGCCCGCTGATGAGCCAGCTTGGTGTCCTAGGCGAAACCCCACACAAGACACGGCACAAACCTAGAACGTTTGCTGAGTTTTAAAACAGAATTCCGATAAAGATTATTTTGCTGCTTCATTATACGAGGCTTCACTTCGCTTTACTTCGTTTGAATACACGAATACAAAACATTATGTTATAATTTTGACAAGCGTTTAGTGCTTTTCAGTCGGTCAACACATCGCAACGACTCCGCACAGCACATATGGACAGGGGGGGGGGGAAGCAGGAAAGAAGGAAAAACCAGTCGTTAAGATAAGAACCACCGCAGTCGACCGCACCGTGAGTTACAGTGAGCACGAAAACTGCGAGTTGCTCTAGTAAGGAAGACAATCAGATAAGTAGTTTAACCATAGTTGATTTTTACAACCATATAATCTCTCCAAATTACAAACTCACCAGTTAGTACTTCACCTAACTTCATATATACTGCATTTAGCATACACCGACAGTTGCATTACCAATACTGCAACTAAATAATTGTACATATTGTAAACTAGCAGAAGTACCCGTTCTTCGAACGGTGTTCGTTGTTAACACCAGACATTATCAATTGAGCTACTGTTGCAATGGTTAGCGGTTTGTCATTCCTTCAAGTTTATCAGAACGAAGTTAGTTTACTGGCAATATCATACACACTGTTAATTTAAGGCACTTAAAATGTAGTTTTCGGAGTCTCTTTATAGATTCCCGAATTTTGTGTCTCACATTGAGAAGCGCAACATATGTTTGGTCGTCCTTCTAGGATAATTTTTATATTTCGCCTATTTTAGCATATATTGAGAAGTTTTTCTCTATATCCACCCTTCTACTGTATGAAATGTACGGTGAAGAGTTTTAAAAATGATTGGTGTATTGACTCTCATGGTTACCATACCTAATTTTACGATGCACCAAGCATCCGAACACGAGGTATAGGCTTACATAAAGATACAGTACACAGAAAGACAGACAGACAATTCTATTGTCTACAACATATTACCCAGATATCCAAATATGGGTATATCTACCACACAGTATCAAATAAAATCATCCTTACGATGAACCCGTATGTCGAAAAAAAAAAAGTTAAAATGTGCTCTCAGACTAAATTCACCTAACGTGTACTTCCTGACGTGAAATACAATTGAAAGCCTTGTAGACGAAACGCAATACACGTCACATAAAAACTGACCCTCTACGTTGTGCTAGTTGCCCATACATAGGAAGACCCCTTTCATAAATTATAAAGACTTGTAGTGCATGAAAATGCAGGTTCTTTAGCCTCAAATTGCCCAAATTCCTAAAAGCCGCAAAAAATGCTGGTTCAATTCAGGAATTTTTGAAAATAATGTTGCTGTTTGGAGATATAATAGACCTTCTGTACTATATGTCGAACGTGAAAATTGCATGAAAAAATTCTAGGTTACCCCTTCACCCCCTTAATTGCATTGATGAATTCTACGGTCTACGTTAGTTCCGTGATAACCTTATAGCCATTTGCAAACTTTCACAGAAATGTAATAAATGGAGTGACATTGCTTCTTACAGAAATAGATGGAAAGTTGTATGCCACCCCATGAGATAATGTTCTCATGGTTACCGATTTGCATTCCTTCATTAGATTGTTAAATTAAATTAAATTAATTTTCTGGGAATATTTTAGAAACTGTTGGATTTAGAGCCTTATAATGTAGTTTTCGAGGATCCTTTAGGGCCCCCGAGTTTTGTTGCTGGCACCGAGGGGATTTGTCTCGTCGTTGTAAGCCATAATATAATACTAATAATAATATAATATAGGGAGAAATTAAAACACCTATTTTTATTTTATTTTTAATTCAGCCAATGGCCATGTACTTTTCTTTTCAGGACGGGTCAGGGAAGGGATATTATCAGAGAAAGAAGCATTCACATCACGTATGAGCAAAATGGAAATGGCCTACCATTTAACTAAGGGCATCTATAAGAAAAGGTCAATATCCTTCAACGCAAAACTAAAACATTACTGCAGTGTCATCCGTCCGGAGGTCTTGCATGCTTCTGAATGCCTCACGATGAACAAAAAAGGCTTGGTCGAGAGACTGGAGGCCAAAGAAAGGAAAATTTTGAGAAAGATATTGGGTTCCATCAAAGACAATGGGGAATACAGAAGACGGCATAACCATGACCTATATACTCATGTGGAGAAGATGAGCAACGTCATCCGGAAGAGAAGGTTACCATTTTTTGGGCATGTGAAACGAATGAGCCCAGCGAGACTGACCAACCGCAACATAACTTACTTTCAGGAGAGGAAAACAAAATGGGCCTGGTGCATTGAACTGGATAAAGATCTGAAAGAAGTGGGGATTACACCAACAGACATTCAGGAGCGCGCCCCACTCAAAGGGAACTTCAAGCTTGTAAAGGTTTCCAAGAAAAACCGAAGCTGAAAACGGGAAAGATTTGGACCCAGGAACGGAAGGAAGTCCACCGAGAACGAATGCGGGCGAACAGGGCAAACATCAAAGCCAGTAGGAGACGGTTGGAATGACGCGGTCCATAGATGGCCTATACGAAATGAATGAATGAATGAATAATAAGGGTATAGGAATATAATAGACCTGCCGTACCACACCCGCAGGTTTAAATCGCGTGATAATATTCTAGAGTACTCCTTGATCCCCTTAAGCGTATTACACGTATTGATGAATTTTACGGCTTAATTTGATTCCGTGATAACCTTCTAGCCGTTTGCAAACTTTCACACTAATGTAATTAATGGAATTGCATTGCGTCTTACAGCAATAGATGGACCTCTAAGAATCCGTTGGCATGGTTACTGGCTTGCATTCGTTCATTAGTTTATTAAATTAAATTAGTTTTCTGGGAATATCTCAAAAACGGTTGGTCTTCGGTCCTTGAAATGTGGTTTTCGGGGACCCGAGTTTTGTCTCTCACATTGAGGGGCTGAAGATGAGTTTTATCTCGTCCTTCTACGCCTATTTCAGCATGTATTTTAAGGGGGTAGGCCCCCTTTTATGAGAGGTACGGAGAAGAGGTACATCAATGATTAGTGTCGTGCCTCTGATGGATATCTGTACCAAATTTTACGTTGAAACACCCAGCCGTTCTCGAGTTATAAAGGAACAAATTTGTCCACAGACAAACAAACAAACAAACAGACAGACAGATTAAAAAAATTCGCGCGCATCCATCATAAAACAGTCTGAAACGTGTAAACAACTCAAATTTCCGTAGAAATTCAGAGAAAAACACACAAATTTTCATTTTTATATATAGAGATATACACCGTGTTTTATTGCACAGATTCTGGTTTTACTCGCTAACCGTTGGAGATATACGAAAAGTGATAAGGACCTTTCGGATAGAAAATTAAATGTTAAAGCTCATGTATACCATCAAAAGTTTGCTATTTCTTAGCGTTCTCTTTTTATTTGAAAAGGAAATATGAAATTTTTAAACCAAAAGGTGTAGTGACGTCACAAATGTCGGTTTTACTCGCTAACTGTTGGAGATACACGAAACGTGATAAGGACCTTTCGGATAGGAAATTAAATTTCAAAGCTCGTATTGTGCCCGTTTAGACCGGAGTCCGCACGACCACATATGCATTTTACCAATAATCAGTCAGCACGAGAATCAAAATATCCCGGGGCGCCAGATGGGTTAAAGCAAATCGCAAAAACGACATCAAATGAAAAAAATGCTTTACTGATTTTTGGCTCAATGCAACAATAAGGATAGAAGGAGATTTAATTGGGTATAACACAACTGGTGAAATTATCTCAGTTTATTTTGAAGTTAAAATCTGACTGCAAAGATGCTCAAAGCAGCATCACCCACGTGTGGCGATCCACACTCTTATTTACACAATATACAGAAATTTTCCAAACACATTTGACAATCTTTTTTTGGAAACACAAGTCCAATTAATAGTCCTGTAGACTGTGTTCCAAAATTATTAATAATTAATCTCAGTTCAAAGTTAATTGTCTATACTGGAAATATCGTAGATCACTGTTTGAATTATTTACATGATATTAACACTCGTAGAATAAATGTTCACAGAATTTTAAACTTTCACTTATTTTTCCAGTTTCAAAAATATATCGTCGAAAAATATTACTATCATTGAATCAACACACATTATTTACACATATTAATAACATCTGAAAAGTATTTGACCTTGAGCATAGCATCGAAGTACTGTGCGAAGCACAACAACAATTAATTGTTCTTCTGACATTAAACATTCGAGAAGTGACTCGATTATGAACTTCAAGTTCCTAACAAAATACATGATTTTTAAATCATCAACTTGATCAATAAATTGTTGAACCATTCAACTATTCAATTATCCACTTGGAATCATTATTATAAAAATATTTATATTTATGGCCATTTTTAGTAACTTTTACAACTTGCAATTCTTCGACAGAATGCGGAAATAAGAATTGTAGCTTCATAATAAATTCATTTAGTTCATGGCACTAGGATTGAAAATATCCTTCAAATTATTCGTGGTTAAAGAATTATTTTTAATTGGCAGTGGCCCATTCTATTATTTGTGTAAGAACACAATATTACAACAACAACGGCAAAGGTCTTCCTCTGAAGAAGAATAAACTACTATCATGACAAATCCGGGTTCTAGCAAAATAAAAGTCTAAATGGAATTCGTAAACAAGGTTGAAATAAGAACTGATGGTTTCAAGAAATAACCTTCGGGTCATTCATCCGACGAAATGTGTAGCTCCAATACTCCTACTATAAACCTGAGCCATCGAACCTGCTATTTGATTGATGCTCGAAAAAACTTCTTCATTTCTGCGACTTAAACATGCGCACCTGGGAATGGCATTTCAACTACTCCACACATATACATTTTCTTCCCAAAATGTATACAATAAATCAAGCCTCTGCTTGTTATCAACACTGGAAGATTAATAAACTTACAAGTTTATTTTATTTTACCATTCAGTTCAACCCGTGAATTTACCATACTTATGAAAATCTTTACTTCACTTTCGAGTGTATTTACGTCATGATTTTATATAAATACAAAAATATCCTATTTGATACAAATATCATTTGCTTCCCGTTTCATGCCTCTCCGTGTTATCTGAAAAATATACTTTGCTCATTGCAAATATCAACTGTTCAACCAGAACTGAAATGTTGGTTGAATGCGAGCTTGCGCTAACCACTCTCCATCGGAAAATCTCCTGTTCCAGACTAGAAATGATTAAACTACTTCATAGGCTCTCTCTCAATACATATGATTATTATAAAATATAATATCCAAGAATTATTTAGAAAAATTATGAAAATTATTATTATTATTATTAGTGGATTTTTATTATTATTATTATTTATATCATTTTAAATATGTTTAATTATCATCTCATTATGTGAGAATCCACATGTTCGAATCTTCGAATATGGAAAAAATATCCATTCCTCAACAAAAATAATTTAACTTTTACATCGACGGTTTTCCGTGGTTTCCCTAAAATATGAAAAATTCAAATAAATCTTCGAAATGCTCGGTCATCGATCCTAAACTGTTCTGAGTGCTGAAAATGCTCAGAATAACTCTAACAAGTCTTGCGTAAATCATTGCAAGATTTAAATACGAAGAAAAATAATGTGTTGGTCATCTGCAGAAAAAATAGTTTGTTCCAATTAGCTAGGCATAATATAATTCAAATGTGGCTTACATTTCTTGATGGTCTTGAAGTGTAGTAAACCTGGTCTGTACCAGATTTATCCATCGACATGCCCTATTGGACAAGCACGTATAATCCTTGTATCCGCCGCCATTATATACCCACAATCCGTCTAGTCAGACATAGTGGTAGTATCCTTCGACGTTTGAATAAACTGTTGTTCCATTTTAATATGGGCTTCTATCAAAGCCATAACAGTTTGTTTAAATAGGGTCAGATCTAAGTGATCTCTTCTTAGATATGTCAGTTGTAACATAACTCACGGTTATCTTATCAGTACAAGAAAAACACTGACAGTCTAACCAATCAACGGCTGTTCTGAAGATCGTTCCCTGGGCATGGTTTATTATATCACCATCTACCTTGCGCTAAGCAACTTGTAGTTTCCCTTGCGTAGACTAATGAACGCCACCGTTATAGACTAGTCTTCAGTGTACTGACAGATCGAAGTGGTTAACTAGTTACAAAATGAGAACTGACTGAAATGGATTTAAATATCCAAGTATTATGTTATTACTGGACTGTGACAAAATATTAATTCTAGACAAAGTCTAGCATATGTCCATGTAGAAATATAAATATTTCCACCAATGTCTGTAGAAAAATCAATCACCTCAGTGATTCTCCTCGCCGTAAACTTACTAAGTTCCAACTCGTAGCGCAGCACTTTTGCGACTATCACAACTTTGAAAAGAACTTCTGCGTAGATCCGGCAACCATGTGCCTTGGCTCAGCGTCGCGGCAACTTGCTAGGCAAATGCTTGTGTTAGAATGAGCTGAAGTTGCTTCGGCCAGCCGGCTTTTATTCAAAACTTTCAGGGTCACGCCGCATCAGCTGATATCTAGAAATCCTCATATCTCTTGAATCCCTGGTCCGATTTACTTGATACTAAGTGCATTCTCTTTCATTTGGCCGTGCCAGTAATCTGATCCAAGTCTCAAGTCTCTACTCCATGGTTAACTATTTAATCAATAAATAGCCTCCACCTCTGCTATTACTCGCTACGTCACTTGACATCCAAGTATCGGTAAATTCTTTCCAATTGCTTCGAGAAGCAATGCAGCCCGATATTCAAATATCTCAACTTTCAAAAGCGGCTACAGCCTTTCCCTTGATATCTAGGTGTCTGAATCTTGGAATACCCATTCCTAGAGTTGGGCACATCCACCCCACACCTAGTAAAAAATAAAAATTGAAAAAAAAAATATTTTTCCTATCTACACATTAAATCATCTGATTCTTGAATAATAAATCTTCAAATTCGATGCATTATAAGTTCCCACGATGTTACCAGTTCGTGTATGGGCGACTTCATAGCTTCCATTGTTGTTTACTTCCACAATATTCAAAATTTTCAATTTCACCAGGTTTAATATCAAAAATATCGTGATATTCTTCCAAAATTTTCCCTAGCTCTGGGGACTCCTTCTCAGTGTAGACTTCTCTTCCTTCGGCTTCATGAAAAATCAGAGACCATTGAGCATCTCCCTCGATGTCTTCCTCTTCTTTTCCCTCGAAGTTAATCTCTTCGGTATTCTTGAATCTAATCGTCTCTGTCTTCATGTCTATCACTGCTTGATATTTCTGAATGAAATCTGCTCCCAATATCATGTCAAAAGCCATGTCCTTCATTACAACAAATACATGTCGGAAATCATGTCCTCCAATCGTAATACATAAGTATAATTGTGTTTTACACAGAGATATTTTATTGGGTATTATTCCTTGGATCTTAATTCCTGATACTGGAATCTCCTCTAAATTCTCTTTGAGCTTCCACAGAATATAAAGCTTCTCACTCAACAGACAAAGCATAGCCCCAGTATCAATCAAAGTATCGACAGGCATACCGAATACTTCGCATGATATGATTGGCATTCTAATTCTTGTACCCATTTCTTTTCGTTCGTCATTCTGTTGAATTATGTCATCATCCTCTGCTTGCCATTTAATAATTCTGGAAGTGAAAGTGTTCAAAATTCTATCTTCTACTGTGAATTCGAAGTTGTTTTTTTTTTTTCATTACCATTCACCCGAGATTGTTGTGTTCCCGATGGACCTGGTTCGTTGGGCCTCTGCTCCAAAAATTGCAAGTTATCTTGGTGTCTTGCTTCCAAATTTTTCCTCGTCTCCTTGTTAAACTCTTCATTGGACTGACGAGTATCCACATTCCCTCTGCTATTGTAGTTGTTTCTACCATAATATCTTCTTTCCTGGTACCTTCCTTGAGTATTTCGTGGTCTTCTCCATCGAGTATTGTATCGATTTCCACCATCTGGTCTCGCATATGGCTTGTAACTGTATCTGTTACTGTACTGGTTCCATCCTCTCTTATTTGGATCTTCCCTCGGCGTTTTCTCTTCTCGCCCCTCTCGAATCTCTCGAGGTGTTTGAGAATAACTATCAGCCATAACAGCATACACAGCGTTGTTATTCTTTCCTCCCTTCTGATGGAAGAATTGAGCGTTCGTATGATCCAGCTTCTGTAATACTTCATCAAATTGTTCCATATTATAGATATTAGCAGCGATCAAAGTCCTCTGGACGTCTGCTGGAAACTGACGTATCAATGCAGTAATCAATTCGTTATCTGGCATCGGCGGATCTAAATGTTGAAGTTTAGACAGCTGTCCAGAAAAGTACGTAGAGTATCGAGTAGATTGTGACGTCGATAATCTCTTCGAATATAACTCTGCTCTGACTTGCTGTTGGGTTTCCGGGGACCAAAACTATTTCAATAGCCCACGAGAAAACTCCTCAAAAGTGGTTAGAGTGGATCTGAAAGCTCTAAACCAAAGAAGTGCAGGACCTTCCAAAAACTTCCCTATCACTCGGATCTGTCTTTCTTTAGGGATCTTAGAATCTTTCAGGCAATCCCCTGCTTCTCTCAAAAATTCCACGGGTGTCACAGAATCTCGCCCTGAAAATTTAGAAGGCTTATCCTCTACATTTTTGAATACAGTTATGGGGTTGGATTGAAATACTGTCCTGACCTCATCCTGTCTTTGACTATCCGTGTCTCTAGCTCCTCCTAGATTTATCTGTATCTGTTCCTTTCCCCTTACATTTGGCATTTTCAACAGATGATCAGACTGTTTCTCATCCTTGATTTGAGTTTTCATAGCCTCAAGTTCCTTCTGGTTTTCTTCTGCCATCTTCTTAATTGCTTCAGTTTCTTTACAATTGTCCTTAACATCAGTGGATATCTGGTTCATAACAGCCTCATGACTTTTCAATGACCCTGTCATATCTGATATGTCCTTCTGAGTTGCTAGGATATCTTTGGCAATTACTTCAATATGGGATGACAAAGATTCCCTAATCTCCTTGATTCCTTCTTGATTCTCCAGCTTGAGTGTGTCTTTAATATCATTGACAACTGTGGTTTTGATTTCAGTTTGCAACTCACTAATCACACCTTCTCTTATTTCTCCCATGACAAGTTCTTTGAATTGTTCCGTTAAACGTTGAACAACTAGAATTCCCATCTCACTACTCTCCTTCTTCACTCTGACTTCTAGGTCGATCATGTCTTCACCAACTTTCCTAAGACCATGTTCTATCCTATCAGCTAAGCTTTGGGATCGAAGATCGGCATCGCGAAATTTTTCGTCCATTAAACTTGCGTTAGTAGCTAATGAAGTTTCGAGCTCATGTGTTTTTTCGCATAATTTATTCATTTTACTCTCAAGTGACATTTTCAAAATTTCAGAATTTTCTTTAAATTTACTTTCCATAGAATTAAATTTACCATTTAAATTGTCTTTCAAGTTACCTTTTAACCTGCTTTCTAAAAAATCAGAATTTTCTTTAAGTTTATTTTCTAAAGACTCAGAATTTTCTTTAAGTTTTTCATCTAAACTTTCTTTCAAATTATCTTTTAACCTGCTTTCTAAAGAATCAGAATTTTCTTTAAGTTTATCATTCAAATTTTCTTTAAGCTTATCGTTTAAACTTTCTTTAAGTTTATCAGAATTTTCTTTAAGTTCCTTTCCAAAGCCTCAGTATTTTCTTTCATAATGGCTGCTACACGCAGTCCAGCCTCTTTTGAACTCTCCTCCAAACTCCTCATCATCCTCATCATTTATTCCATAATTTCAATTATTATTCAAAACTTAGGGGTATACAATATTGGCAAACACAAGCTTATAACTAGAACAAGAAATATGAATAGCTAATTGGAACACTCTAATAAAATGAGATTTGTCCTAATGTCGACGTGATGGAAAAACAAAATTCTCTACTTTTACGAATTACTTTTACCACAATATCACAAGAAAAATATGCAAGTTCTCAAATACCCTCCACCTGGATTCTAATAATGTGTATGTCCAGTCATCGAACGTTTACTACTGAATTTACTTGACGCCCTAATGGTTAAGCCATTATCAAAAATAATCAAACCCATTCCAATTATTAACCAAGTTAAATTTTTAATTTTCCCCACTAATTGGGTTTCCTACTAATTTATTCATCCAAACCAGACATCTCTCAACTCCCAGAATATTTCTATAAAAATTATCATAATTTAAATCGGCATGCGATTGACCATGTCTAAATCGAGACCCACGTTCGAAGCCATTTCTCTCTCTATCTTATTTTATGTGCCCGTTTAGACCGGAGTCCGCACGACCACATATGCATTTTACCAATAATCAGTCAGCACGAGAATCAAAATATCCCGGGGCGCCAGATGGGTTAAAGCAAATCGCAAAAACGACATCAAATGAAAAAAATGCTTTACTGATTTTTGGCTCAATGCAACAATAAGGATAGAAGGAGATTTAATTGGGTATAACACATCTGGTAAAATTGTCTCAGTTTATTTTGAAGTTAAAATCTGACTGCAAAGATGCTCAAAGCAGCATCACCCACGTGTGGCAATCCACACTCTTATTTACACAATATACAGAAATTTTCCAAACACATTTGACAATCTTTTTTTGGAAACACAAGTCCAATTAATAGTCCTGTAGACTGTGTTCCAAAATTATTAATAATTAATCCCAGTTCAAAGTTAATTGTCTATACTGGAAATATCGTAGATCACTGTTTGAATTATTTACATGATATTAACACTCGTAGAATAAATGTTCACAGAATTTTAAACTTTCACTTATTTTTCCAGTTTCAAAAATATATCGTCGAAAAATATTATTATCATTGAATCAACACACATTATTTACACATATTAATAACATCTGAAAAGTATTTGACCTTGAGCATAGCATCGAAGTACTGTGCGAAGCACAACAACAATTAATTGTTCTTCTGACATTAAACATTCGAGAAGTGACTCGATTATGAACTTCAAGTTCGTAACAAAATACATGATTTTTAAATCATCAACTTGATCAATAAATTGTTGAACCATTCAACTATTCAATTATCCACTTGGAATCATTATTATAAAAATATTTATATTTATGGCCATTTTTAGTAACTTTTACAACTTGCAATTCTTCGACAGAATGCGGAAATAA
This sequence comes from Meconema thalassinum, assembly GCA_946902985.2. Taxonomy (NCBI): domain Eukaryota; kingdom Metazoa; phylum Arthropoda; class Insecta; order Orthoptera; family Tettigoniidae; genus Meconema; species Meconema thalassinum. Next base: position 686,928,021 of record OX336391.1, on the reverse strand, counting down.
GAATTGTAGCTTCATAATAAATTCATTTAGTTCATGGCACTAGGATTGAAAATATCCTTCAAATTATTCGTGGTTAAAGAATTATTTTTAATTGGCAGTGGCCCATTCTATTATTTGTGTAAGAACACAATATTACAACAACAACAACGGCAAAGGTTTCCTCTGAAGAAGAATAAACTACTATCATGACAAATCCGGGTTCTAGCAAAATCAAAGTCTAAATGGAATTCGTAAACAAGGTTGAAATAAGAACTGATGGTTTCAAGAAATAACCTTCGGGTCATTCATCCGACGAAATGTGTAGCTCCAATACTCCTACTATAAACCTGAGCCATCGAACCTGCTATTTGATTGATGATCGAAAAAACTTCTTCATTCCTGCGACTTAAACATGCGCACCTGGGAATGGCATTTCAACTACTCCACACATATACATTTTCTTCCCAAAATGTATACAATAAATCAAGCCTCTGCTTGTTATCAACACTGGAAGATTAATAAACTTACAAGTTTATTTTATTTTACCATTCAGTTCAACCCGTGAATTTACCATACTTATGAAAATCTTTACTTCACTTTCGAGTGTATTTACGTCATGATTTTATATAAATACAAAAATATCCTACTTGATACAAATATCATTTGCTTCCCGTTTCATGCCTCTCCGTGTTATCTGAAAAATATACTTTGCTCATTGCAAATATCAACTGTTCAACCAGAACTGAAATGTTGGTTGAATGCGGGCTTGCGCTAACCACTCTCCATCGGAAAATCTCCTGTTCCAGACTAGAAATGATTAAACTACTTCATAGGCTCTCTCTCAATACATATGATTATTATAAAATATAATATCCAAGAATTATTTAGAAAAATTATGAAAATTATTATTATTATTATTAGTGGATTTTTATTATTATTATTATTTATATCATTTTAAATATGTTTAATTATCATCTCATTATGTGAGAATCCACATGTTCGAATCTTCGAATATGGAAAAAATATCCATTCCTCAACAAAAATAATTTAACTTTTACATCGACGGTTTTCCGTGGTTTCCCTAAAATATGAAAAATTCAAATAAATCTTCGAAATGCTCGGTCATCGATCCTAAACTGTTCTGAGTGCTGAAAATGCTCAGAATAACTCTAACAAGTCTTGCGTAAATCATTGCAAGATTTAAATACGAAGAAAAATAATGTGTTGGTCATCTGCAGAAAAAATAGTTTGTTCCAATTAGCTAGGCATAATATAATTCAAATGTGGCTTACATTTCTTGATGGTCTTGAAGTGTAGTAAACCTGGTCTGTACCAGATTTATCCATCGACATGCCCTATTGGACAAGCACGTATAATCCTTGTATCCGCCGCCATTATATACCCACAATCCGTCTAGTCAGACATAGTGGTAGTATCCTTCGACGTTTGAATAAACTGTTGTTCCATTTTAATATGGGCTTCTATCAAAGCCATAACAGTTTGTTTAAATAGGGTCAGATCTAAGTGATCTCTTCTTAGATATGTCAGTTGTAACATAACTCACGGTTATCTTATCAGTACAAGAAAAACACTGACAGTCTAACCAATCAACGGCTGTTCTGAAGATCGTTCCCTGGGCATGGTTTATTATATCACCATCTACCTTGCGCTAAGCAACTTGTAGTTTCCCTTGCGTAGACTAATGAACGCCACCGTTATAGACTAGTCTTCAGTGTACTGACAGATCGAAGTGGTTAACTAGTTACAAAATGAGAACTGACTGAAATGGATTTAAATATCCAAGTATTATGTTATTACTGGACTGTGACAAAATATTAATTCTAGACAAAGTCTAGCATATGTCCATGTAGAAATATAAATATTTCCACCAATGTCTGTAGAAAAATCAATCACCTCAGTGATTCTCCTCGCCGTAAACTTACTAAGTTCCAACTCGTAGCGCAGCACTTTTGCGACTATCACAACTTTGAAAAGAACTTCTGCGTAGATCCGGCAACCATGTGCCTTGGCTCAGCGTCGCGGCAACTTGCTAGGCAAATGCTTGTGTTAGAATGAGCTGAAGTTGCTTCGGCCAGCCGGCTTTTATTCAAAACTTTCAGGGTCACGCCGCATCAGCTGATATCTAGAAATCCTCATATCTCTTGAATCCCTGGTCCGATTTACTTGATACTAAGTGCATTCTCTTTCATTTGGCCGTGCCAGTAATCTGATCCAAGTCTCAAGTCTCTACTCCATGGTTAACTATTTAATCAATAAATAGCCTCCACCTCTGCTATTACTCGCTACGTCACTTGACATCCAAGTATCGGTAAATTCTTTCCAATTGCTTCGAGAAGCAATGCAGCCCGATATTCAAATATCTCAACTTTCAAAAGCGGCTACAGCCTTTCCCTTGATATCTAGGTGTCTGAATCTTGGAATACCCATTCCTAGAGTTGGGCACATCCACCCCACACCTAGTAAAAAATAAAAATTGAAAAAAAAAATATTTTTCCTATCTACACATTAAATCATCTGGTTCTTGAATAATAAATCTTCAAATTCGATGCATTATAAGTTCCCACGATGTTACCAGTTCGTGTATGGGCGACTTCATAGCTTCCATTGTTGTTTACTTCCACAATATTCAAAATTTTCAATTTCACCAGGTTTAATATCAAAAATATCGTGATATTCTTCCAAAATTTTCCCTAGCTCTGGGGACTCCTTCTCAGTGTAGACTTCTCTTCCTTCGGCTTCATGAAAAATCAGAGACCATTGAGCATCTCCCTCGATGTCTTCCTCTTCTTTTCCCTCGAAGTTAATCTCTTCGGTATTCTTGAATCTAATCGTCTCTGTCTTCATGTCTATCACTGCTTGATATTTCTGAATGAAATCTGCTCCCAATATCATGTCAAAAGCCATGTCCTTCATTACAACAAATACATGTCGGAAATCATGTCCTCCAATCGTAATACATAAGTATAATTGTGTTTTACACAGAGATATTTTATTGGGTATTATTCCTTGGATCTTAATTCCTGATACTGGAATCTCCTCTAAATTCTCTTTGAGCTTCCACAGAATATAAAGCTTCTCACTCAACAGACAAAGCATAGCCCCAGTATCAATCAAAGTATCGACAGGCATACCGAATACTTCGCATGATATGATTGGCATTCTAATTCTTGTACCCATTTCTTTTCGTTCGTCATTCTGTTGAATTATGTCATCATCCTCTGCTTGCCATTTAATAATTCTGGAAGTGAAAGTGTTCAAAATTCTATCTTCTACTGTGAATTCGAAGTTGTTTTTTTTTTTTCATTACCATTCACCCGAGATTGTTGTGTTCCCGATGGACCTGGTTCGTTGGGCCTCTGCTCCAAAAATTGCAAGTTATCTTGGTGTCTTGCTTCCAAATTTTTCCTCGTCTCCTTGTTAAACTCTTCATTGGACTGACGAGTATCCACATTCCCTCTGCTATTGTAGTTGTTTCTACCATAATATCTTCTTTCCTGGTACCTTCCTTGAGTATTTCGTGGTCTTCTCCATCGAGTATTGTATCGATTTCCACCATCTGGTCTCGCATATGGCTTGTAACTGTATCTGTTACTGTACTGGTTCCATCCTCTCTTATTTGGATCTTCCCTCGGCGTTTTCTCTTCTCGCCCCTCTCGAATCTCTCGAGGTGTTTGAGAATAACTATCAGCCATAACAGCATACACAGCGTTGTTATTCTTTCCTCCCTTCTGATGGAAGAATTGAGCGTTCGTATGATCCAGCTTCTGTAATACTTCATCAAATTGTTCCATATTATAGATATTAGCAGCGATCAAAGTCCTCTGGACGTCTGCTGGAAACTGACGTATCAATGCAGTAATCAATTCGTTATCTGGCATCGGCGGATCTAAATGTTGAAGTTTAGACAGCTGTCCAGAAAAGTACGTAGAGTATCGAGTAGATTGTGACGTCGATAATCTCTTCGAATATAACTCTGCTCTGACTTGCTGTTGGGTTTCCGGGGACCAAAACTATTTCAATAGCCCACGAGAAAACTCCTCAAAAGTGGTTAGAGTGGATCTGAAAGCTCTAAACCAAAGAAGTGCAGGACCTTCCAAAAACTTCCCTATCACTCGGATCTGTCTTTTTTAGGGATCTTAGAATCTTTCAGGCAATCCCCTGCTTCTCTCAAAAATTCCACGGGTGTCACAGAATCTCGCCCTGAAAATTTAGAAGGCTTATCCTCTACATTTTTGAATACAGTTATGGGGTTGGATTGAAATACTGTCCTGACCTCATCCTGTCTTTGACTATCCGTGTCTCTAGCTCCTCCTAGATTTATCTGTATCTGTTCCTTTCCCCTTACATTTGGCATTTTCAACAGATGATCAGACTGTTTCTCATCCTTGATTTGAGTTTTCATAGCCTCAAGTTCCTTCTGGTTTTCTTCTGCCATCTTCTTAATTGCTTCAGTTTCTTTACAATTGTCCTTAACATCAGTGGATATCTGGTTCATAACAGCCTCATGACTTTTCAATGACCCTGTCATATCTGATATGTCCTTCTGAGTTGCTAGGATATCTTTGGCAATTACTTCAATATGGGATGACAAAGATTCCCTAATCTCCTTGATTCCTTCTTGATTCTCCAGCTTGAGTGTGTCTTTAATATCATTGACAACTGTGGTTTTGATTTCAGTTTGCAACTCACTAATCACACCTTCTCTTATTTCTCCCATGACAAGTTCTTTGAATTGTTCCGTTAAACGTTGAACAACTAGAATTCCCATCTCACTACTCTCCTTCTTCACTCTGACTTCTAGGTCGATCATGTCTTCACCAACTTTCCTAAGACCATGTTCTATCCTATCAGCTAAGCTTTGGGATCGAAGATCGGCATCGCGAAATTTTTCGTCCATTAAACTTGCGTTAGTAGCTAATGAAGTTTCGAGCTCATGTGTTTTTTCGCATAATTTATTCATTTTACTCTCAAGTGACATTTTCAAAATTTCAGAATTTTCTTTAAATTTACTTTCCATAGAATTAAATTTACCATTTAAATTGTCTTTCAAGTTACCTTTTAACCTGCTTTCTAAAAAATCAGAATTTTCTTTAAGTTTATTTTCTAAAGACTCAGAATTTTCTTTAAGTTTTTCATCTAAACTTTCTTTCAAATTATCTTTTAACCTGCTTTCTAAAGAATCAGAATTTTCTTTAAGTTTATCATTCAAATTTTCTTTAAGCTTATCGTTTAAACTTTCTTTAAGTTTATCAGAATTTTCTTTAAGTTCCTTTCCAAAGCCTCAGTATTTTCTTTCATAATGGCTGCTACACGCAGTCCAGCCTCTTTTGAACTCTCCTCCAAACTCCTCATCATCCTCATCATTTATTCCATAATTTCAATTATTATTCAAAACTTAGGGGTATACAATATTGGCAAACACAAGCTTATAACTAGAACAAGAAATATGAATAGCTAATTGGAACACTCTAATAAAATGAGATTTGTCCTAATGTCGACGTGATGGAAAAACAAAATTCTCTACTTTTACGAATTACTTTTACCACAATATCACAAGAAAAATATGCAAGTTCTCAAATACCCTCCACCTGGATTCTAATAATGTGTATGTCCAGTCATCGAACGTTTACTACTGAATTTACTTGACGCCCTAATGGTTAAGCCATTATCAAAAATAATCAAACCCATTCCAATTATTAACCAAGTTAAATTTTTAATTTTCCCCACTAATTGGGTTTCCTACTAATTTATTCATCCAAACCAGACATCTCTCAACTCCCAGAATATTTCTATAAAAATTATCATAATTTAAATCGGCATGCGATTGACCATGTCTAAATCGAGACCCACGTTCGAAGCCATTTCTCTCTCTATCTTATTTTATGTGCCCGTTTAGACCGGAGTCCGCACGACCACATATGCATTTTACCAATAATCAGTCAGCACGAGAATCAAAATATCCCGGGGCGCCAGATGGGTTAAAGCAAATCGCAAAAACGACATCAAATGAAAAAAATGCTTTACTGATTTTTGGCTCAATGCAACAATAAGGATAGAAGGAGATTTAATTGGGTATAACACATCTGGTAAAATTGTCTCAGTTTATTTTGAAGTTAAAATCTGACTGCAAAGATGCTCAAAGCAGCATCACCCACGTGTGGCGATCCACACTCTTATTTACACAATATACAGAAATTTTCCAAACACATTTGACAATCTTTTTTTGGAAACACAAGTCCAATTAATAGTCCTGTAGACTGTGTTCCAAAATTATTAATAATTAATCCCAGTTCAAAGTTAATTGTCTATACTGGAAATATCGTAGATCACTGTTTGAATTATTTACATGATATTAACACTCGTAGAATAAATGTTCACAGAATTTTAAACTTTCACTTATTTTTCCAGTTTCAAAAATATATCGTCGAAAAATATTATTATCATTGAATCAACACACATTATTTACACATATTAATAACATCTGAAAAGTATTTGACCTTGAGCATAGCATCGAAGTACTGTGCGAAGCACAACAACAATTAATTGTTCTTCTGACATTAAACATTCGAGAAGTGACTCGATTATGAACTTCAAGTTCGTAACAAAATACATGATTTTTAAATCATCAACTTGATCAATAAATTGTTGAACCATTCAACTATTCAATTATCCACTTGGAATCATTATTATAAAAATATTTATATTTATGGCCATTTTTAGTAACTTTTACAACTTGCAATTCTTCGACAGAATGCGGAAATAAGAATTGTAGCTTCATAATAAATTCATTTAGTTCATGGCACTAGGATTGAAAATATCCTTCAAATTATTCGTGGTTAAAGAATTATTTTTAATTGGCAGTGGCCCATTCTATTATTTGTGTAAGAACACAATATTACAACAACAACAACGGCAAAGGTTTCCTCTGAAGAAGAATAAACTACTATCATGACAAATCCGGGTTCTAGCAAAATCAAAGTCTAAATGGAATTCGTAAACAAGGTTGAAATAAGAACTGATGGTTTCAAGAAATAACCTTCGGGTCATTCATCCGACGAAATGTGTAGCTCCAATACTCCTACTATAAACCTGAGCCATCGAACCTGCTATTTGATTGATGATCGAAAAAACTTCTTCATTCCTGCGACTTAAACATGCGCACCTGGGAATGGCATTTCAACTACTCCACACATATACATTTTCTTCCCAAAATGTATACAATAAATCAAGCCTCTGCTTGTTATCAACACTGGAAGATTAATAAACTTACAAGTTTATTTTATTTTACCATTCAGTTCAACCCGTGAATTTACCATACTTATGAAAATCTTTACTTCACTTTCGAGTGTATTTACGTCATGATTTTATATAAATACAAAAATATCCTACTTGATACAAATATCATTTGCTTCCCGTTTCATGCCTCTCCGTGTTATCTGAAAAATATACTTTGCTCATTGCAAATATCAACTGTTCAACCAGAACTGAAATGTTGGTTGAATGCGGGCTTGCGCTAACCACTCTCCATCGGAAAATCTCCTGTTCCAGACTAGAAATGATTAAACTACTTCATAGGCTCTCTCTCAATACATATGATTATTATAAAATATAATATCCAAGAATTATTTAGAAAAATTATGAAAATTATTATTATTATTATTAGTGGATTTTTATTATTATTATTATTTATATCATTTTAAATATGTTTAATTATCATCTCATTATGTGAGAATCCACATGTTCGAATCTTCGAATATGGAAAAAATATCCATTCCTCAACAAAAATAATTTAACTTTTACATCGACGGTTTTCCGTGGTTTCCCTAAAATATGAAAAATTCAAATAAATCTTCGAAATGCTCGGTCATCGATCCTAAACTGTTCTGAGTGCTGAAAATGCTCAGAATAACTCTAACAAGTCTTGCGTAAATCATTGCAAGATTTAAATACGAAGAAAAATAATGTGTTGGTCATCTGCAGAAAAAATAGTTTGTTCCAATTAGCTAGGCATAATATAATTCAAATGTGGCTTACATTTCTTGATGGTCTTGAAGTGTAGTAAACCTGGTCTGTACCAGATTTATCCATCGACATGCCCTATTGGACAAGCACGTATAATCCTTGTATCCGCCGCCATTATATACCCACAATCCGTCTAGTCAGACATAGTGGTAGTATCTTTCGACGTTTGAATAAACTGTGGTTCCATTTTAATATGGGCTTCTATCAAAGCCATAACAGTATGTTTAAATAGGGTCAGATCTAAGTGATCTCTTCTTAGATATGTCAGTTGTAACATAACTCACGGTAATCTTATCAGTACAAGAAAAACACTGACAGTCTAACCAATCAACGGCTGTTCTGAAGATCGTTCCCTGGGCATGGTTTATTATATCACCATCTACCTTGCGCTAAGCAACTTGTAGTTTCCCTTGCGTAGACTAATGAACGCCACCGTTATAGACTAGTCTTCAGTGTACTGACAGATCGAAGTGGTTAACTAGTTACAAAATGAGAACTGACTGAAATGGATTTAAATATCCAAGTATTATGTTATTACTGGACTGTGACAAAATATTAATTCTAGACAAAGTCTAGCATATGTCCATGTAGAAATATAAATATTTCCACCAATGTCTGTAGAAAAATCAATCACCTCAGTGATTCTCCTCGCCGTAAACTTACTAAGTTCCAACTCGTAGCGCAGCACTTTTGCGACTATCACAACTTTGAAAAGAACTTCTGCGTAGATCCGGCAACCATGTGCCTTGGCTCAGCGTCGCGGCAACTTGCTAGGCAAATGCTTGTGTTAGAATGAGCTGAAGTTGCTTCGGCCAGCCGGCTTTTATTCAAAACTTTCAGGGTCACGCCGCATCAGCCGATATCTAGAAATCCTCATATCTCTTGAATCCCTGGTCCGATTTACTTGATACTAAGTGCATTCTCTTTCATTTGGCCATGCCAGTAATCTGATCCAAGTCTCAGGTCTCTACTCCATGGTTAACTATTTAATCAATAAATAGCCTCCACCTCTGCTATTACTCGCTACGTCACTTGACATCCAAGTATCGGTAAATTCTTTCCAATTGCTTCGAGAAGCAATGTAGCGCGATATTCAAATATCTCAACTTTCAAAAGCGGCTACAGCCTTTCCCTTGATATCTAGGTGTCTGAATCTTGGAATACCCATTCCTAGAGTTGGGCACAGTATGTCCCATCAAAAGTTTGCTATTTCCTACCGTTCTCTTTTTATTTGATATGGAAGTATGAAATTTTGAAACCAAAGGGTCTAATGACGTCACTAAAATTGTCGCCATTTTTTTATGGTGTAAAATTTCGAAATCAAAAGTATCCTATATGTAAACCTGGTAAATCAGCTACATCCATGCAGAATTTCATTTAAATCGGACCAGTGGTTCTTGAGTTATTGAGTAACAGACAGACAGACAGACACACACCATCTCATTTTTATATATTAGTATGATATATTCACCTGTATTTCAAACATAGATTTTATAGCCTAAGGGTAATGGATCTGATGATGGTCGCTTGACGATCGAAACTGGTCATCCTAGTGTATGTATTAATCTCATGTAATTTATTTCAGGATTAGGGAATAACCCGGCTCTTTTTGGGTACATTCGTGTTGACCGACTGAAAAGCACTAAACTCTTGTTTACTAAGGCAACACTGAAAATATGGCTTCAAACACCACAATGTTATAATTTTGAAGTCTCTATTTCTATAATACGATTCGCTGCGCCAAGTTTCACTGCTATAGAATAAGCAGATTGACAGAAAAATATAAAACCTTCAAGTTCCTGTGGCCGGCATGTTACTTATGAGCTTTATCGATTTAAAGAAAGTAACATACCTGCACTTACTTAATAGTCCAAACAAAATTTCAGCTTTTTGCTGCAATAATGTTGAAGATATTGAATTCTTGTGAAATGATTCGCTCGGGCCAAATAAGCCACAGTGAATAAATATTAATATTTTGGTTTATTATACAAAATGTAAATGTAATCGGTTGCAGACGATAGGAGAAATAGAAATAAGATTTCAAAATTTCAAACGGCGACAATCTTGAATTTTTAAAACAATAGAACAACAACAAATGCAGATATATTAAGCTGCAAGTAAAGATTCGTTTTTATAACTTAAGAGTTTTATTCTGATTCCGTGTTGAAAAACCAATTGAGTAATGAATAGGTTAAAAGTTCCACCGAGTCAATAATTATTATTAAATAAGATCACTGTGTGGTCATTTTTGGGACATGTTTCAAGGCCCAATTGCTTTTGGCCCCTTCAACAGCCGATATGGATAAATTAATAAATAAATGTCAAAGACACAAGATAAATGTATAGCGGAACACACTAAAAGCCCCTTGTCATTAAGCCTTATATGGTGCACCATAAAGAAAGATGGGAAATTGAACGCCTAACGCAACACAATATGATGTTTGGGAAATGAATAAAATAATCATTTGAAACAAATTTGAAGCTCATATTAAAGCTCTAACAAAATGCCTGATTTTATTGGGAAAACGTGGCTGGTATTAAGTCTTATAAACTAGGAAACACTTTCAAGAGGGTAAAACTGTGTAGTTCAAATCTTCAGAATTAATAATAACTAACATTACCCGTCGCGGCTTCACCCGCGAATATTCTAGTTTTAAAGAGTACGCTTAGTAAAATCTCAATCGTGAATGCTATGACTGATTTATCCTTGGTATGAATAGTCAGACTTTATCAATTCAGCTACTGGTGCAGTGGTTAGGGGTTTGTCATTCCTTTGAAGGTATATCAGAGCGAAGTTAGTTTTCTGGGAATATCACAGACACTTATAATTTAAGGGCCTTTAAATGTGGTTTTCGGAGACCCTTTATAGTCGGGTGAAAAATACCATTCGTACCACACTCACACGTGAAAATTGCGTGAACAAATTCTAGAGTGCCCCTTGAGCCCCTTAAGCTTATTTTACAGCTTAATTTTGTTCAGTGATAACCTTATAACCGTCGGGAAACCTTCACAGTAATGTAATAGTTGGAATTGCATTGCGTCTTACAGAAATAGATGGACCTGTGAGATTCTGTTACCATGGTTACCGAGTTGCATTCTTTCATTATTCCATTGTAAATATGCATGTTTAAGGTATTTATTTAATTGTGAGGCATTTGAAGGGTAAGTGAGTGCGTTATGTGTAGGTTGGTGTTAATGGGACCTTAGCAGAATAATACAGGGAGGGATAATATCATATGGCCTCGGGTGCCGGGTGCAAGCTTTGTTATTTGACACACATAGGGCAGCTTGCATGTTGAATATTTGTTGTTCCTTGGAGGGCTATGAAAGTCAAGGAGGTTAGATATCTAAGCTCCTTGACACTGTAGCGCTTTCTAGTAGAGAAAGGAGGAACGTTTTGTGTCGGCGGACAATCCCCAGATTAATTTTGCCAGTATGAACACGGCCTACTGAATTCAAATGGTTTTTTTGACACGCCAACAACGTATGACATGCGTGTCGTGATTTTTGCCGCCTTTCAGCTTGGGGTTGGTAGACCGACACGATAACCACTCACCCACAGTGGCAAGCTATCTTCAGGATTGTTCATCGATGAGAAAAAATTATGAAAATAAACACACGTTTCACTGTGGTCAACAGATATTAATGAAACATAAAATGTATTGGTTCAGTGCGGTGTCAATAGTTGTGAATAAAATGAAACCTGTTGTTGGAATCCAGTTTTAACGATGGGAATGTTTACAATATTTCAATACTTCACCAGTGATGCGGAAATATAAATGCAATGAAGTCAATTCTACTGAAATAATATCTTGCAAATAGAATGCTCTGGTAAAAGTAATTTTATATTTGTTTATCGTATGATGAATGTATGTACATAATTTCTGGACAAATGTGCATAGTCACAGGTTCGTACGATTTTACAACTCTAGGTCTAGTTCTTTGACCCATTCAACTGCTTCATCCGACGTAAGATGAATGTCCATTATTGCTCCTATGAAAGATCGATGAGGACAGCCGGCAACAATATGATGGATTGACTGTGATAATGCTCTGCAGTCGCAATAAGCAGAGCTAGCCCATCCCATTTGTACCTTGTCCATTTCAAATCCGGTTGATGATCCTCCACTGGCGCCTGGGGAGATGGAATCCTTGTATCCGGTTAGAAGGGTTGTCAAGTAGATGATTATATATCACTGAAAACTGCTCCCATTGGATTTTCCATGAGTTGTTATCTTGGAAGGAGCATCTTTCAAGGTTGACTGCTGTACGACATGGTGGTTTCCTTGATTTCAAGCGTTGGTGTTCTGCTCGTGCAAGATCTTGGTGAATGGGTAGCTGGGGATTCTGCCGAATGTTTTTCCATACCTTTAGGAGGGCTTCTGATCTTCTTAGGACTGGAGGTGGAATGTTGCTGAGAACAGGCATTCAAAGTGTGTTCGTGCTCCGAATGTAACCCGTGATTATTCGCTTTGTGTATACGTAATTATGTTCATGAGTTGTATAACTACAACATATGTAATTGTAGAAATGGGCCTCTAGTACGTGTGATCAAAAACAGTAATCATTAGGCGGAACTTTTAACATATTAATTACTCAAGAATCCTTTTGCCAAGTTTCAAAGCACTGGAATCCATGCCTCAATATTCGTGCTGCAACACTTGCTCTTGAGTTAACACAGTATTTATGGATATGAACAAGGAAGGGCAGAATACAGCGGTGAGGAGGAATTACTAGCACCCTTTCCGTGTTTGTGCAGCCCATAAATATTGTGGCCAATTTCCACTTCATCAAGTCCAAATAAACCGGCCGTATATTGTGTCACACGTTCCCAGTTTCAAATCCAATGAGAGAAAAGATGTACGATATTGCTGAGTCTGGGCGAGCTATGTGCCTAAATACTAACACAGGCACAACAATACGTTGTTGTGTTGTTTGAGTCTTCAGTCTTTTGACTGGTTTGATGCAGCATTCCATGCCTCCCTGTCCTGAGCTAATCGTTTCATATCTACATAGTTACCACACCCTACATACGAGGCAATGTTTAACGTATTTTAACCTTGGTCTACCCCTACAGTTCTTATCTTCGACCCTTCATTCCATAATTAAGCTTGCTATTCCTGGGTGTCTTAGTATGTTTCCTAGCAACCTATCTCTTATCTTAATTAGCAGTCGACAGATATATCTCTCTTCTTGCACTCGTCTTAACACCTCTTCGTTTGTAGCCCTATCTATCCATCTGATCTTCATCCTCCTCCTGTAACACCACATTTCCAACGCTTCAATTCTCCTCTTTTCTACTGCACCAATAGTCCAAGTTTCACCTCCATAGAACGCCACGCTCCTGACAAAGGCTTTCAAAAATGACTTCCTAATACCTACATCTATATTTGATGTCAACAGATTCCTTTTCTGTAGAAATGCTTTCCTTGCCTGAGCCAACCTACTTTGTAGCCTATATCCTCTTTGCTTCGTCCATCACTGGTTATTTTTCTTCCTAATTAACAATCATCATCATTTTTTGCATGTGACAGGCCATTAAGACCCATAGCAGAAAAACGAGGGAATACAATTAGGCCTAATACTTGATTACAATATAAATAGTAAACATAACTTAATATAACATTGTACTTCATAACAATGCGAATAATCACGGGTTGTATTCGAAGCACGAACACACTTTGCCTGCCTGTTCTCAGCAATATTCCACCTCCAGTCCTAAGAAGATCAGAAGCTCTCCTAAAGGTATGGAAAAACATTCGACAGAACCCCAGCTACCCATTCACCGAGATCTTGCACGAGCAGAACACAAACGCTTGAAATCAAGGAAACCACCATGGCGTACAGCAGTCAACCTTGAAAGATGCTCCTTCCAAGTTAACAACTCATGGAAAATCCAATGGGAGCAGTCTTCAGTGGTAAATAAACATCTAGTTGACAACTCTTCTAACCAGATACAAGGATTCCATCTCCCCAGGCGCCAGTGGAGGATCATCGACGGATTCGAACTGGACCAGGCAGATGTGGCTATGTACTGCACAAATGGGGATGGGCTAGCTCTGCGAATTGCGACTGCAGTGCATTATCACAGTCAATCCATCATATCGTTGCTGACTGTCCTCATCGATCTTTCGAAGGAACAATAATGGACATTCATCTTACTTCGGATGAAACAGTTGAATGGGTCAAAGCACTAGACCTAGAGTTGTAAGAACGTTCGAACCTGTGACTATACACATTTGTCCAGAAATTATATATACGTTACGTGTTAGCCCTGGTAACACGTTCGTTAATTGGACTACAGTGGTTAAAAGCACAACACAGTTTGGCCCTTTAAAGAAATATAAGTTTTATTGCAGGTCTAGCAAGTTACAGTACACCACACAATAAACAGATACAAGCAATTAGTATCTCAGTCTAGATCTCCTCTTGTTGGGAACACTTCCCTTTCACCCAGTCATGCAGTTAATCCTACCGTAATGAGGTCCGTTCCTCTGCTAGAAATACCACAACTCTTCCTCTTCTCAATAAGCCACAGTCTGACACTGACTTGTTCTACCTGCACATTTCCTTGAGTACACACTGTTTTGCTTTTTTTTTAGCGTATGGCTTTTAGTGCCGGGAGTGTCCGAGGACATGTTCGGCTCGCCAGTTTTGTAGCTGCTTCGAGACGGACACCCAATGGGTGAGCTACAAGTACCGTTGGGGACGAAAGTGGGAATGAATGGACGAGGAGTTGGAAGGTAGCGTCTGTGGCCTATAGTTAGGGACCAACCCCGGCATTTGCCTGGAAAGAAGATGGGAAACCACAGAAGACCATCTTCAAGGTTGCCGGCGGGGGGATTCAAACCACCTCGCCTCCCGGATGTGAGCGACTGCCAGCAGTCATTCCGTAACGACCACGGCTAACTCACCCGGTACTGTTTCGCTGTCCGCAGGCTAGGGAACAGTTCACTGGGTTTCGCAATCCTCACAGCACTTCACTGCAATAATCCTCTGTCGCACCAGTGGAACACACTCATTCGCTCAGAAAACAAGTCCTCAAAAACTCACTCCCCTCGCTGGCCAGGTCACTTATATAGCGGGGCTTGTGTCTCAATGGATGTTTCTGGAGCGGACCAGGTTTCACGAGAGTTCCATCACGAACATTCTGGTCCATCCCTTTTGTTCCCGCTGCGGAAGCGGGGTAGCCTCGGACGGCTGTAAGTCACGCGCAAGGGAATGAATTAACCTCGCAGCCGTAACAATATTGTATATATGTACCTACATTCATCATAATATAAATAAATAACCAGGAAGAATTATATCAGCTTCTCAAATAATGGTTGCATATATTAGACCAACGATATCTATCCCTGGCATCCTCCATACTTGCATCTGGATCCACCTGGTTCAGTGCCAACATAACTCGATCTTTCCATCTTGTTCTTGGTCGACCTCTTGGACGTTTCCCCGTTGGTTGAAAATTGAACACACGGTTCGAGTGAGAACCTTCTGCTCTGATAATGTGTCCTAGCCATAGTAATCTTCTTCTCTCTATCTCTCTACTGATGTCTGCCCTTTTATAACGTCGATATAGCTCCTTTTTACTCCGTCTTTCTCAATTGCCAGTTCCTGGGCAAGAATACGCTGTATAAATCAAACAAGCCCCACGAAAATCAATGCTGATTTGTCGAGTACAATGTTCTTTATGTTCGACCCTGACTATTATTTGTCAGAAAACTGTATCATAATGATGGTCATTATAACACTATTTTTCATTATGAAACAGTTTTTCCCACCAATCAGAGCTCAAGAAACAGTTGTGTGACCAATTAGATAAGGATACCTTCGCGCATGCGCTCAAAATCCAACATGTCTATATAAATTACCGAAAGTGCACCGTCCATATGTTCGCGTAAATAAACTGATGAATATGAGACATGAAATAGCACTGTACCTTAATAACTCCAAATTCAATTTCTACACAGCGCCCAAACGACTTCGGTGACAGTTTTACTGAATACTGGTGCTCAATCTGAACATATGGCATTGAAGCACACAGAGCGCATGCGTCGGTCGGTCAGAGAGCTTTGAAGTCAGAGATATACTACCCAGCGCAGCACCCGATCACAAAATTCTAGTGACTGAACAGATATTTATGAATGTTTATGTTCGAACATAAAATTGTTATAATAATTATCGTCGAACATAAACAGTCGTATGCAACTCGCCTATAATGGTAATTAAGACACTCGTATGGAAATTATAAAACTCGCATACGCTCATTTTATAAACACACTTGTGTCTTACAATTATAGGCTCGTTGCATAATGTACTATTCTAATTCCATAAAGCGCCATGTGACAGAACTGAAAGTGGTTCTTAGCCAGATTTTTGTCCGGTTATTTTTTGATCGCCAGCTCGGTTTCCTCCTCAGACTCCGAGAGGGATCATTCCTCTGCCGTCGCTAGGATGGTGTCTGAGAGCTGAACACACTTATCAGAAGATACAACTGGGGATGGTGACAGTCGACCGCTAACTTGGGTTTAATTATGGAAGGGTCAGGGAAAGGACTTTGGGCGGCTGCGATAGGGTAGTTGGTAGCATAGTGAGCTTCTACGTCCAAGGTCGTGGCTTCAAACTCGGCCAAAGTCGTCGGATTACTTAAGAGCGTTAAAAATCCCTCTCGGAGGAGGAGTAAAGCCGGCGGGCCCATGTCATGGATTTATTGCATGAAAAAGAACCTTCCACTAACTACACTTGTGTGAAGCCAAAATTTGTAGGTTAGAATTGATAACGCTCTTATAGTTCCAACGTTCGCTAACAGGTGCTGTCTAAGATGCCATCTAGTAGCCAAGTCCGCAGCTTGGTGACGTGGCCGGTAGCATTTGGTGATAAAACTAGTAACTAGCCTACTTGAAATTATTGTCTGCAGTCCTTACTTGAATTAAAACAGATAACACACAATAATACAGTCATCAAAATTAACACCGGTTATCAGACAGATTCTACACACACCCAAAGTACACGGGGTTATATGACAGCGTTGTCGCAGCCCCTAAACTGAGGAACCAACAAACCAAAGGATTTTCGAAGGTCCTGTTGAAAGGAACAATCCAGGCATTTACCTGGTGGTGAAAATGGGAAACCTAGAAAACCATTTTCAGGATGGGCGAGGTGGGATTCGAACCCGCGCTCCCCAGATGCCAATGAAGTACGAGCTAGTGCATTAGCGCTCTCGGCGACAGTGGCCGGTTGTCCAATTATGAACTACTGGAAAATGAACAAATAAACACTCACAAAACGGACACGTAATAAATCATATGGATGGTCACTGATAGTGGGCAGTAAAGGTATTGACGTGGTGGTGCCGGAATTTTGCCCCGAAGGGGATCATTAACATGCCAGTAAATCACTGAAACGGCTCCCCCAAATGTGTGCACCGTAAAATGCCAACTGACTGCGCCAAGATTCGTTCCTGTAACCTTGGGCACAGCAGGCGAGAACGTTACCACCGCACCACAGCCTGTCTTGCATATAACTCCTACCTAAGAGCTTGTGTTCTTATAGCAAGGTATAGATAACCCTGCTGACCTAATATATAAGGTGCGTTCAAAAAGTAACGAGCCGGAGGCTGGAATGCGCAAACCGGTGACTACATCGGCTAATCATGGCGTGTGTAACGAGGTGTGGTTCCGATCAGAGCATGGAAGGTCACAGCCAATCGCTATAGGGCACGCGTGCACGTCACGTGACGATACAAAGCGAGCAGCAGCATGCATCAATCATCCAACGATGTCAGTCACATTGCAAACAGTGACATGGAGGCGTCAATCGAAGAGCAAAGAGGTGTTGTTCGGTTTCTGAGAGCGGAAGAAGTAGGGGGAACGGACATTTATCGCCGAATGTCACAAGTGTACGGCGAACACTGCATGTCCCTTGCAAGGGTCAAGGCGTGGCACAAGGGCTTCAGGAAAGGACAGGTGTCGTTAGCTCATGATGCCCGGTATGGGGCACCCCCCTGCATTACCGATGACAACGTTCAGCTGTACGTGCGGAACTGATTCACATCGCAGCCCAGGAAATTTTATGAGGCAGCCATTCACCGCCTCGTGTCACAGTGGGACAAGTGCCTCAACAGCCAGAGCCAGTACTTCTAACGTACAGGTACTGGTTTCTGTAATTATGCCTCCGGCTCGTTACATTTTGAACGCACCTTATACCTAGGTGAACAAACAGCACGTAACTAAGAGCTTGTGTTCTTATAGCAACGTATAGATGATGCCCCTAACCTAATATACATAGGTGAACAAACAGCACGTAACTAAGAGCTTGTGTTCTTATAGCAACATATAGATGACGCTAATGACCCAATATACGTAGGTCAAAATAAAAAATGACGAGCCTTACAGTAGTCGCATTTGATGTGTAACATCTGACATGTTACTCGAATAATTCCATATTACTTACTCGCATTTTTAGCCTACTTTCGATTTTTGCAAAAAATGAAAGTAGACTTATGAGATCAACACAGGGCGAAAAAAGTGTGTCTGTCTGTGTGTGTGTATGTGTATGTGTGAGTCTGTGTGTGTGTGTGTCTGTGTGTCTGTGTGTGTGTGTGTGTGAGTGTGTGTGTGAGTCTGTGTGTGTGTGTGTGAGTCTGTGTGTGTGTCTGTGTGTCTGTCTGTGTGTGTGTATGTGTGTGTGTGAATCTGTGTGTGTGTGTGTCTGTGTGTCTGTGTGTGTGTGTGTGTGAGTGTGTGTACTCTGAATGTCTGTCCCCCCTTATCAATTCGAACACGGTGAATGCGAATTGAACAAAATTTGGTACAAAGGTAGCACTAGTAAAGGACACCTCAGTGTCATGTTTTATATCGCCGCCATCTTGACGGAAACGTAATGGCGGCCAAACAAATGTTCAAAGCTTAAATCAAATTACGACTAACCTAATCATCCGATCTCTACCAAATTTTGCAACAACATACCTTTATGGGGGGAGCATCCTTTGACCAAACTAATAAGTCATCAGCGTAATAGTTTGCGGATGGCGGCCATCTTTGTGTGAAAATCGATTCCCCCTATTAATTCAAACACGGTGAAACCAAATGGAACGAAATTTGGTACAGAGGTAGCACTAGCAAAGGGCATCTCAGTGTCATGTTTTATATCGCCGCCATCTTGACAGAAACGTAATGGCGGCCACACGAATGTTCAAAGCTTAAATCAAATTACGATTAACCTAATCATCCGAACTCTACCAAATTTTGCAACTACATACCTTTATGGAGGGAGCATCCTTTGACCAATCTAATAGGTTATTAGCCTAATAGTTTGCGGGTGGCGGCCATCTTTATGTCAAAATTGATTCCCCCTATTAATTCGAACACGGTGGAACCGAATGGAACGAAATTTGGTACAGAGGTAGCACTAGCAAAGGGCATCTCAGTGTCATGTTTTATATCGCCGCCATCTTGACAGAAACGTAATGGCGGCCACACGAATGTTCAAAGCTTAAATCAAATTACGATTAACCTAATCATCCGAACTCTACCAAATTTTGCAACTACATACCTTTATGGAGGGAGCATCCTTTGACCAATCTAATAGGTTATTAGCCTAATAGTTTGCGGGTGGCGGCCATCTTTATGTCAAAATTGATTCCCCCTATTAATTCGAACACGGTGGAACCGAATGGAACGAAATTTGGTACAGAGGTAGCACTAGCAAAGGGCACCTCAGTGTCATGTTTTATATCGCCAACATCTTGACTGAAACGTAATGGCGGCCACACGAATGTTCAAAGCTTAAATCAAATTACGATTAACCTAATCATCCGATCCCTACCAAATTTTGCAACTACATACCTTTATCGGGAGCATCCTTGGACCAATCTAATAGGTCATTCGCCTAATAGTTTGCGGATGGCGGCCATCTTTGTGTCAAAATCGATTCTCCCTATTAATTCAAACACAGTGAAACCGAATGGAACGAAATTTGGTACAGAGATAGCACTAGCAAAGGGCATCTCAGTGTCATGATTTATATCGCCGCCAAATCGACAGAAACGTAATGGCGGCCACACAAATGTTCAAAGCTTAAATCAAATTACGATTAGCCTAATCATCCGATCTCTAGCAAATTTAGCAACAACATACCTTTATGGAGGGAGCATCCTTTGACCAAACTAATAGGTCATCAGCCTAATATTTTGCGGATGGCGGCCATCTTTGTGTGAAAATCGATTCCCCTTATCAATTCGAACACGGTGAAACCGAATGGAACGAAATTTGGTACAGAGGTAGCACTAGCAAAGGGCACCTCAGTGTCATGTTTTATATCACCGCTATCTTGACGGAAACGTAATCGCGGCCACCCAAATGTTAAAAGCTAAAATGTAATTACGACCAACCTAATAATCTAGTCTCTACCAAATTTTGCAACACCATATCTTTATGTGGGAAACATATTCAGACCAAACTGCAAGAACATCAGCCCAATAGTTTGCAGATGGTGGCCAAGTATGTGTGCAAATCGATTCCCCCTATCAATTCAAACACGGTGAAACCGAATTGAACGAAATTTGGTACAGAGGTAGCACTAGGAATGGGCACCTCATATTCATGTTTAATATCCCTATAGCACGTTGTATTTCAACAAGCTACTACAACCAACATTCAATCATACTCCTTGAAAAGGACAAAGAGTTATAACAATACCCATGCATTTAGGAGAAAGTAGGCTATATGTTCTTTACTGAACATCTTGTTTAAAGAATGAACTCATAGTGCTACCTTGTGCCAGCAAACAGGAAGGATTCTTTCGTGTTATTACCACCGGTAAGTTCTCATTACTATTATTTCCACAATAACTAATTGTAAAACTCCAGTGACAAATCCTTTCAGCAAATATGATATAATGAATATTTTTACACCAAAGAACGACAACTTGAAGATGATTTACTGTAGGAATTTCTTTAATGGGGCCTCCAAACCTTGAATTAAACCGTATGCTATATACATTACACATAGTTCAGTATTTTGGCCGACAGTACCTCGAGTGCTTACATTAAATAAGAACACAGCAAAAGTAGTAAGATTTAATAAATCATAATTATTTTCGGCAAATATGATATAATGAATATTTTCTCTCCAAAGAACGACAATTTGAAGATGATTTATTGTAGGAATATCTGTAATGGGGCCTCCTAACCTTGAAGTAAACCGTTATGCGATTTACATTCCACATAGCCACATGGCCGACAGTATGTCGTTGTACCAATCTCCGCCACCGCGCGCTCATTGTTTCCGTTGCATTTCCGTCCCACTTCCATCCCTTTTTACAAAATCACCCCCACTCAAAAATATACAGCAACTGAGTGGATTTATGTATTTATTTATTTATCGTATGGCTTTTAGTGCTGGGAGTGTCCAAGAAAATGTTTGGCTCGCCATAGGCTGTAGCTGCTTCCAGCTACACGTTCCGTTCACTTTCAAGTATTTCCGACTTTCACTAAAAGATGTCATCGATGCCTAGATGTGAACGTTGGAACTTTGATAGAGCGTTCCAACGAAATCTAACCTAGAAATTTAGATCCACACAATTTTAGTCTGTGGAAGGATCTTTTACATGCCATAAATCTATGACATGGGACCGCCGGCTTTACTTCCTCTCCGAAGGAAGGCATATTGAAGGATTTTTAATGCTCTTAAAAAATCCGACGACTTCGACCGGGTTTGAACCCGCTATCTTGGGCACAGCAGTTCAGCATGCTACCGACTACGCCACCGAAGTCACAGTGGAATGATATCACACATTAATAATGTCCAGCAACCGAGCGGAAAGATGTTAAATATCAATAAATAACTTAATAGTGCTCTAAGTCTCGTTAGGTTGGCTGTATGGCTTGTGTGCTCACCATCCGCTAGATGGCTCCGTTGTCCACTTCTGTGGTAGGTTTCACGGTTATCAGATCAGTACAGCTTGCGCTGTTGCGACGTAAAGATGGCTGCGCCACTCTCTGTTTGCACCAAGGAAGAACAGCGTTCCGTAATCCGTTTGTTTGTGGTCGGAGGGCGTACCAGGAGTGGAAATTCATGACGAATTTCAGTTCAATTCGGGGACAGTGTTTTGCCACAGCAAAATGTTTACCAGTGGATTGAACAGTTCAAAGGAGGTCGCACGAGCGTTAAGAATGGGGAAGAATCCGGGCGTCCAAGAGCAGCCGTAACGGATGCCAAATTGAACAAGTGCGTGATGTGATTGTGCGTAACTGACGAGTCACTGTTGATGACGTTGCGCATTAGCCATGGTTCTGCACATGAAATCATGCATAACAGGCTTAACTCTCACGAAGTCTGTTCGAGATGGGTTCCAAAATAACTCGCCGATGAGCATAAGCGCAATCGTGTGCGAATCTGTGAGCACTTACTGCATCGTCATGCTTGTGAAGGTGATACGTTTCTGAAACGGATTAACACTCGAGATGAAACATGGATAAACCACTTTGAACCAGAGAGCAAACGACAGAGCATGGAATGGAAGCATCCCGGATCCCCCGTCAGAACGAAATTCAAGAGTCAACCTTCTGCAGGAAAAGTGATGTTCACAGTGTTTTGGGACTCTCAAGTGTCACTCCTCGAACGTTAGACTACCAGTAAAAGGGAGAAACAGTAAACAGTGAACGTTACAGTGATATACTGGTTAACAAACTGAAACCTGCAATTTGCAACAAACGCAGAGGTCGATTGACGGAAGGAATTCTTTTGTTGCATGACAATGCGCGTACACATACCACCGCCCACACCACGCAAACTCCTCGGACGCTGAGTTTCAAGGTGTTGGAGCATCCAGCGCACAGTCCCGACCTCGCCCCGTAGGATGGCCATCTGTTTGGTCGACTGAAAAATGCTCTAAAGGTGGGTTCACACGGAGTCGTGAAGCGGGCGATAGCACTACTAGTTTTGAGCATGCGTCACGACTTGCTTATTCCATTCAAGAACCCACAACCTTGTTCTGTTCTCACGGACGAAGCGTTCTCGCTGGTCGTAAGTTTCTCGCTCGTTGTCCAAACATCAAACTCTGTCTCCGTTGCAAGTTTGGATTGTATGGACTCCAGCTTTTCAATTGCTTCTGAAATGTGCGAAGGTGGCATAGATCTATCTTGAAGACGTCTCTTTTTTATGCAGTGGCCTTATGTGAATGAGGGCCATTAAAACTTTCATCTGCCCCTTTTTCATTTGACGAGCTTCTGCTGGAGGGCCATCAATATGAGAACTGTTGGTTTCTTCTGGCCGTTTTCAGGTTGTGCCGCCTTGCACTGTCGAAGCCAGATTTGATTCCGTTTCATTCCTATTTTTTATTTCCTGATAAAAGAAAGTTCTAATATTTTAAATTTCTATGACACTTCACGAAACCCGAAACCATCACTGTACATTTCACTGCATATTTCTTGCAATGATGCGTCCCTAGCCTCTCGATTCTTGTATGATTCCGAATTTATTTTCCACGAACATTCCTTTTCGCGGTACAACGCGACAAACTTCATCACCTGGGCATCTCTACTTAGTGTAAAACAAAGTCCCCGATTCTTGGATGTTACGGGTAAACTCGAGAACCACTGGAAGGATTTCGATGCGGTTTTCACCATTATGTAAAGGATATCTTGAGGATGATTTTTGTAGAAAATAATTTATTTATGATGAAAGGAAGCCAAGCAGTAACGATTGCAGTGAAAAGGACGAAAAAGAAACTGGCGTCCGTGCACTTTTTAAGCTTACGCTGGGCAAACAGTTAAAAATATCAATATACTATGAGTGTAAGAATTGTTTAGCATGAAAAGTTCTACAAAAAAGCCCGGGAGAGCATATATATATAATCAATACATGGCATACTATAAGTGTTTTTACGTTTTCATTTCTTCCAACAATCTCCATTCAGTTACTGAGGCGACAGTTTACGAGCTAGCTAGGAGCGAGTCTATCACCCCAGTTACAGCTTAGCTAGCGGACGAGCTTATTGCCCCAGATACAGCCAGCAGCAAACTGTCGAGTCGTGTTGAGTTAAAATCTTTAGAGAAGAGTGGTTGTGTTTGGAGTTTCCTTGGAAGTGCAACACGGCTTTTCTTCATTTCGCCTGTGAAATTTTCGTTCCGCAAAATTCACAGTCAAGTTAAGATTGGACGGAAGGGGGATTTGTGTTTCATGCACTTCGCCATTCTTAAATTACGTCTGACAAGAATTTGTTGCACATGCATCTCAATGATAATATAATTAATAGTCCAGTCAGTGATTTTAACCCATCATGCTGAGACGTAAAGCGGATATTGGTCGTTGTTCATTGACATTGGAAAAAATGCGCGTATCGGTTAATGCATTCATAACTGTTCCCGGGCGAAGCCGGGTCGGGTTGCTAGTTTTATATACAAACATGTTGTCATCCCTTCGGCAAGAATACGACTGAAACGGTCGTGCTCACTCCAACTAGTCGGAGAGTTCCCGCCCCGCCTTTTTGAGGGCGGGCACGACCCCCATTCCCACTACCACTGCTTCACACGAGGTCGTGTCCACGACCGGCTAATCGATCAGTAGTGCTCTCGACTCCATGTGAACCCGTCGATCAACAGTTGAAGGACGTTGCTGCGCAACCAAAAACCCTTTTTGCAGAGCGTATGAGCAAGCTTGTGAAACGGGGGACCATGCGCATTGAAGAGCAGGGGGACTATGTTGAGAAATAATAATATCGTATGGCGTCGGATGCCGGGTGCAAGCTTGTGAAACGGGGGGCCATGCGCATTGAAGAGCAGGGGGACTATGTTGAGAAATAATAATATCGTATGGCCTCGAATGCCGGGTGCAAGCTTTGTTATTTGACACCCATAGGGCAGCTTGCATGCCGAATTGTGTTGTTCCTTGAAGCACAATGAGAGTCAAGGATGTTAGATATCTAAGCTCCTTGACACTAGAGCGCTTTCTAGTAGAGAAATTAGGAACTGTGTGTTAGCGGAAACTCCCGAGATTAATTTTGCCATTATGAACACGGCCTACTTAATTCAAATGGGTTCTTTGACATGCCAACATCGTATGACATGCGTGTCGTATTTTTGCCGCCTTTCAAAAATCATCTACCACGGCCAGGAGCGAACCTGCAATCTTGGGGTTAGTAGACTGACACGCTATCCACTCACCCACCGTGGCAAGCTAATTACAAATACACACACTATTACGGACATTACAGTGACACAGGTTATCAGACTAATTCTACATACACCCAAGAACACGGGGCAACATGAATACGATGTTCCAACGCCCCTAAAGAAACAACAACAATGACAACGAGCTGAAGATGTAAGCAGCAGAAGATCGTTGAACAACGGGCTACCTCAGGGGTCGGTTCTTGCTCCCTTGTTGTTTAGTCTGTACATTGCAGGAAATTCGGATACGCAGATTGCTAGTAGAAAACAAACAGTTGAACAATCGGAAGAGATCCTAACAGAAGACCTCAAGACGCTGACACAGTACTTTAAAATGTGGGTACTCAAACCAAACACCAGCAAAACTGAAGTTTGTTGCTTTCATCTAAACAACAAAATAGCTAATAGGGAGCTGAAGGTGTACATGGACAACCAGCAATGGAGACACAATAGATACCCTAAATATCTGGGGGTCACATTGGATAGAGCGCTGTCTTACAAACAACATCTCCAGAATGTTTCTGCAAAAATCGGAACCCGAAACAACATAATTCATAAGCTATATGGAACAACTTGGGGATCCTCAGCTGCAACTCTCGATGCTCAGCTCTAGGTTTGGTGTACTCGACTGTGCTCCTGTCTGGCTCAATAATGCTCACACAAATATTGTAGATACCCAACTGAACAGCACAATGCGTCTCATCACTGGCACAATCAAATCTACTCCCTCACATTGGCTACCAGTGCTAAGTCATATTCCACCTCCACATCTCAGACTTAAAGATGTTCTCCTAAGAGAATTCACTAAAATAATGAACAATCCAGGACTGCCGATACATGATGACATCAGCGATGCAATTACAGGTCGCCTGCTTTCCAGAAAGCCAGCAATACGAGATGCCATGAACTTGAGGAACAGCAACTACCAAACTTTCGTTGAGTGGCAGAAGAGACTCAACAACAAATGTTGTCCATCAATGCCTCCTGTGAAGAAGACTTCGCCACCTGGTTTCAACCTCCCTCGTAGACTATGGTCTACATTGAACTGTGCAGCCTTCCACTACAAGTGGAACAGAATTCCAACGCCTGAGTGTGACTGAGATGCTACAGAACAGACGATCCAGCACATCATCACCGAGTGCAGCAAAAGGAAGTACAGTGGCAGTGCTAGTGACTTTGCTCTCGTGACCCCAGAGACTATTGGCTCTATCCAGAATTTGGATATACATATATAAATTCTCCTGTATCTCTAGCCATATGCTAAATAAATAATACATACACCCAAGAACACGGGGCTACATGACCACGAAGTTTCACCGCCCCTAAAGAAACAACAACAATAACAACGTGCTGAAGACCATAGCCTCCCTATTTCATGTCAAGAGTGCTTGATAAAATTGGTAGTAACCCGAGTTAGTTATTGTTTTAAGGGACGGAACAGCGAGGTCAACTGCCCCTCGGCATCAAGAGTCCATCTCCAGTAATGTCACTAATTTAAAATTCAAGGACAGAGGGAGAGGTGGTCTCCGGTATCGTAAGCCAGGTTTTGTTTCGCTGGAAGAAGCAACGGACGAAATTATATCGGTTACGCTGAGCAGTCCAGGAATAGCATGAACATTAACTAGAATACTGTTGCCACATGTTGGTAAATATCATATTCTACAGTGTGGAGTAAGTGATCATCCTGAGGAACTGAGCAAGATAAAATTGCAAATGTTTCGGAGCCCATCTGTCACTAACTACACCAAAGACACGAGACTACGTCTTGAGAAGAAACACAAATTATGGAAAGAAATAATCACAAAAATTTAGAAAAGTCGTTCCTTTTCACTGAATCTCTATGGTACACTGGTGCAACAATCTACTGACAGTACCATACCTTACTCTTGTAGGCCCACATACCAGACAGTTGTGCGCGCTATCTATAAGGTGCGTTCAAAAAGTAACGAGCCGGAGGCTGGAATGTGCAACCGGCGACGACATCGGCTAATTGTGGCGTGTGTAACGAGGTGTGGTTCCAACCAGAGCGTGGAAGGTCATAGCCCGTCGCTAGAGGGCACGCGTGCACATCACGTGACGATACAAAGCGAGCAGCAGCATGCATCAATCGTCCAACGCTGCCAGTCGCATTGCAAACAGTGACATGGAGGCGTCAACCGAAGAGCAAAGAGGTGTTGTTCGGTTTCTCACAGCGGAAAGAGTAGGGGGAATGGACATTCATCGCCGAATGTCACAAGTGTACGGCGAATACTGCATGTCCCTTGCAACGGTCAATGCGTGGCACAAGCGCTTCTTGGAAGGATGGGTGTCGTTAGCCGATGATGCCCGGTCTAGGGCAACCCCCTGCATTACCGATGACAACTTCCAGCAGGTTAATACACTCATTACTCAGGACGGCCGAGTGACAGTGAACGCCATAGCCGCCGTGGTCGCTCCACGACAATGCACGACCTCATACGGCCAACACAGTCGCAGCACTCCTGCAGAAATTCAAATGGGAGGTTCTCGGCCTTCCTCCATACAGTCCAGACCTCTCTTCTTGTGATTACGTCATGTTTGGTGCTCTGTAAAGGGCTCTGCGGGGCCAACGACTTACCTCGGACGCCGACGTCCAGCTGTACGTGCGGAACTGGTTCACATCGCAGCCCAGGGAATTTTATGAGATAGCCATTCGCCACCTCGTGTTACAGTGGGACAAGTGCCTCAACAGCCAGGGCCAATACTTCTAACATACAGAAGCTTGTGTCTGTAATTATGCCTCCGGCTCGTCAAATTCTGAACGCACCTTATAATAGGGAAATCCGCATTTGAAACGAACTCCCAGTAGTAAAAGATAAACATCTCTTATATTTTACTTCATTCTACACAACAATGTGTATTCATGTACTGTAAATACAGTGTATAGGTATACGTTTGCTGGTTATAGCTTGCGTGTAAATGTTAGGTGGGTAGTCAGCGCTGCAGTGGTCAATATGCGCACTGCTAGGAGGACAGTGTTGATTCAGAGAACGCCACGATTGAGTAGGCTTTATATTACAGGAGGCTAAGGTTCATGTTAATGCTTTAAATGAATCTATATTATAAATAATTGACGGACAATAAATAACTTAATTTGAAAAAAGTAAGTATGTGGCAAATACATTCAATGATGATCATTTATTAATAACATTGTGTTCAAAACTCGCTTATGCAAGACAACCATGATAAGATAAATAAGCCAAGTTAGCTATCAATCCTGACTGTAATCCTCCGAACATAGCGTATTTCTATAATGAAATAATTTTTGAAATGCCCTCACACGGATTCGTTACATATTGTTGATATGTTTCAAATTGCAGGGCACACAAGACAAGTAGTTCCGTGGAGAACTATAAAGCATATTTTCTTATATTTTACTTATGTTAATTACCTCTATCAAAATACAAAATTTCGGTTTGATTGCTGTAATAGATTCGTAGATATTGAGATCCGTATAAATAATTCGCATGGTAGCCACGTTGGATTTTTAGCCTATTTTCAATTTTGAAAAAATACGCTTATGAGATCACCTTTTGTCCGTGTGTGTTTGTGTGTCCCTAATAACTTCTAAACGGCTGGAGTGATTTCAATGAAACTCGGTAAGTTCATAGCACTATTCCGGACGACCCCGACCGTGCCCTTCAAATTTTGTTACGTCTCACCAATCCAACATAGCGGCTGTGCGAAATATTTCACCAGCATTCAATATCTCCGAAATTATTCCCGATATCACCCTGGAATTTTTTACGGTGATAAAGGGAACAACTAGAAGTACACCTATGTGACTTTTGAAAAACTGGAAAATACAAAACCAACATGGCGGCCACGCGAATTTGAGACATGTAATAGACGTTTCTCGCGATTTAAACAACCAAACGCAATAAAACTTGGTACAGTATATGTTTATACACATTGTAATGCACCGACATCTAACTTTGGTTCAATTGTTTACATAACCACAAGATGACGGATGTGCGAAAAATTTCACCGGCATTCAATAACTCTGAAACTATTAGCGGTATCACCCTGAAATTTTGTACGCAGATAAAGGGCACTACTGGAAGTTCATCTATAAGACTTTCAAAAACTACAAAACGAACATGGCGGCCAAGCGAGTTTGAAAATTTTAAATAGACCTTTCTCGCGATTTAATGTTCCAACCGCATCTAATTTAGTTCAATTGTTTACATAACCTCAAGATGGCGGCTTTGCGAATTTTAAAATTAAGTTTTTATTTCTTGTGTCGTAATCATGCGATCGAAGTGAAAGTTTGAATAATGAACCTACGCAATAATTTTCCTTTAATGGTACTTGACTCTATGGCCTATAAATTTAACAATCCAACATGGCGACCATCCGAAATATATAGAAGGCTCTGAATATCTACGATTCTATTACAGCAATGAAACTGATTTTTTTATGTTCATAGGGGCTATGAACTTAAGTTCACCTATAGGGCTTTAAATTACCTGGTGATCACAAATCCAACATGGCGGTGACACGAAGTATAAATTTTCACATGGACGTTTCTCGCAATTTGACCATCCGAGTGCAGTGAAACTTGGCACAGTAAATCCTTATACGATTGTTAATCCACTGGCATCTAATCTATTTCAATTGTTTCCATAGCCACAAGGTGGCAGCTGTGCGAAATTTTAAAATCTCCTTGTTACTTCTTGTGTCCTAATCTTGCGATGGAAGTTTGAAAGCTACACGTACACAATAATCTTCATGTAACAGTACATAACTCTAGGTCCTACATATATAAAATCCAACATGGCGAACATCCGAAATATTTAGTCGGTTCTCAATATCTACGAATCTATTACAGCAATCAAACTGAAATGTTGTATGTTGATAGAGGTAATTAACATAAGTAGAATATATGAAAATATGCTTTATAGTTCTCCACGGAACTACTTGTTATATATGTAGGCCTTAGAGGTATGTACTATTACATGAAGATTATTGTGTAGGTGAATTATTCAAACTTCAGTCGCATGATTAAGACACGAGAAATAAAAAAAAAGAGTTGATGAAATTTCGCACAGCTACCATCTTGTGGTTATGAAAACAATTGAAATAAATTAGAAGCCAGTCGATTAAATTTTTTATAACACATACCGTAACAAGTTTCATAGCGCTCGGATAGTTAAATCGCGACAAATGTCCATTTGAATAATTAAATCCGCGTTGCCTCCACGATGGATTTGTGCTCACCAGGTTATTGGATGTCCCATAATATAGCCTCTATCAACATACAAAATTTCAGTTTAATTGCTTTCATAGATTAATAAATATTGGGAACCGTCTAAATATTTCGGATGGTTGTCATGTAGGCCATAGAGTTATGTATTATTAGATGAGGATTATTGCGCCGGTTCGTTATTCAAACGTTGATTTCGATCGCATGATTAGAACACAAGAAATAAAAACTTAATTTTAAAATTTTGCACAGCCACCATCTTGAGGTTATGTTAACAATTGAACTAAATTAAATATCAGTGCAATGCAATGTGCATAAACATTTGCTGTAGCACGTTTCACTGCGTTCGGATGGTTAAATCGCGAGGATAGACTATTTAATTAAATGTTTCCAATTCGTTTGGCCGCCATGTTGGATTAGCGAGACGGTTGGGGTCGGCCTAATTATCGTACTATGACCTTACCGAGTTTCATTGAAATCGCTCCAGCCGTTTAGATTTTATTAGAAGGGGCGGGGGGGGGGGGGGTTGTCAGAGAGAGGAGAAGGGGGGAGGGGCGGGACCGCACACACCCGCACACGCGGACAAAAGGTGATCTCATATTTTTTTCATACATGCAAATAGGCTAAGAAGTATGTGAACTCGTGCAAAATCCGGAAAATTTTCTTTCAGGGGCGTGTACAAATTTTCTCACATATACTATTTGATTAGGAAGTTGGCTTCGATGGCGTAGTCGGGTTACATGCTGAAGTGCTATGCCCAAGATCGCGGGTTCAAATCCGGCCGACGTCGTCGGATTTTATCATTTGAAATGATCTTGTCGACTTCGTCGTTACGCTGGGGGTATGGCGTTACGTTACGGTGAAGGGACGAAATGTACCCAGATGCAATGACGTGTGTAACGTCACAGTACTGCTTGGTGCATGTGTTCCCCGACATTCTCTACTTCGTTAGTATAAGACAAAAATCCCCGATTCTTGGATGTCACGGCTAATCTCGAGAACCACTGGATGGATTTTGATGCGGTTTACACCATTCTGTAAAGGATATCTCGCGGAAAGATTCCGCAGAGAATAATTTGCTGTATGTGTGATGAAAGGAAGCCAAGCAGTAACGATTTCAGTGAAAAAAGTCGAAAACAAACTTGGCGTCCGTGCGCTTCTTAAGCTTACGCTGGCCAAACCGTTAAAAATATCAGTATACTATGAGCGTAAGAATTGGTCAGCATGAAAAGTTCTACAGAAAAGTCCGCGAGAGCATATCTCTATCTTCAATACATCGCCCACTGTAAGTGTTTTTAGACTGGATGGAAGGGGCACGACCCCGCGTGCTCTGGTGAGCGAGACGTCATCCACCGCGCTGGACCTTGCTTTGTCCTTGGTTTGCACTCACCGTTTGCGAGTAATTTGAAACAAGATAAGCAAGTTAAGTATTATGCAGATAATTTTCTAACATGTCAAGAGTCTTTGGCTTCGAGCTTTGCTAGCATTTTTCAGCATTTGTAGCAGTCTAGTCTTTCAGATTGACTGCCACTTTTTAAGTGCATTACAATCATTCAGTATGCCTTCCGTCGGAGGGGAAGTAAAGCCGAGGGGTCCATGTCATAGATGTATGCATGATAAATAATCTACCTAAATTTGTAAGTTATTTGGTATAGAAACGCTCCATCAAGTTCCATCGTTCGCCGCTGGATGGCAGTGGCGTCTGGTAGCCAAAGTAGGAACCACTTGAAATTGAACTTCATTCATTTCGTCTCTCATTAACTCCTCTCGTGAGGAAGGGCATCCGTCCGTAACAACCACCAGTCACGTAGAATTTCATGGCATCTCTTGCCCGAACCCTTTCGAAACGTAGTTAATAAGGGGTAGACACAGATAGGCTAGATAATATAAGGTGCGTTCCAAAAGTAACGAGCCGGAGGCTGGAATACGCAAACCGGTGACGACATCGGCTAATCGTGGCGTGTGTAACGAGGTGTGGTTCCGACGAGAGCGTGGTAGGTCACAGCCCGTCGCTAGAGGGCACGCGTGCACGTCACGTGACGATATAAAGCGAGCATCAGCATGCACCAATCGTCCAACGCTGCCAGTCGTATTGCAATCAGTGACATGGAGGCGTCAACCGAAGAGCAAAGAGGTGTTGTTCGGTTTCTGACAGCGGAAGGAGTAGGGGGAACGGATATTCATCGCCGAATGTCACAGGTGTACGGCGAACACTGCATGTCCCTTGCAAGGGTCAAGGCGTGGCACAAGCGCTTCAGGGAAGGACGGGTGTCGTTAGCCGATGATGCCCGGTCTGGGGCACCCCCTGCATTACCGATGACAACGTCCAGCTGGTTGATGCACTTTTTTTTGTCGTGTGGCCTCCTGAGAGGCCGAGTGCAGGTCTTTCTAGTCGACGCCCGTGGGCGACCTGCGCGTCGGTATGAGAGATGGAATGGATGAAGATGAATGAAATTGGGCAAGGATGTGGTAGGAAGCGGCCGTGGCCTATCGGAAGGTACCGTCCCAGCATTTGCCTGGTGTTGAAAATGGGAAACCATGGAAAACCATTTCAAGGACGGCCGACGGTGGGGCTCGAACCCACGTGTCTACCGAGTCAGCAGAGAGCTTGGCCCCATGACCTAACACTGCGCTTTAGCCAGCGTAGCCACTACTGTCGGTGTTGATACACTCATTACCCAGGACCGCCGAGTGTCAGTGAACGCCATAGCCGCCGTGGTCGGATTGAGCGTCGGAAGTGTGCACACCATCATGAAGGAACCACTGCACTTGCGCAAAGTGTGTGCCCAATGGGTGCCCCACAGTCTTTAACCACACCAGGGTTCTGCGGGTCCAACGATTCACCTCGGATGCCGACGTCCAGCTGTACGTGCGGAACTGGTTCACATCGCAGCCCAGGGAATTTTATGAGACAGCCATTCACCGCCTCGTGTCACAGTGGGACAAGTGCCTCAACGGACAGGGCCAATACTTCTAACATACAGGTACTGGTTTCTGTAATTATGCCTCCGGCTCGTTACTTTTTGAACGCACCTTATATTTGTGTATGAATGAAATCCTTGTATTGTATGCCTGTCTAATTGGTATTCTGCCCGAAGGCAGGTCCGAGCCTCCGAAGTAGCTATCCTCAGCCGGAGTTTACGTGCGGTAGGGTGACCACGGCCTTTCTTCTCCTCCTTATGTTGGCCAACAGCGCGCAGTACCTAGAACTGGTATACCATCCAAGTTCCTACCACGCCCAATGTTGCTTAACTGCGGAGTTCTCATGGGATCCGGTGTTTCTACATGGCCAGGCCGTTCAGGGTCGGGGATGAGATGCGTAGGAAGTCTTTGTGGCGGATGGTTTTTACGGCCGGATGCCCTTCCTGACGCCAACCTCATGAGAGGAGTTAATGAGAGATGAAATGAATGAACCTGGGCAAGGATGTGGAAGGAAGCGGCCGTGGCCTGTCAGAATGTACCACCTCAGAATTTACCTGGAGTTGAAAACGGGAAACCACGGAAAACTATTTCAAGGACTGTGTGAGGAATTGTAGTATTCCCTGACGACACGCTATATACAGGGTGTTCGATATAAAATAAGAACGGCAAGCGGCAGTTTTGTTATTCGCTGATGCGGTGGCCTTGGCCGAGCTTGTGGCGCGCCACGGCCCCCTGCTTTAAGCGTGTGTACAATCCTGTATGAAATATTACCTGATGAGAGATGCTGGAAGTGTCGTCCATCCTGGGTTATACAGGCATTGTATCTGGTAACCACATTCTGGCTGACGCGAGTGAGTTCTGCCACTGTAATGTTTCTGATTTTTAATTTTATGCTTCTTATTGAGCACTGAGTCAGTAGTGTCAAACTTATTTACAATTACGTGAATCTGTGCTAGTTAAGGTGGCACTTCATCAGGAAATTGCTGAACAAATGCATCGCGTACCCGCCGAGCCGGTAATAATGTGGAAGTATTTTTTATGCTCGATTAATATTTTGCTTCTTTTTTCGATAATGTTCCTGCGTGGAATTGAGTTTTGAATTAGTTATGAATACGCCTACTTGACATTAAAGGGAATTCCTACAGTGGTCTATGAAAGGCTAGCCCAGCTCCCGTATAAAATCAGCGATATATATTACATTGATCACTGCATTACCGCAATGTGGGTTAATTTCTGAATAGCCATTGTGCAGAAACATAACACCGGCTTTGCCGACTAGCTACAATGTTTCATATAAAAGCATATCATCATTTAAATACTGATACGAAGACACGTGGTTTCTGTTTCAATGAGTTGACACCAGAGTTCGCATGAGCGTTTACCGTTTAGTATGAAAGTGTTGAGGAAAGTTACTCGGCGAGTGGATGCCCATCACTTTCATCCAGAGATTGAAAAACAGACTCTTAATAAATCATGATTGATTTCAGCAAATATGATTTAATGAATATTTTACACCAAAGAACCACAACTTGATGATGACTCATTGTAGGAATATCTGTAATGGCGCCTCCAAACCTTGAAGTAATCCGTATGTTACATACATTCCACATGGTACCACTGCCAGCTGGATCGGATCACATCCAAAGCAGCCAGCAGGGATGCGATCTAGCTGGCAGTGCGTCTTACACACTTCCGTCCGATCCACTTCTGTCCCATTTTTCAAAATCACTCCCACAAAAATATCCAGGGCGGCTTCGGTGGCGTAGTCGGTAGCATGCTGAACTTCTATGCCCATGATCGCGGGTTCAAATCCGGCCGAAGTCGTCGGATTTTTTAAGAGCGTTAAAATCCCTTAGTATGCCTTCCTTCGGTGGGGAAGTAAAGCCGGCGGTCCCATGTCATAGATTTATGCCATGTTAAAGAACCTTCCACTAATTACACCTGTGTGAAACTAAATTGTATAGGTTAACAATGTAAACAACGCTCTTAGGTTCCTACGTTCGTTGCCAAGAGCTCACTGCGGTGGCGTCTGGTAGCTAAGTTCTGAACCAGTAGTCGTCGACGGTAGCGTTTGGCGGCAAAACTAGGAACTATTTGAAAAATTCATGTCTACAGTCCTTACATGAATTAAAAAAAAAAGATAACACACACTAATAAGAAGGGGAAGAAGGGGTTGATAGTCAAGTTGCCGAAGAAAGGGGACACCACAAACTGTAACAACTGGAGGGGTATCACCTTGCTGACCATTCCAAGCAAAGTGCAGGCGAGAGTCATCCTGAATGGTATAAAAGACTGCGTAGTAAAAAGGCTTCGGAAGGAACAGGCTGGATTTCGACAACATCGCAGCTGTGTGGATCTCAACACCACCCTCCGAATCATCCTGGAGTAGAGTGTGGAGTGGCGGAATACCCTTTACCTCACATTTGTTGACTTCGAGAAAGCCTTCGATTCCGTAAATCAAAGAATCATGTGGAAGACCCTCGAGGAATATAAAATTCCAACAAAGATCATCAGAATCATGGAAGAGATGTACGAAGGGTATGAGTGCCAGGTTCTTCACGAAGGCAAATTAACAGAAAAGATAAAGGTCAGTTCCGGACTGAGACATGGGTGTGTCCTTTCCCCCACTCTGTTCCTGTTGGACCTGGATAGTGTGATGAAGAAGGTAATGGGAGGACGTAAGAGGGGTATTCAATGGGGTATAAATGACAGGCTTGAAGATCTGGATTTCGCAGACGCCATTTGTCTTATGGCACAACGGTACCGAGACATAGAAGATAAGCTGGGGAGGTTGCAGAGATAAGCAGAACGTGCAGGACTGATGATCAACACCAACAAGACCAAAGAGATGAGGATAAATTCTGATATCACGACTAGTTTGACAGTCAACGGAAAGGACATTGAGCGAGTTGAGTCCTTCCTCTACCTTGGAAGTATAGTCACAAATGATGGGGGAGTAGAGGAAGATGTTCGAAGCCGTATCAGGAAGGCAAATGGTGCCTTTGTCCAGCTCTACCCCATCTGGAGAAATAGAAACATTTCCAGGAAGACCAAACTCCGCCTTTTCAATAGCAACGTAAAGTCGATTCTTCTCTACGGTTGTGAAACGTGGAAAGTCGCAAAACCGATCAACAACCAGCTACAGGTGTTCATTAACAGATGTCTGCGTCGCATCATGAATGTGAGGTGGCCGGACATAATCTCAAATGAAGATCTTTGGACCATCACCAATCAACAACCGATTAGCATCCAGATCAAGGAGAGGAAATGGCGCTGGATTGGTCACACACTAAGGAAGCCGGACGGAGCTATTGAGAGGGCGGCGCTAGACTGGAATCCTCAAGGCGCCAGGAAACGAGGTCGACCTAAGAAGACCTGGAAGAGGACGATCGAAAATGAAATTGCAGAGGTGGACAAGAACTGGAGTCAAGTGAAGAGAATGGCCAGGAACCGTACTGCGTGGAGAAATTTCGCCAAGGCCCTATGCTCCGGAAGGAGCGGCAGGAATTAAGTGAAGTAAGTGACACACTAATACAGTCATCATATTAACACCGGTTATCAGACAGATTCTACACACACCCAAAGTACACGGGGCTACATGACCGTGTTTTCGCAGCCCTTAAACTTAAGAACCAACCAACCAACCAAAATTATCCAGCAACCGAGTGGAAAGATGTTACCCATCAAAACAGCAACTGGGTGCTTGCGTTCTTATAGCAGCGTACAGATGACTTTGCTGACCTAATATACGTAGGTCAACAAACAGCACGTAACTAAGGGCTTGTGTTCTTATAGCAACGTATAGATGACGCTTCTGACCTTGAATGCATAGGTGAACAAACAGCGCGTAACTAAGGGCTTGTGTTCTTACAGCAACGTATAGATGACGCTACTGACATAATATACGAGTACATAGGTCAACTAACAGTATGTAAATAGGAGTTTGTGTTCTTATTGCAACGTATAGATGACGCTGATGACCTAGTATACATAGGTGAACAAACAGCACGTAACTAAGAGCTTGTGTTCTCATAACAACGTATAGATGACGCTACTAAGTATGCACACTGGGGGTCATGCTTATCATGGTGTTGGGGAGTTGACAACACTAATTCCAGCTAGGCCCCAGCCTAAAACATATCCATGTTAGAACGCTAGGGAAATTTTAATTTAAACAGGGCTTTCAATAAAATATTATTGCTAACATCACTGCACATTCCATGAAAGCGCTGTCTACCCCTGTCCTTCCGGCTACCCACTCTACTCATCAGCACCTCAGATTGCAGCATCTGTTGGCTAACTGACGGAATGAGATCACAGAGCTGCCTGCAGGTGAATATGTACTGGAGGATAGGTATGCATATCTCTCTAATTGTCCGTAATGGCTGTTCATTACTTGATCATTATAGTAGTGAGGCAGCGTGGTTTGGGACAATTTGTGGGTAGGCGCTTCACTGGTAAAGCCACTATTCTGTTCTCTTTTTATTTGGTCAATCGCCGCAAATAAAAATATCGGAATACCTGTTGTGCGGGGAAATCAATATCCTTCCCGGCCGATAACGTGCACCATTGCACGACGATATCCACTACCCGCTCTCAATTTAAAATCGTTCGTCATAGTCACCGAGGAGAATGTAAAATTTATCGCAATGGAGACTTGCAAGGAATTGATTCACAAATACCTTATTTGGTCAACACGTCCTTGGGATGATATTAAAGGCGAAAAATGTAACACTCTTCGTGAAGGAATTACATGTGATTTATTACTGATTGCAAGGGGCAACAGGAGAGAGGTGTTGTGTAACAGGCATTACAAGTTTCGGTGTCAAGTGGACATTCTCAGATCAGGGATAATCAAATCATATATGGTATACTAGCAGAAGTACCCGTTCTTCGGTCTTCGGTATTAATAGCCAGATGTTAGCGATTGAGCTACTGGAGCAATCATTCCATCATCAGTTTACCACAGGGAATTTAGTTTCCTGGGAATATCACAGACATTGTTCAATTTAGAGCATTAAAATGTGGTTTTCGGGACCGAGCTTTGCGTCTCCCAATGAGTGGATCAAAATAAGCTTTGGTCGTCCATCTTGGATAATTCTTATATTTGACTATGTATTTTGAAATGTTTTGCCCTATTGCCACACTTTTATGAGAAGTACGGTGAAGAGCTACTGTATATTGTTTTAGATCCCTTAGTTGGGGGGGGGGGTTGTTTAAGGATCTAAACATTAGTGTTATTGTACTAATTTGGAAGGTGATTCCTAGATGATGGCAGCTTCCCGTAGCTGGGAGAGCTGACCAGTGTAGCGTGTTGTTTGGTGTTCAAATGCTAGGGGATGTTCCTGCAAAGATGCAAAAGTCTACTAGGGGATGAACCTCTGAGTGCAGGCTAATGTGCCGGCCTGCCAGCTGGGCAGAGTGAATGATATAACAAACGTGCTTATGTCAGCGGCTCGCTGTTACGCAGTCGAGTCGCCTGCGGGAGCACAATGAAGCCTGAGCAAGCAAAACTTGGCTACTATTGTCACGGTCAATCGTGACGAGAGTCAGGAAGGGTGTGAGGATGTAAATAGGCGTGTAATTATGAATGCAATGTGTAGTTTACTGACCAAGTGTTTTATTGGCCAGTGAGTAAGGAATTGTAAGTCCCTTTTAGGGAAATGTAAATAATGGTACAAGTTAAGTGTACAAGTTTGTGGATGGGTGTTACAAAGTTAAGGATATCTGAACACTTGCTGATGCTCACCTGATGATAGTAGCTGGAGCAGGGCCTTCGGCAGCACACACTGTATAACAGATAATGCTCCCAAAGGGCCTCTCTTCTTATAGGTCCTGCCGTTGCTCAGTCAGCATTCCACTGACGTAGCTGGCCCAGTTAGTTAAAGTGTTAATGTTTATGAATGTGTTGCAAGTGGTTGGCTAACCTCCCAAGCTGGGTTGCCGCCTGTTGCCGTGTAAAAGTGATGTTCTGGTCTTATGATGTTTGCCAGTTGGGGTGAGTTTTAGTAGAAGATGGGGGGTGGCTCTCAGGGTGTACAGCCCCCCCGGCCTGTACAAGTCTCCTTTTTCGATTAGTTCGCGTCACCGCGAACGGGAACGGAACGTGGAGTGGGGGGGGTTGATGTGATGGATCGTTATTGATTCCTCCTTGTACTTCTTCTTTTTTCTTCTGTGTTGATGTCGTGTAGAGGTAGCGATGTCGTGTTGATGTGAGATCAGCTTGTGTTCAGAGGGGTAGGTTTCGGGATATACATATGATAATTTAAAACACTTCATTAAAAAGCTGACATTGAAATATTAAAAAGTACAACAACAAAAAATACGTGGTTTAGACATTATATATATATTGGTATTGTGCAGGGAGGAAAAAACCCAGGGCTGGACGGGTGGTTGTGCCGTCCGGCGCTGTATTGGGGTCAGTTCCCGCCCTGTGTTGTGGTGTAGGGGGTATGGTTTTCTGTTTGGAGGGTGTGGGTTTGCTCTCAGTCTGTTCGCGCGTGATTGTGAGGGGCGTATAGTGTCCCGCCTTAGGGTTCCCTGTAAACAGTATATGTAGGTCCCTGTCGAATCCCGCAGTTGAAAATAGCGGTGGCGAGTGCACATCAGTGTATACATGTATGTTTGCTTGGAGTACCTTGCCGAGGGCGGTCACCTCTACGGCGCTGGCATAAGTACCGTCCTTGCCCATGTATTTTTTATAGTCCTCCCCGGTCTGGAATGGGTTTTCCCGCTCGTCCGATACAAAATCTCGGTACTCTTTCCAGTTGGCCAGGATATGTTGGACCGTTTCCTGTCTGTAGTCCCTATGATAATCCTCGGTGTTCCGGACTAGGAAGCTCATGGCCCTAAACAGACAGTTGCCGTCTCCTTGTACGGGGTGTGTCTGGAAACGGCCCGGGGGCGGATCGTCACCCTTGGCTTTAGCTGGCTGCTTTTTCCCCTTACTCTTACGAGCTTGTTTGGGGGAAGAGCCTTTTTGGTGTTGTGTTGGGGGAGGAACCTCAGCCGCTTTATCAGCTGGCCGAACCTCCCCGTCTAATCGTTTTTTTTGAAACGTGGGTGTTCGTCTCCCTGTACTGTATGTGCGCCCCCCCTCGGGCTGGCTGCGCCAACTTCCCGCTTGCGGTGTGTAGCTAGGTTTGGTAGGTATTGCCCCCTCCCCCCCATCTGCCCGGCGGGGTGCCTCATCCCTAAACTCCCTCGGGTGTTCGTCAGGGAGGGGTAGTGTTCCGGGCCCTTTGGGTGTGTATTTGTATTGTCCCGACCTTTTGTGGTTTTCCTTGTCTGTCGGTTACTGCCCGGTGGTCCGTTTTCCTGTCTCCGCCAGGGTGGGGTGTATGTTTGCTGCTGCGGGGGCGGGTTTTCCCGGCGATTCCCCTTTTCCCTGTACTGGGAAGGTGCATATCCCTGTCTGGTCGGGGGTGGGTTTCCTCGACGGTCCCCATTTCCCCTATACTGTGGGGGTGCATAGCTTTGCCTGCGTGGGGGCGGGTTCTCCCTATACTCCCCATTTCCCCTGTACTGCGGGGCTGCATAGCCTTGCCTGCTTGGGGGCGAGTTTTCCCGGTACTCCCTGTCTGCCCTGTATTGTGGGGCAGCGTAGGCCTGTCTACTTGGTGGCGGGCTGTTTCGTCGGGGGATGGTGTGCTCGTACTCTTCAGGGTAGTACTCCTGTGTGTAAGGGGATGGTGGTCGCCGTGAGGGGTATGTCGGCTCTGTGTCCGTGTACGATACCGGTGAATACCGAGGAGGGTAGTGTGGCCTATCCTGTGCGTGTGGTGTTGTTGGCCGCTGTGGAGGGTAGTAATTTTCCTCCCTCCCGTAGTGTCTCCTCTCTGTGTACCCCCTGTCCCTTTCAGGATAATAGCGCTCCTCCGTGTCTGCGTGTTCATCCCTTGGCGGTCTCCCGCCTGCTTGGATGGCAGCTATTGTTAACTTTTCCATCCGGTCCACTAATTCATCCATCTTCTGACTATTGACGTCCTTTGTGGATGAAAGTGTTGATCCACGGCTTTCTCCGTAGCTTTTTCCGTGATCTTTTTCCCTGCCTCTATTGTCTTCATGTTCTCCAGCATGTGTTGGACCGTGGGGTTGTTCATAATGCACAACTTGTCCACGATGGATGGTCTGAGGCCCTGCATTAACAGCTTGACTTTCTGCTTGTTCGTCATAGCTGCGTTATATTTGTCGCACATTAGCAACTTTACGTTGATGTACGCCTGGGCGCTTTCTTTAGGTCCCTGTGACTGTCTAATTTGGTCATACAGGTCAGTAGGGAGGCTGAGGGGGTTTTGAACCAAATACCGTTATTTATGCAAATGAGGGGGGCGTGGCAAGGTCAATGACCTTGAGGTAGGTCATGCTCAATGACCTTGAGGTAGGTCATTGACCCCCAAGGTCGCCGGGACCCCGGAAGGTAAACAAACCTTGGAGGGTCCAGGAACCGGTTTGAGGGGGTGTGGGTGGAGGGGGAGGAGTGGGGGTGGGGAGGGGGAGTGGGGGTGGGGAGGGGGAGGGGGTGGTGGCGAGGTTGGGGGATGAGGGGAAGGATG
Organism: Meconema thalassinum; assembly: GCA_946902985.2. NCBI lineage: Eukaryota > Metazoa > Arthropoda > Insecta > Orthoptera > Tettigoniidae > Meconema > Meconema thalassinum. The sequence continues at coordinate 686,886,128 of OX336391.1, read as the reverse complement.
GAAGAGGGTCTGCACGAGACCCTCCTCGACCCAGTCTCTCTCTTGGACTGAGCGCCTTCTCTGATATTATCCTGGGCTATATAGCTTTGCTTTGATCCCGACGAGATCCGAGTGTTGCCGAAGGTTTCCGAATCTTTGTCGGTGAATGAATCGTCAGAGAATTGAACGGTCAACTGATGTGTGTGTGTGTGTGACGTCACAGCAGATTACGGGATGTGAGGTAGGTCATGAACGGGAGTGTTTTGAAATGGAAAACATTAGTGTAACTGGTGTGTGTGTGACGTCACAGCAGATTACGGAATGTGAGGTAGGTCATGAACGGGAGTGTTTTGAATGGAAAACATGAATGGCGGTGGTTGTTTGGACCCTGACGTGGTAGGTTGGTTAGGTGTGAATGGGTCTGAGAGACAAACAAGATGGGGTTGAAAGCGCTCAATGGTAAACAAACATCAATGGTATCGGGAGTAGTGAATGGAATTGAGGGAGAGAGAGGGGGAATGAACTGGTTGTTGAATGTGCTCAATGGTAAACAAACGTCAATGAATCAGGAGTAGTATTTCCTGTAAATGGTAGGGTGGGGGTAGGATACAAATCGCATGGCATGTTGAGTCGGCCAGCTCGACATGAAATAAAAACAAGAAGGTGTACACCAGATCTGATTTATTAATCATTCTTCTTCCTCTTCATCTTCCTCTTCATCATCATCATCATCTTCTTCTTCCTCATCATCTCCTACTCTCTGACAGCCTTCCATCGCCGTCATTAATTGGGTGAAAAACTCCACCAACACTGGATCATTTCCAAAGCTATAAAAAAAAAAAAATGTATACAATAAAGAGTACAACAAAATTGTTTTATAACGCTTGTTTATCTAAATATTGGATTGTGAATTGCTGGGAGTGTGTGAGAGCAAGTACAGTTCACCTAAGTCTGCAGCAGATTCCAGCGGACACCTTAGGGTGAGCTACAAGTTCTGTTCAATTTTAAGTAGTTTCAAAATTTTGCTACTAGATATTAATGATACCTAGTGGTGAATGTTCGAACTTGAGTATGGGTTTCAGTGCTGACAGTGTTCACGAACATGTGTGACTCACTTGAGTATGTAGGCGCTGTGAATTGCTGGGAGTGTGTGAGAGCAAGTACAGTTCACCTAAGCCTGCAGCAGCTTCCAGCGGACGCCCTTAGGGTGAGCTACAAGTTCTGTTCAATTTTAAGTAGTTTCAAAATTTTGCTACTAGATATTAATGATACCTAGTGGTGAATGTTCGAACTTGAGTATGGGTTTCAGTGCTGGCAGTGTTCACGAACATGTGTGACTCACTTGAGTATGTAGCTGCTTCCAGCAAACACCATTAGAGTGAGCTACAAGTTCCAAGTTTTTTGCTACCAGATAATAATGCCATCTAGTGGTAAATGTTGGAACTTGTTTTGACAGAATCTAACCTGTCAATTTACCTTCACACAAGTTTAGTCTGTGGACGGATCTTTTACATGTCATAAAGTGAGAACATGTAACCACTGGCTTTACTCCCCCTCCAAAGGAAGACATACTAAAGGATTTTAACACACCTAAAAAAAATCTGACTTCCTTCCCAATCCTTTTTTTTTATTCATCGCAATAACACGGGTTATCAGACAAATTCTACTCACACCCAAGTAAACATGGGTGTAGTGCTGAAATATCCGTTAAAAGATAAGGAATATGTGGTTATGACAGATGCTTCACATATAGGCATTGCTGGAGTATTATGTCAGAAAGATGATGAGGGTAATCTGTGCATTGTACTCCCCCTCCAAAGGAAGACATACTAAAGGATTTTAACACACCTAAAAAAAATCTGACTTCCTTCCCAATCCTTTTTTTTTATTCATCGCAATAACACGGGTTATCAGACAAATTCTACTCACACCCAAGTAAACATGGGCTACAAAGGTGGTAACTACGCTCAGTATTTCTAATCATTTTGAAGAAAAAAAAACAGCGCTTGCTTCCAGTATTTGATCAGATCAGGAATGGAATGAATTAAACTCCATCTAGCGGCGAGAAAGATCTGTGTTGGCTGCCAAAGCCTGTCTCACTTTTTAGAGTCAATGTTTAAATGAATGACAGATAAAAAGAGAAATGATAGTGGAGGATGTTGTCGGAAGAAAATTTTGACAGGGAAAACTGGTGTTTCCAGAGAAAAACCTGTCTGCTTTTGGTTTGCTCAGCACAGATCTAACATAAAGTGACTGGAATTGAACCACGCACCCACCCGTGAGAGACTGGCGTGCTGCTACATAAGGCTTTAGTAAATAAATATTACTTACATTAACAGATCCAGCGACAACTCCTCCTGGTTTTCTTCTTCTGCCATCTCCATCTTCTTGTCCCCAGACATTGTAGCGAATGATATGTTGTGAAAAGGAACGTCCTCCTTATATACTGTGTGTAGTTTCTGGTGAAAGGTGGATTAATTAGAAGTGTTTAAGGTACTTGTACAGGGTTATACAGTGTGGAGCTATTTCTGGTGAAAGGAAGGTCAGTAACGATTCCTGTATTAACGCAGGGTAATGCCGTATGGAGGTCATGTTTGTGTGAAAGGAACGGTAATCCAGAGACGTTTCCTGTATTCGGAGGGGTATAAATACTCGAGCAGAATCGAAATGATGGTAGAGTTAACCAGGAGCTTACAGCAGTCACATCAGATTGTAATTTGGATCCTTGTCTATCAGGTAATATTCAACATACTTAAGTATATAACTTTAAAGTATATCCTAGTGTATATATTTGACTATGTGCTACTGGGAGACTAACTCAGCTAGATAGTTTACAAAATAAGTGGTTGTACTGTACAGAAAAGAGGAGAATTGAAGCATTTGAAATGTGGTGTTACAGGAGAATGATGAAGATCAGATGGGTAGAGAGAGAGTAACAAATAAAGAGGTATTAAGACGAGTGGGAGAGGAGAGATGTTTCTGGCGTCTGCTAATGAAGAGAAGAGGTACATTGGTAGGACACATATTAAGACACCAGGAATAGCAAGCTAAGTTATGGAAGGAAGGTTCGAGGACAAAAACTGTAGGGGTAGACCAAGGATAGAATATGTTAAACAGATTGTGTCGGGTGTAGGGTGTCGGAGCTATGTAGAGATGAAACGATTAGCTCAGGACAGGGAGGCATGGAGAGCTGCATCAAACCAGTCAAAAGACTGAAGACTCAAACAACAACTGTACATTACAGTACTTGTAAATGATGAGATGGTATGTTTAAATCCACATGAAGATGTTTAGAATTTTAATAGTATAATGGCCTATTGACAAAGCTGGTTTAAAAGTCAGATGGTACGAATCAGACAAGCAATAATTACTTCATGTTTGAAACGAGCAGAATTCATAGCATGTAATAAGATTGGTTTTAACGTGACTTGCATTTTAAACCACTAGCTGTCTGGGATATATAAAATGAATGCAGCTCAATTATATATAAGTACTGTTATTATCCAATTAAATGATGTCGATTTCACTGCATTGCTCCGCGAGATAATGACCGTGCTCGAGGCGGTCACGGAATAGATAATGACCTCTTATGTAACATTAGCTCTGAGCCATGGATTCACTTTTATACTTTAGTTTCAAGTCAAGTAACCTATTTAGTTAAGGACATTTAAATCATCACCTCCCAACTAATGTAGGCCCCCACGCACTAGGGTGTATTGAACACATAAATTATTTAACCAACCTGCAACGACTTCACCCGGGAACAGATATAATATACAAACAACCCGACCCGGCTTCGCCCGTGAACAGTTATGTTATACCAGAAACCCAACCCGGCTTCGCCCGCGAACAGTTATATTATACCAAAAGCATGCACCGACTTCGCACGAGAACAGATAAATTATACATGCAATCTGCCCCGGCTTTGTCCGGGAACAGATAAATTATACAGACAATCCGCCCCGACTTCGCCCGGGAACAGTTGTAAACCGGCTTCGCCCGGCGGAATAGATAATGACCTCATATGTAACATTAGCTCTGAGCCATGGATTCACTTTTATACTTTAGTTTCAAGTCAAGTAACCTATTTAGTTAAGGACATTTAAATCATCACCTCCCAACTAATGTAGGCCCCCACGCACTAGGGTGTATTGAACACATAAATTATTTAACCAACCTGCAACGGCTTCACCCGGGAACAGATATAATATACAAACAACCCGACCCGGCTTCGCCCGTGAACAGTTATGTTATACCAGAAACCCAACCCGGCTTCGCCCGCGAACAGTTATATTATACCAAAAGCATGCACCGACTTCGCACGAGAACAGATAAATTATACATGCAATCTGCCCCGGCTTTGTCCGGGAACAGATAAATTATACAGACAATCCGCCCCGACTTCGCCCGGGAACAGTTGTAAACCGGCTTCGCCCGGCGGAATAGATAATGACCTCTTATGTAACATTAGCTCTGAGCCATGGATTCACTTTTATACTTTAGTTTCAAGTCAAGTAACCTATTTAGTTAAGGACATTTAAATCATCACCTCCCAACTAATGTAGGCCCCCACGCACTAGGGTGTATTGAACACATAAATTATTTAACCAACCTGCAACGGCTTCACCCGGGAACAGATATAATATACAAACAACCCGACCCGGCTTCGCCCGTGAACAGTTATGTTATACCAGAAACCCAACCCGGCTTCGCCCGCGAACAGTTATATTATACCAAAAGCATGCACCGACTTCGCACGAGAACAGATAAATTATACATGCAATCTGCCCCGGCTTTGTCCGGGAACAGATAAATTATACAGACAATCCGCCCCGACTTCGCCTGGGAACAGTTGTAAACCGGCTTATGTAACATTAGCTCTGAGCCATGGATTCACTTTTATACTTTAGTTTCAAGTCAAGTAACCTATTTAGTTAAGGACATTTAAATCATCACCTCCCAACTAATGTATGCCCCCACGCACTAGGGTGTATTGAACACATAAATTATTTAACCAACCTGCAACGGCTTCACCCGGGAACAGATATAATATACAAACAACCCGACCCGGCTTCGCCCGTGAACAGTTATGTTATACCAGAAACCCAACCCGGCTTCGCCCGCGAACAGTTATATTATACCAAAAGCATGCACCGACTTCGCACGAGAACAGATAAATTATACATGCAATCTGCCCCGGCTTTGTCCGGGAACAGATAAATTATACAGACAATCCGCCCCGGCTTCGCCCGGGAACAGTTGTAAACCGGCTTCGCCCGGGGAACAGTTAAATTACACAAGCAGTTTGCCCCGGCTTTGTCAGGGAACAGATAAATTATACAAACAATCTGACCCGGTTTCACCAAAGTACAGTCATGACCAGCACCTGACCATGTAGCACCTGGGTGTATAACTTGTTTGATAACCTGTGTTCTTGTAATGGAATGAGGAGAAGTAGGAAAATGGTGAACGCATGCTGCTGACAATTAAATTAGTGGCTAGCGATAATGGGTGTGTAGAAGGGTTTTGATAACTTTTGTGTGTATATACATATTTGCTAATGGCTTAGGTATACTAAAACACTATTATAGATATCAAATTCGATTTCAGAATGTCGGCAATAAAAAATGCGAATTCCATAGGGAAAGATGCTGGAGCAGAGACTAAACGACTACAGGATCTGCAGGTAAACGAGTCTTATTTGGTAACTGCTGTTCGTCGAGTCAAGACGAAATTTGGGGAACGTATTTTATGTGAACTGGAGGACTTTGTAGTATTTCTACCGTCGAGATTCAAGGAACTCAGCGAAGAAGATGTAGCCGATCTCAACAAAGGAACCATCTATTTAAAATACATGGGACTGGAAAACAAAAGATGTCTTGTTGAATTCATAGAAGAAAAAAATAAAATTTAAAATTAGTTTATGTAAAACGGAATTTGCAGGGAAAATAAACTTTGGTTCACTCTCTCTGCAAACCGTTCAGTTTTTTGTAATTGTTAAGTACTAAGGGACATCATGTCGTCACCGATACAAAGTTGGGAAGATGTGGATAGTTGTTTCAATAACAATATCTGTTCTACCAAAGTCAATAATGATGCAAACATTTTAAATCTCAATGAATATTTAAACACTAGTTACAACATTTTTCAAAACAAAATACAAGACTGTTTAAGAGAACATGTAGCGTTAAAGGTTAACGCTGAATTATTATGTGACTTTGCTATTTTGAAACAAGGTGTCGAATTTATTCAGCCGATCTATTTACACACCCACATGACTAAATTATACCGCACTGATAATATACACAGTTGGTATAGTAAAAACATTGTTGATAAACTCACAACACGCTTTGCCGAGTTTCAAGAATTAGAAAGCGGCAAATCGCTGGAAGCTATCAATCATCTTAAAATTAATGTATGCACCTTTGATCCCATAAATAGTGGGTCATCTCATGTTAATTTGCCTAAACAGTTGGAAAACCGTCACGCAGTTATCAATGTGGATAATAATGATGTTTTCTGTTTTGTGTGGTCTCTGGCTGCTGGGCTATGTTCTGCAAGTAAACATGTTCACAGAATGGGCAAATATCACCAGAAATTTATGGAATTAATGAGCAGTCTAAATTTAGCAGACATAGAATTCCCAATGGACCTCAACGCCATTTCTCGTTTTGAATCTAAAAATCTGCTTTACTCCATTAATGTATACGGAGTTGAAGGGGACAAAGTTATTGGGCCACTCTATGTGACAAAGGAAAAAAAGAAAAGCATTTTAATTTATTGTACATTGAAGGGGAATTGTGCAACCATTATTGTTATATCAAAGATCTTTCCAGACTAGTTCGTTCACAAGTTACAAAGAGTAAAAATAGGGTATATATATGTGATCGCTGTTTGCAATATTTTACTAGCAATCAAAAGTTGACAGCCCATACTATTGATTGCATTACACAACCAGCTGTAAAAATTACATTCCCAGAAAAGGATAAAGCCAGTATGAAATTTCAAAATGTGTCTCGTCAAGAACCGCTTCCATTTACAGTATATGCAGATTTTGAATGTTTAACTACACCCATTGACACATGTAACCCGGATCCAGCACGCCCGTACACTCAACAAGTACAGCAACATGTGCCATTCAGTTGTGCTCTAAACGTGATTTGCTCATATGACCCTTCGCTTTCTTACTTCAAATCTTATCGCGATGCAAATGCTGCTGCTTGGTTTTTAAATGAATTGGACGCCTTGGCAGATCGGGTGTACAATATCCTGGAAAACCCAATTCCGCTTCAAATGTTGGATGCAGACGAGGTGGCTTTTGCAACAGCAAACACTTGCCACATTTGTCAAAAACCAATAGCAACTTGTGACACGCCGGTGAGGGACCATAATCGGTACACTGGCAAATTTAGAGGAGCGGCTCATAGTGCATGTAATTTGGCCTATAAAAGAGCACGCTATATTTCTTGTTTCTTGCACAACATGTCTCGGTATGACAGTCATCTAATTATTAAGGAATTTGTTAACCTTGAAAACCAAAAGTTTTCTTTAATTCCACAAAATCATGAAAATTTTATTTCGTTTACAAAATGGCGAAATGGAATTAGTATACGATTTTTAGATTCGTATAGATTCCTCGCATCATCATTGGATGCGCTGGTTCAAGGGCTTCACCCAAACAATTTGAATTCTGTACGTCAAAACTTTACTGGTGACGAACAATTTGAATTATGCATTCGAAAAGGGGTGTTTCCCTATAATCATGTAAACAATTGGGCATGTTTGCAGGAAACTGCACTCCCTTCAAAGGATAAATTTTACAATGACTTAACAAAAAGTCATATTTCTGAAGAAGACTATTTACACGCCCAAAAAGTATGGGACGTGTTCAAGATATCAACTTTGGGCGAGTATGCTGATTTATACCTCAAAATTGATACACTACTTTTGACAGACGTGTTTGAACACTTTCGCAAACTGTGTCTTGAAATCTACAATCTAGATCCAGCCCATTACTACACCCTTGCCGGATACAGTTGGGACTGTATGTTGAAGGTGACTGAAATAGAACTGGAACTATTAACTGACATCGACATGTTGCTCTTTTTTGAACGCGGGATACGTGGCGGGCTTGTATCGCTTGTGCAAAAGCATGCCAAAGCAAATAATCCATATATGGATACATACAAACCAAAGCAACCTACAACATACCTCACCTACCTGGATTGTAACAATTTATACGGATATGCTATGGAAAAAACCGCTTCCGTATCAAAATTTTCGATGGCTGACTTCAGATGAAGTTTCAAATTTTAATTTACAGGACGCGTTGAGCAATAACACACGTGGCTATGTTCTAGAAGTTGACATATTATATCCCCGCGAGATACACAATGATCATTCTGATCTACCATTTTGTGTTGAAAAACTACAACCTCCCAGTTCACGTTCCAACAATAAAAAGTTGCTGGCAACGTTAAATCCGAAAAATCGCTACGTCATACACATCGAAAATTTAATGCAATGTTTGAAACACGGTTTGAAGCTACAAACCATTCACCGCATTATTTGTTTTGACCAGAAACCATGGTTACAACCGTACATGCAATTAAATACTCATTATCGGCAGCACGCCAAGACTACATTCGAGTCAAATTTTTATAAATTAATGAACAATGCATACTACGGTAAATCTATGGAAAATATTAGAAAGCAAAGAACTATTCATTTGGTAAACCACTGGGATGGTCGATATGGCGCACGAAAATATATTGCTATGCCCAATTTCCATTCAGTACGAGTTATTGAAACTGATTTAGTAACCATTGAATTGTCAAAGACAGAAATCATGTATAACAAACCAATTTACTTAGGAATGGTAATACTTGACTATTCAAAATTTGTAATGTATCAATTTCATTATGAGTTTGCCAAACAAAAGTTTGGAGATGTAAAATTACTGTATATGGATACAGACAGTCTTATTTATCAAACCAATAAGACGGATATTTACTCTGTGATGAGAGAACATCCAAGTTACTTTGATACCTCAAACTATGAGGTTAACAATATGTTTGGCATAATTCCCATGAATAAAAAACACATTGGTCTATTTAAGGATGAGTGTGCTGGTGATGTTATGACGGAATTTGTGGCTTTGGCGCCGAAAATGTACGCATTTTCAACACAAAAGAATAAAGGTCAATGCAAAGCGAAGGGTGTTCTTCGTAGCGTCACACAATTCCTCAATGTTGAGGAATATCGATGTGTACTCTACACAAACACCTCTCGCTTGTACCAGCAAACACGCATTCTTTCAAAGAACCATAATATATTTACAGTAAATCAAAATAAAACATCGCTGTCTACATATGACAATAAACGGTTGTGGGATGGTGTAAATAGCTTGCCTTTTGGACATTTCCACACCTTGTAAATAAGAACACACTTTAATTTTTCAATTCTTTTTTATTACAATTGTATGTTTTTACAAGAAGAAACCAAAACATCTTTTGTGAATGCTGTAATCTGGTGGACTGACTCTCAAATAAATACTTAACAATATTTGATTCATGGTTATTTCTTTGTCCTTTTCCTCGCTAATCCACCACCAATCATTAGCTTTGACTTCATAGCTCCTGCCACGATCAAGGCTGCAATCTTTTCACCAATGGAAGCAGTAGATGATGTCACGCGCTGCACAGCCTTTCTTAGAAGAATGTGGTCTGCAACTCGACGTACATCTGCATTCTTGTTGCTGTAAGCAATGTCATGATCTCTACACGCAGCATCCAATTTGTTGATTCCAGAATTACCTTGTGCTAGACGTTGGTTTAGTTTAGTCCCAGGTCCACAAAATTGATAGCCGGGAATATGCAGTTCAATGGGAAGTACATCAATGGCCTTGTTAACTAGACCATGACCAGCAAAGGTCCGGCATATCTTTTTCAATCGTTGTCTTACTTTTTGGTGCTGGCGATACGGCCGCTGCTGTCTCTTCTTCCTCGTCTTCATCGCAACCATGGAATGATGAAGCAAAGTCTTTACAGGATGGTATATTTGTATGGCCGTGGTACAATTTGATGAGCTGACACGTTCCACACTGTCTAATGGATGGCATTTTAGTAATAGACACTTGCTGGTGATGACTAAAGTCAGTGCATGGTTGTAGTTCACGCAGACCAGGATCTCTGCTCCATTCACTAGGTACACTGTGCCAAATATTTTTCACCGCGTTTGAAGCAACATAAAAAAGGAACGCCTTGGGCAAAGCGTTCAATTCCTCATCTGTGAAACTGTCAAGCTTCTTTTTACAGGCAAAAAACTTGACAATAGCTCGCTCTGTGGGGTTTGAGTCCAAACCTTCAATTGCTGCCATATTACTACACGTCCACACTGATCACTGGTATGTCTCACACTGAAGCTGACGTTACGACGCTTTGCACTCAACATGCAAGTTTTGACATGCTCTGCGAGCTAGCCAATCAAAAAGCTTCCAAACATTTTGAAGTGTTTTATTTTGTAGAGGTTCATCAGGCACGGACAGGTTGTACAGTGCAGGACATCCCAGATCATGAAGGTCAACAAGTTGACATGTTGAATTAACATACTGACGCAACCATTCCTTTTTTTCACTTCCCTTTACAAATACAAGGTCAGCACCAAACAAGTGAGCTTTCAGAACAAGTGATAGATGCTGGTAAGGAATGTCGCCTTCTTTCCAGACTAGTCCCAAATTGCGTTGCAACCACTCTGTTTGTCTTCTGTCCTCGTCTGACTGCAAATGCAATGGAAACGGCGGTTCAAAGACAAAACTGGTTACTCTTGGTGCCCACATGGTTGTGCAGTCAATAATTCCTACTTCTTTAAATACAAACTTGTTTCCGTTCACCTTGAAACCCTGCACGTCGACAATCAATGTTTTCGGCATGGCGACGGATATCAGACCTTCCACGACCGCTGCTTCTTAACAACTAACTGATTGGGTAGGAGCGGGAAAATAATATACACACAAAGAATCAATTACACAATTTTATTCATAAAGTTATCAGTACATCGCTTACAATTTTTTATCATAGGATTTGGACCATCCCAATCACAGTGAGAATCTCCTCGATGCATAAAGTGTCTACGACAAGGACGGCAGGCTGCAACATCCGCCGACATACGGAGGTGTAATGGTAGCTTATCCCAATTAAGGTCAATGTCGTGTGCACCGTACGCGGTCAGAAATCCAGCTGGTAAATAGGCAATCAGATGCTGCGGCATTTCACGAAGAAATTGTGCTTTATGGTAGGCGCGTATTGCTAAGCTCACCAGGGTGCGATAAATCTCAAATGCTGCATCAGCGTCTCGACTTGTTGAGCAACGATCGCATTTGCAGTCCATACAATCTACCCGCTCTCCAACATGACAAGATGAAGCTTTGGCAACGCCATCGTCCACATTATTTGTTTGATTAGCGATGGGCTTGTTGTTGTAGCCCCTGTCATGAATACCAAACGTAGACATGAATCCATCTGGTAAATAGTGAACCAGATGCGGCGGCATTCTAAGCACAGTATGATTCTTGTGATAGGCAGTTATAGCTTCACTCACTAGGGCGCGATAAATGGTAAACCTTGAATCTTCATCTGAGCCTGGCGAATCACTTTCACATTTGCAGACCCACCTCGCAGAGGGGGTTGTGACTTCATCGTAGCTTTCCATGACTGTGAAGGACAATGGAGGAAGACATGCTATTTATACTCTGGTCACCATATTGGACAGCGGTTGATAAAACACTTGCGCCTCGTGAACAATAAGGCAATAAGCTGTTGTTTTTTCTGGAATAACTGTCGATGTTTCAAATTCTAGTCTGATATCAATTGTTGTTTCCTTCATCGACTCCTCCAAATACGAACAGTCCATCACCACCAGAGGCGCCTTGGACTTGAAGTCTTGTGGTGATAATAGCGGACATGCCTCTTTCTGATAATAGGAAGACTGAAAGTTTACAAACATGTCATAGAGCTTACCATATTTGTTCTTGTTAAAGTTTAAATCCATTCCCTCATAGGGAAAGGTAACTCCGTTCAAAAAGAGTCGTATATTTCGTAATTGGATGTGGTCAAATTTTGATGCATCTTTATTCTGTTGATATTTGCGATCTGTTTGAAATCCAACCAGGACGTAGAGTGGCCGCTCTGTATACCGTGAGGTTTTTATAGACCAAGTATGTGTATCGGAGAGTGGTAATACCGGGTATTCATGCAGCTCCCAGCTTCTAAATTGAATGGGTAAAGCTGTATCCTTCTCCACAATCTTGAGCAGACTCAATTTTTTCTGATCTGATAGAGTAACGTGCGGTACTTTCCATAGAATTCGTTGCAGTAGAATTTTTGTATCTATTGGCGCTGTATCAGCTCCCTTTAGCGCATTATAATCACTCCTGTCTCGTACAAGAATCAGATCCTGTCTTGCGTTCACAACAATGCGCTTATGATCCTCTGCAAAGCCTAGTATTAATTTTAGAGGTAAATGTCCAGTAAATGTACCATCATCGTTAATCATCCAGTCGTTGGTTGAGTTGGGACACCAACCAGCCATACAAAAAGCTTTACTCTCTTCGCTTCCGTACGAGGGATAAAGTTTCATGACACTTGTTATGCCAACATTTCGAGTAGTATCCACTTCAATACCGTTGATCACGTAGCGAACCTCAGAAAACAAAAAGGCCAAAGCATTGTTGGCCAACTTTGACGTTGTTGGAATGGTACCATCCAATTTGGTGAGTTGCCCTTCAATCTGGATGTAACTTTCATGTGGAAGCGTGTAGATATCTTGTTGGTTAATAGTAATTCGAATCTCATCATTATTATTTAGTCCCTGAGTATACGGTTGGTAGGAATGGTGTTCAATTCTTACAATACCCTCCTGAACTTCGACAGGGTTTGTCACGTCTAGAATCGAATTCATGACGTAAGATGTAACCAAGTTGTTGTAGGATCTGCTTGTTGACACGTGTTAACCTGTACACGCGTTGAGCACAACTAACACCTGCTCTTGACAGCGTTGCCGCTTTATACACTTGTTTCATGCTGGCTTCAGATACAGTTTGTAGGTCACAGGTGTATGAGGGTCTAACCGGATGAGACGTTGGTTTCTATTCACCAGCCTTAATGTAATATTCCTGATGTTGGTCACACTCACAGGATGATAGAGCACCACCGACGGGTTTTCGCGGATGATATAACCACCAGGTGAAGTAACAATAAAATCATAAAGCGAATGCGAGGGATCTTGATTGGTGTAGACGTCTGTAATAATATTACACGTGACAGATACGTGATGATCTTCAATTATTTTCACCGGTTGGTCAGACTTGTGTATCACGTTCGGTACTAACACTTGTGGTGAATAGCCTAACAATGACCCAATCGAATCTGGTTGAGATTTAAAATCAATCCTAAAAGAAGAAAGAATACTGCAGCGATGTGTCACGTTGTTGGCTATGAGTTCAAACTTGCGTGTCCCGTCCAGAAATGCTTTTAGACTAAATTCTTTGGTGAGAGTTGTGTAGATGTGATCGTGAATATCATCTACGGTGTAGCTGCCAGACGGTAGAGTTAACACATAGTCATCGTAGTAGAACTTATCATTGACGTCTTCAATTATGTTGCAGATTCTATTATAGCCTTCAAACGAAACAAGTCCCAGCACGTAGGGTCGTCGTCCCAATTCAATAGGAGGATAAAAGTCAACAGTTACTTCCGCACCTTGTCCGTGCACTGTAAACGTTCTACTTTCTGTTGTCATAATGACCACGTCACCCGCCGTGCTCGGTCTTATATAGAAAAGTCAAACATAGACGACCGCACTGTTGCGTGTTAAAATTTTGCACTCGTTTCACATTATAGTGTATTGTTGCACTGCTTCCAAAATAGCGAACAAGCTCTGTCGGAGGAGGAAGGTTTCCAAAACTGTCAAAGTACCACACGGTTCGCCCATGCTTTATGTAGGCCACATAATGCGTTCCCGGTCCATGACTGTCATCCAAATTGACAACTGCACTTTCATGGCTCCGTGGTCGAGACGGTAGTTGGTTGCGCATAAACACGCCTCGAAAGTGGGAGATCTTAAGCTGTTTTGCATATCTTATAACTTCCTCATGCGTCATGGCTCGTCGTGGCAGTGCATCGATTAACCGTTTTTTGGCGACATGTAAATGCCGAGTCCTTTCTTGTAGGGTGCTAGCTTCATGTTCACACCTTTGCCGCGCAGTGCTATGGCCTCCATAGTTTTATTATGCCTTTCACTTTCCTTCAACTGTTGCTTCGCCTCCTCAACAGCTTTCACCGTTCGTGCTACCGCACTTGCTCCTCCAAGAAGTGAACCCAGGGCTGCTAGTCCAGCAAACAGTGCAGGTAAAAATCCACCACGTTTCGGCACAGGAATAACTCGGGCACGTTTTCTAAAACGTAGTTTACTTTTGGGATTCGCATGCAATCGTGCGGCTCGGAGTGCTTTCTTAATAGCCAACTCACTATTTGTTTCTCCGCGCGAAGCTTGACGTGCCGCATGAAGAATAGCTTTAAAGCCTCCCTTTCTGGACAACTTCTTCCTCTTCTTCACCGCATATCTCTGTTTCACCATCGCGACCAAAGAACAAGACAACCTCACACCGCAAAGTATAGAACACAACTAACGCTCCTCAGGAAGGGAACCTGTAGTTATTTATTCAATGGTGGCTGTATATTCAAGTTCTATATAGAGAGGAAAATCGTTCATCGTTTTCCCCGCCTCTTTTTCTTCAGACGAGAGTTTCAAGTGAAAGAATAATTTGTCTCCGGATTTCACCGGTTGATCAATAAGTGGTTGAACACTACCGTTTAATCGTACCTCTAAATGTTTCAAATCTGGTGCATACTCAATTACACGAATGGCACCATCATACATTAAACGGTAATTGTCATACCCCGAACGTAGTATGTAGGCGAGGTTATTGGGATCTTTTACCGGTTGTTGGTTTACAATGTGAAGCAGAAATATAGAGGGTATTGATTTAATAAAAAGCGATAACCGTTGTTCCAAAAATCGTTTGGTCGTCACGTCGTGAGGTTGCACAGGATCAGCAACTTCGGCTATTCGTCTTCGCTTCATCTGTAGAGCGTTCTCCTTAATTTCCCACACCTTTTCCATTTCAGAGTTTAAAAACCGTTTTGTACAAACATCTTGATCATCTTCAGGATCGGCCACATGCACAAGGCGTGCATTATTTGCTGTATAGCCCTTTACAGTTAGGGTGGGCACAATACTGAGCACCTGTTTCACCTTGTTATCTACATAGTCCTTTCGAGCAGCGTCCGTGTTGTTTGTTGGAAGAGCCAGCTGAGTGATTCGACGTTGGTGTACGTCATAGTCCTTTGCTTCTGTTAACACCACAGCATTGGTTAACACATAGGCTTTGGTGCACACATCTTGATCGTTCACAGGATCTGCAACGCCTGTAATACGTTTATTCTGAGCCTCATAATCTCCTTTGATACGTCGTAATCGATAATAATCTACATACTTTTTTGAACATGCGTCCGAGGGTAATACGGGTTCTGTTATATTGGTCAATCGCTTTCCATTAAAGTTGTAATTGCCATCTGTAGTGCGTGACAATACATTAGCATCGACATATCGTTTAGTAGCCGGATCTGTATCATGTTTTGGATCGTTTGCCAAAGCAAATCGTTCATTTGTTTTGAGAGTTCTTCCAAAGGCGTCCATGGTTACACTGGAACTGAAACACCCGTTTGCCTCATGTATATAGAGACCAGCTCTTCCCCTTTCACATTTAGTTGATATGCAGATTATTAAGCAACAACATTCACTTCCGGTGGGAGACTTGGTTTCACACCTCTTCTCAACATCGTCCGAACAACGTCATGGATCACTCTTCCCATCCTCCATTCGCTGTCTCATCGCCGGCCCGTCGGGATGTGGAAAAACCAATCTTCTGCTTACCCTCATCACCTCCTTAAACGGAGTGCGCTTTCAAAATATCTATATTTTTGCCAAATCGCTGTATCAACCGCTGTATGTGTTCTTGGAACAGGTCATGTCAGGTCTGCGCAACATGGGCTACTTCACATTCGCAGCACACGAAGGTGTCATTTCTCCAGACAATGTTCGCCCCCATTCGCTTATGATTTTTGACGATGTGGCCACAGAACGACAGGGTATTATTCAGGCTTACTTTAGCATGGGACGTCATAAATATATTGATTGTTTTTATCTCGCTCAAACCTATTCGCGAATACCAAAACAATTGATTCGTGACAATGCCAACGTGATTGTTCTCTTCCGACAGGATGAGCGCAACATGCATCACGTCTACGATGATCACGTGAACCCAGACATGACCTTTCAAGCCTTTACACAGTTGTGTGCCATGTGTTGGAACGCTCATCACCACAGTTGTCTTGTTATTGATAAGCAGAGCAACATCAACAATGGACGCTACCGCATGGGATTTGATCATTTCATTCGTATTTAAGTAGCTGCATTGCTTTTCTAAACATCATTAGTTCAGATGTCATGGCGACAACAGGGAGTCAATTAAAAAAGCACATAATCCGTGCGCGAAATAGCATTCGACAAAAGTTTCGCTATCTAAAACGTGCACATGCCGACAGTGAATTGTTTGTCGAAAAACATTTGAAATCACCTCTGGAAGCTGTGTTGAAAGGAACAACAAAGCCTAGTACACGCTCAAAAGAAACACAAACAATTGAAGAGGAGGAGGAAGAAGATGATGAAGAACCTGAGGATGTTTTTTCTCCATTGCTTCCGTCTTCTAGCTCCAAAGAATCACCGCTGCCCCAGTTTTTGAAAACATCAATAATTGCTGAAACACCCACTAGAGCCAAGGAAAAGCAGCCTACTCTTAAAGAAATATTGAATACGCCCGAACAATATGTGCGGTTAAAATCCATTTTACTACAAAATTATGGTGCGTTGGTTACCCCCTTCCTTGAAGATCTTTTTACTAAGAAAACTGATACTACCTATGGTGTTCGCTATGAAAACAATAGATTTCGAATTGGCGATTCAGCAATCAAGATAAGTGACAATGTTTTGATTGTTAAAACAGTTCGTTACAAATTGACGTCAGGGCTTTTAGAACTTTTATTTTCACGTACACCTTCTACCGAGGACTATGATAAAGAAGATCTTGAAAAGTATAAAGACATCTTGATGGCTACAAATGGTTTTAGACGTAATTATAAACGTTCTGAAGCAATAAATGCTAATAAGGGCTTCAAATATAAAACCATCATATCAAAATTGTTTCCCACCTATGCAAGTGTTCGCCGTGCAAATTCAGCGTCCGGTATCACGTTTAATACTTTGAAACCATTCATCGATTTCGCCTATTGGAACAATCCAAATAAGTTGGTTAAACGTCTGCAACTGTTGCGTGCATCGGAACAGGCCGGTCATACCGGACACGAGGCGGAAGTTTTAGAAATAGAAGAGGAGCTTCGTCATGCTGGCATTATTGTCTAATGAGTCAACGTGTTCACACACCCTCGCCTGTTAAGGCTGCCATTGCTCGCGAGTTGCATAGACCAGCTCGTCGTCTCTACCATCGTCGTCGTGTCATCACACGGGGCGTTGACGATCTTTGGCAAGCTGATCTGGTTGAAATGATTCCCTATGCCAAAGCTAACAACGGGGTCAACTATCTGCTCACCGTCATCGACGTTTATTCCAAAATGGCCTTTGTTGAACCTGTTCGAAATAAATCTGCACAACTGGTCACCGCTGCATTCAAGACCATCGTTCAGCGGTCAAGACGACAACCTCGTTTGCTTCAAATAGATCAAGGCAAAGAATTTTTCAACAAGACTTTTTCCGCTTATCTCAAATCGCTTGACATCCATCACTATTCCACTTTTAGCAATCTAAAGGCAAGTGTTGTAGAACGTTTCA
The DNA here is from genome assembly GCA_946902985.2 of Meconema thalassinum. Taxonomy (NCBI): domain Eukaryota; kingdom Metazoa; phylum Arthropoda; class Insecta; order Orthoptera; family Tettigoniidae; genus Meconema; species Meconema thalassinum. The sequence goes on along the minus strand of OX336391.1, from coordinate 686,868,185 downwards.
ACCGCACACTCAAGACGCGCATGTGGGAACAATTTACAGCAAGAGGATCCTATCGCTGGCTTGAACTTGTAGGCGACCTGGTGACACGTTACAACAACACTAAACATAGAACCATCAAAATGAAACCACGCCTTGTAACCAAGAACATTGCGCAATTGGATCGCATTCATCACAAAATCAAAACAGTAGATCCACGACGTCATCAATTACGTATTGGTGATTATGTGCGCATCAGTAAACATAAATCAATCTTCGCCAAAGGATACACACCAAACTGGAGCACAGAAATATTTCGTATTCGCAAGGTAAAACTTTCTAATCCAGTTGTTTATTTACTTGACGACCTCAACAAGCAGCCAATCCAAGGAGGATTCTACATGGAGGAACTGCAAAGGACGCAATATCCCAATCATTATCTTGTTGAAAAAATTGCACAAATACGTGGCAATAAACTTTTTGTTAAGTGGCTAGGTTTTAATGCCACATATAATTCATGGATTAATAAATCAGATCTGGTGTACACCTTCTTGTTTTTATTTCATGTCGAGCTGGCCGACTCAACATGCCATGCGATTTGTATCCTACCCCCACCCTACCATTTACAGGAAATACTACTCCTGATTCATTGACGTTTGTTTACCATTGAGCACATTCAACAACCAGTTCATTCCCCCTCTCTCTCCCTCAATTCCATTCACTACTCCCGATACCATTGATGTTTGTTTACCATTGAGCGCTTTCAACCCCATCTTGTTTGTCTCTCAGACCCATTCACACCTAACCAACCTACCACGTCAGGGTACAAACAACCACCGCCATTCATGTTTTCCATTCAAAACACTCCCGTTCATGACCTACCTCACATCCCGTAATCTGCTGTGACGTCACACACACACCAGTTACACTAATGTTTTCCATTTCAAAACACTCCCGTTCATGACCTACCTCACATCCCGTAATCTGCTGTGACGTCACACACACACACACATCAGTTGACCGTTCAATTCTCTGACGATTCATTCACCGACAAAGATTCGGAAACCTTCGGCAACACTCGGATCTCGTCGGGATCAAAGCAAAGCTATATAGCCCAGGATAATATCAGAGAAGGCGCTCAGTCCAAGAGAGAGACTGGGTCGAGGAGGGTCTCGTGCAGACCCTCTTCCATCCTTCCCCTCATCCCCCAACCTCGCCACCACCCCCTCCCCCTCCCCACCCCCACTCCCCCTCCCCACCCCCACTCCTCCCCCTCCACCCACACCCCCTCAAACCGGTTCCTGGACCCTCCAAGGTTTGTTTACCTTCCGGGGTCCCGGCGACCTTGGGGGTCAATGACCTACCTCAAGGTCATTGAGCATGACCTACCTCAAGGTCATTGATCTTGCCACGCCCCCCTCATTTGCATAAATAACGGTATTTGGTTCAAAACCCCCTCAGCCTCCCTACTCCTACATGTATCATTCACTGCAGAAAGAAGCATCACAATAGATAATTGCAAGATTATCAATGTTTTCAGGAGACAAATTACGTCTATTTTAATCGTTTTCAGTGCATAAATGTCCGGTCCCTCGCCATCAGTTGAATAATCACTATTACCGGACACCCACTGTTTTGATAAATACTTTCTGCTGCTCTTTTCTTTAGGCATTTTGAGTTAAGGATATGCAGACTATAACACATTAACTGAAGAAACTCCTCACAAAACTAACCCTGGGCTACTGGCGGTCGAGATGGTGTAATGAATGTCCCACTCCATTCCCTTCTTCAAATAGCCAGGCAGCATTGCGTAAAATATTAGTTATTAATCTGTTGCTTAGAAAGTTGCTTACAAGGGATGTTCAACACGCAGGCGAAACCTATTTTGTTCATGATGTTTTAAATTAGTCTTAATTACAACGGTATATGCTAAAATATGCTGTTATGATCAGAATATGCAAAAAATCCAATAAACCCACTACATATGCATTTTCAAAAAATCCGGTCCCTGGTCATCACTAGGGCTCGGATTTTTAGGTAAATAAATATTATTTTATGTAAATACATATTTTAAGGATTTCTTAAATAAATACATAAATTCCTGCTTTTCACTGATTAGCACATAAAAATACATTTTTTTAAATCAGTATGCTAGATATTTCAGTTTATTGCATTTTTGTTCTGAGTTACTTCAACGGTGAAGAACCTGCGAGCTATCTAATCTTCATTCAGAGCGTATGTCAGCTTGCAACTGTGTTTTTCTTAGCTTGTCACCCCGTGCCACTCACTGTGGAAGTCAGGGATTTCCTTGTCCATAGCCATATTGCACCACGTGCTAGCCCCCACCCCCAGCTAACTGGAACCAGTGTCACTCACATGCAGTTCATTTCTGGCACTGAGAAGTGTAAGGCAGTTCTACGATGCCTAAAGTAAAAACAACAACAAGTTATCGTCTGTTGCAGAATTAAAAGATAATTTTACTTCTGTCTGTTCTGCCAACCATGTGGGAAAGCAATCAAGGCTGAACAGTGATCTCAAGTTACACAACACCTCGAGGGCAAGAAGCATATTGCCACAGTTTCGCGCCTTCAGAATAAGTGTTTCGCGATAATCGTCGGTCATTTGTGATGGACAACCTGAAGATGTATCTCGTTGTGTATTGTAATGAACAGAATAAATTTCATTCGTGAGTACTGCATATTGTTTATATTCACATTAATAAACTAAATTATAATTACATATTTTTAATTTTTTGTCACATTTTTCAGATATTTTTAATACATAAAAAAATCCCGATTTTAGCACCTAAAATTCCGAGCCCTAGTCATCACTTATCAGACAAATTACACACACACACACACACAAGTACACGGGGCTACATGACCACGATGTCGCAAATACCCTAAATTAATCAACAACAACATCTATTCAAATAGTCCAGATATTTCAGTCATGTGGCTATAAACAATATAATGAGGACTTCCATCGATATGAAGGGCTTTCTTCTAATCCGAAATAATGTTTAACTCAATATTTGAAGTTTGTTGATTTACGGTTGGCCTACTGTGTTTCCCTGCCTTCCACATAACAGTCCGATGAAGGAGTATGCTCGTATCAGAGATGAACACCGCAGTGCTTTATTTTATCAACCTGCCTTCAGCAGTTCACAAAAGATTTAATGAGTCGCTTCACCAATCCAAAAATTAATGGGAAGACTAGTGCACCATTCATGTGTTAACCAGCCATCCTTGCGTTATTCAAAAACATTTACAACGATGTAGGAATGAAAATAAGCGAACTATTCAATGAATGAAACCTTAGTGGAATTTTCCGTATTTTTTTAAGTGTCCCGCCTCTTCTGAATGTGAATTTACTTTTAGTCAGAGCCCTGTTACTGATGCTAATGAGCCCCTTTTATGTACCGTATACATTGACCAGGTTTAGAAAATATTAAGGAAGAATTTGATAATGATTATGATGATGTTGATACTATTTTAGGGGTTTTGCGACAACAATTATTAAGCCCCGTGTACTTGGGCGTGGGTAGGATTTGTCTGATAGCCTGTTTATAATTGATGTAGGATTTGGGTAGGAAGTGGCCTTGGCCTTAAGTTCGGTACCATCCCGGCATTTGTCTGGAGTAGAAATGTGAAACCACGGAAACTCACTTCCAGACTGTGTGGACCCCGTTCCAGCCCTCAGACCATAATTAAATTTCTTGGCTGAGCCGGGAATGGAACCTGGACTTCCGGGGCGATAGCCAAGAGCGTTAGCCACTGCACAACTTGGCGGAGTGGGTGCCATCAACTCCTCATAATAGTCGTGGTGCGTGATTTAGCGCACACGGCTACATAAGATACGTATTAGACTGTTGCCTTTGTACTCTTAAAGTGAGAACATGCAGAAACGTAATTTACTCGCTGTTTGTCTAGAAAACATAAAATCTCGGGTGGAATAATAGAACGCGGATGTACAAAAGGTTCACATTATAATGGAGACAATGACTGTTTCATTTAATTAAATGGAAAATGCTCCCTTTCTTGCGCACTTGAGCGTAC